>CAXKVY010000205.1:0-28642 GCA_964058915.1 Tetropium fuscum | reverse complement strand
CACCTACTCTATCGAGACAATATCGTTTATAAAAATAACAAAAAGAGCATCCCAAAATCGATCCTTGCGGTACACCTGATACCTATCAGATGAATAACCACGATATGTTACATATTAGATCAGACAGATAGTAAAGAAAAAGACGCAATGGTGTGTCGGAATGTCGGAACAAACCAATTATTTCAGGTTTATTTAATAGAATACCGGGGTCTAATATCTCAAATGCCTTCGAAAAGTCGATGTATACGGCATCAGCTTGATCGTATCCATCTGAAATTTCGCAGACGTACTGAGTTTTACTGACCAGACTCGAAACTATTGGCCGTACCTTCATAAAGACATACTGTTCACATGATATGGCTCCATACAGATGACCACAAATAATGGGCTGAGAATTTTCTGAAAAATATTATACAAATTGCCGCTAAATAATTGCATTAGTCTGTAATTCCATATATCGTTTATGTCTCCCTTTTTACAGACAATACACACGCGGGATAGTTTCCAAATTTCCGGGAAAAATAATGTTTTTAGGATTAAACTAAAGATTATGGTTAGCGGGCCTGCGAGCACTGATCCCTATTATTAATTTCGATTAATCCCTATTAAAACTTCTGGTACCATATTAGATCCTATTTAAGAAAAATATTGATACATATTTTAAAAAATCGAAACAGTCTTATTTTTGAATAAAAATGAAGTGATCAGAATTCCCCTATCTCAGTTAACGTTACCGCAACAATATATACTCATATTCTCCTATTTATATTCTCCCATTATAATACATATTAAAATGAAAATAAACGTACGGTTTTCATTTGTTTGAGTTCATTAAAATTGACATTATTGACGCCATAAATTGGTAATTGACCAAATTTCATTTATTCTATTTACAGATAGATATACGCAGGATAATTCAGTTTATAACGAATTATCCTACGTTTATTTTTGATGATGTGGAGGCACTTGTAGATTTAAGCTTGTAGCGCGTTTCACGAGTGTGCCCCGGTTTCTTACAATAACTACATGTTATAGTTTTAGAATAACAATTTGAAATTGAATGCTCTGATTTCCCACATCCAAAACAGCAATTTAAGCGTCGGCGTTTAAAGTTATTAGATTTATCGTCGCTTTTTTTTAGATTTGGGCCTCGACTGGCCTCGATCGCTGTGGGTTGTGACATAATTTGTTTCCGTTAGGAATTTTAATAAATCCAGTGGTGGAACATTTAACTGCATTTGCACTAGCTTTACTCAAATTATTAATTAATGTTGAGATGATAATATCAGCAATGACTTCATCAGGTACTGTCTGTAACATCGAAATATGAGACATAAAAATTTTTCAAAGGATACACAATTGCCGCAATGGGAGATCGGAGCAGTATAACTTTTCTTACAGCAAGCTAAAATCGTCACTATAAAGGCACTTTCATTCAACAAGTTGTTATGTTTTGATAGAATAGTAATAACTAATCAATTTTAACTCAGCAAAAACTCAGCAAAATATTACACTAAATTAAAGAATAACTGTATTACTTCTATTTCAAGAATTATTGTTGACCCCACATTACCACAAAACGATCGTGGCATTAGGCAATTTAGGCATTCAATTAATGTCAATGATGCCGATGTGACACGGCCGAGGAACGTATAAAATGGATACGTAATATATGAATGGGAAACATTCTTATTTTGCATCACATTCACCATCCAATTGTTTTGTGATATGACGAAATGTATATAATGTGATCAATATTTTGTTATACTACATGATAATGTCATAATGTGATGGGCGATGTATATAAAATCATTTGTTTCTCCTTAAATTCTTGGAAATCGGTTATAATTGACAATGCTGTTAAAAATGCGGTGGCAGGTCGATATAATGAGGGTTTTTTTTCTCGGGTTTTTATGTCTCATATTTCGATGTTACAAACTATAGATTGCAAAGTTTCCCTAACCGTAGCTTCTATTAGAAAAATATTATTAAATCCTGATTAGGATGACGCTCAATTTTGTACATTTTTTTTAATTTTGAGGCAATGCCTGTCTGGACAGGAAATGAGATCCTCAAATCATTTTCCCATACAGCCCACGTGGCAAATAACGCAACAGTCATATCAAGATTTTGCATGCCCTGTTAATCGCGAAATCGTGGTAAATATTTTTGCATGGTCATCCCATTTATATAAATTAGCTATTGAGCCTACATGTCGTGAATTATTTCATTCTCTTATTATTGCCGAATCCGGTGCTGAAGTTTCTACTCGCGACGGCACTGGAGACGCCTCATGGTTATGATGCGACGCTGTAGAGGTCTTTTCGACTTGCGGTTGTGGCATATGTGATCGCGACGTCGAAGGTAATTGCACTCTACGCACAAAATTTTCTAATAGTTCAAGTCTGCTTTAAAAGATTACTTTTAACTTATATTAGGTAACTAAGAATAGCATTTCTCTGTATTTCTTTAATTATATCTGCGAATTTTCAAAAATCAGTTTACAGTGGTAAATTTCAATGAGGTACATTCAATTATTAATTAACAGTAATTAAAGTAGTAGTATTTTTTAAATCTCGATTCAAATTAAAATAGTTTCGAGTATATTATATTTCATACTTTGAAAGATGTTCGAAAAACTAAAATAAAAAAATAATCAGAATAACATTGTTTTCATTTCCACGGGGTTGCAGTTTGTTTTCGAGCCATTTATTTGTTGTTCATTTATTAAAATTATTTTGAGAATATATTATCAATATACCTACTTAATTTACTAAAACATATTTTTTTCTTGGTACCCTATTGTGCTTATTTAAAGTTGGTTTTAAACACGCTGTGGCGTGCGTGTTTAAAACCAACTTTTAAAAACACACGTTTTAAAGTTACCATGGCAGCTACAACCCGTGAAACGTGAAGTCTTATATGCTTTATAAGTGTGGCTAAAACAGCAATTATAATGTGATTGTGAATAAAAACAATTTTAACCATCATTAATAGTTATTGTGAAATATTGTCGAAAATAAGATGTTAGGTATATGAGATTGAAAATAAGTTGATTTGCGAAAATTCAAAACGCCTTCAAAACATTCGTAATCTCCACTTGAATAATAATATGCAAAATAAGCACACTTTACTTCTGTTAGTACCTAAGTAGCATTAGTTATGTTATTTGTACCTACTTACTCAAATCACAAACAAGCTTTAGGTATCCAGGATCATTGTGTTTATTTTGACATTTACAAATACCTACATAAATAGCTTTATCCTGTTAATTATATCTAACCCCACGTGTATAATACCAGCTTTGCAGGTAAAATACCAAAATATGCAAGTACCTATACAAGTGCAGCAAATAACACTATAAGGTTCATCAAAAACAATAAACATGTAATAAAACAATAAATAGTATAGTCAACGACCCGCTGACAAGCAAGCAGCGATCTTGTGACGTCAGTCACCCCTGCGATTGAAATGATATATGGCGGCGGTTAGGAGATCGTGCAGCGGCCATCATTCAAATCAATTCACCCGCTTCAAGCATTTCACAAAGCTTTGGTTTCTTAGCGCGTGCTTCCGCGTGCCAAGTCTGTTCCTACAAGATTTTTGTAAATTCTACCTTCTACTTGCACTTTAAATTCCTTGTAATATTGATGAGACAACTTATTTGATATTAATAACCAAATATGACTGCTTTAAACATATATTATCACAATAATGAGGTATAAAAATCATATATTTTCGAAACAGAGCAGCTTAGATTAACAAAATACAGAAATAAAACACTATAAACAAATATTGTATTGCCTTTTCTATAAGTACTTCTAATATATGTGTACACTTTCGCGAATTTCGCGAAAGTGTAGTGAGTCTTATTAATGTAGAAAGTGAGTCTTATTAATGGTTGGTTATGTGCAGTATCGAAAATCAATATAATAATGGGAGTATGCAATTTAAAATCATCCGAATAGCAAAACTACGAACCTCTGAAAGGGACACCTACAATAAAATTATTTCTATTTTCAAAATTCCATCTTGTTATTGGAAATGTTACGTCGAAATTCCGAATTATAAGTCGGAATTTTGAAATAAAATGCCGCCAACCGCATTTATCAATTTTATTAAGTAACTATTGCATGAAATTTTAAAACGAGAAAATTTTATTTTATGTGTCCGTTCCAGAGCTTCGTACAACGTCGAAGTCGAAGAATGTATTAGGTACTAATGATAGGGCAAAAATTTCCAATTTTCATTAGAGAGCAAAATATTTGTACCGCTGTATGCATCAAATTGTACATAACTTTCAAAATGTCCATCCGTCCGTCCGCATATCTCTCCGTCCATCTGTCTGAATGCCGCGCTTTTGTTGTTTGTTGTTAATAGAAAAACTACGAAATTTTCAAACATGGTCCACGTAAGATGGTCCACTACCTTATCTGAAAAGCCCTAATAAAAGTAAAAAAATTAAGTTTATTACAAAAGTTGTTTTATATCTCATGATTTTTTATTTTACAATATTTTAGAAACTACAGGTTGGTCCAGAAAATCATGGTGTTACAAAAATACATTTTTTTAACGGAAAGCCTATATTTTGTTGCGGATATTGATCCTCCTTGTAGTTATAAGTATGTTTGTGATTGGAGATATGCAATTTTTTAAGCAGTTTTTGAGTCTAGTCAATTTAAAGAAAAAAAACTTTTTTTAATTTCTCAATAAATTCACTTGTTATTAATAAAATCGTTTGAAAACTTGTCTAAATATAAGTCAAGGTTCAGTCTACTACGGTATGTTTTTAGTTTTCGAAAATTATTCTCAAAAACCCAAACCCCACATTTCGAGTGCCTGTATGTGCCTGTTGAACACCCTGTATTTATGTTTGAAAATGATTTCTTCTTTTAATTCACTATCAAATAATATAAATAATAATGTTATATGTATATCTAAAATGAACAGATCTTACGTAGCCAGCTGTTAATATTTAATCAGCATTTTTTTCTCTGATTTATTAAATAAATATGTACCTTGTAGGGTTTCGAGAGTAAGTAATGTCAGACAAGTTACATGACAGTTATATTTTCTTGAAGAGAACCTGTCACATGTCTTTCTTATTTATCCGGGGTTCTAAATATTGCTTTATTGCATTGTTGTTATTATTCCGTTTTGTTTGCATCTTGTCACTATTTATATGAATAAATATTCATGTATAGTATAGTATTTCCGGATTCTCTATGATAAATAATTGCAGTAGACTCCGGATTATCCGTAACCACTTTATCCGAACTCCGCATTATCCGAAGCAAATTGTGAAATTTAAATCTCCGCTTTATCCGAAACGAATCTCTCGATTATCCGAAACGAAGTTTTACGCTTCGATACAACCCGTTTGGCTGAAGGTCCCGTATATTTTGGATAACTCGTATCACGTTCTCTGACATACATGTACTATGTACCCAGATATATGTAATATGTATGTACCATTGTATTATACCTATAAGTTTATATCTATTGAAATTAAGCCAATTTTGCATTAAGAAACGATGTTTACTATTTTTATTCCTACTTTCGATTTAAGCGAAATTTCGGTTATCCGAAACGGGTCTGGTTCCGACCGTTTGGGATAATCGAGTCTACTGTACTCTTTGGAGGAATGCTTGAAACTTTATGAGTGCTACATACGAAGTAATAAAAGTCCTAGCATTAAAGGAGTACCGATCAGAAAAATTCTGATTAAATATTAATCAGCTGACTACGTAAGATCTCTCCATTTTAGATAATATATAACATATTTTATCATTTGATAGTGAATTGAAAGAAGAATTGATATTCCAATAAAAATACAGGGTGTTCTGTTTAAAAAAAAGAGTTTAAGGCACTCTAATGTGGGAAGTTTGTATTTTTTCACACCCATCTATAATATTTTTGGCAATATAAAAATATATCGTAGCAGAATGAACCTTTGTTTATATTCGGACATAGTGTCAAACGATTTTATTGCTAACAAGTGAATTTAATAAGAAATATAAAAATCCCAAAAAAATAAAATATCGTTCGGGATTTTTTCTTTAAATTGGATTAACTCAAAAACTGCGCAAAATATTTGTTATCTACCCATTATAAAAAATACGGAATACGTTGTTTATTATATATCAAATAATGTCCTTTTAGTGTATATCATGTAATGATAAATTTGAACTAGAACTTTTAGACAACTATGTTGAATAAAATGCATGCAAAATAGATTAGCTTTCACGTCCTCATCACTGGTTTTATTTACTTTGGTTTCTTTGATTGCTACGTCCGTTTTCACAAGGAGACTTTTAATTGTTTCAGACTTTATTGACTTTGAACCAGTATATACTTCATGGACTCTACAACATGGACCCTCATGAGTGTTCTCTACAATGCAACATTTTGTTGAAACACAAGAGTAGTGCAAGCAAAGTACGAAGTGGAGCAGTGGTTGTAAGTGTAAGTATAGTGAACCGGAGTGGAACCCTGAGCCTGAGTCAAGGGTGGCCGGGCTCACAGCCGTCCTAGATCATCAATCATCCCGAGACAATCGCGCGGTGCACAGCTGTCGCACAGCCCGACACGCCGTCAGCCACCGGCCTACTGGGTTTATATTAGAACTCTTAACTGCAGCCTAACTTTGCCATGCACTCTCCGAATTAAACCATCCTATCTGATAAACATGCAACAACTAATTACGACACACCGTGACTAGTAAAGGATTTTACTGGGAACATTGATTTACTCAAGTTTGGAGCAAGTTTTAGACACCGCCAGCATTTTTCCTCATACGATATATATATATATATATATATATATATATATATATATATATATATATATATATATATATATATATATATATATATATATATATATATATATATATATCTATCTTCTAATTTCTTTGCTATCTTTATATATTTTTTTTGGAGGGTTTATCTTGGGATAGTAGCAATAAAACGACTGATTAGGTTACTTGACGTTTCGGTCCCTTTCTTGGGCCTTTTTCAAAAGAGTATTTTATTTTGTGACATATTTGACACAGGTAAATATGACAGTTTTAATTAATTTTTAAGGTTACTAGACTGTTCGATTAGTATCATAGGGAAGAACAGCCAAGAAACCCTACGAACTTAAGCTATTTTATATTTCATTATTATTCTAATTTTGGTTATGTTAATATTATGTAGATGTATATTTATAGTAAGTAGGTATGTATGTACGTATATAAGTTTATATATAGAGAGAATGTTTTTTGTTAATTTATTTAATACTTTTATATTAACAGATTGTAGATTGTAGAAAGATGTTCTGTATCTTTCTTGTTATTACATGCATTAGGATTTTTTTGAATATAAATTGATTCCATTATTAGGCGTGTTTTATAATTTTGTTCTTTATTAATAACTTTAGTATTTTCGTAGTTAAATTGATGACCTGTTTCATTAGAATGTTTTTTTAGAGCTGTAATATTAGCTGAATATTTGTGACCTTTTAAACGTTCTTCAAGGAGTTGCATTGTTTGACCAATGTAGACTTCATCACATTGTTTACATGGAATTTCATATATACAGTGTGTAGTTTTTTTCAAGTGGATTTTTATCTTTTAATGGTGTGTAAAGGAATTTTAAGTTGTTTGTAGTTTTGTGTGCTGTGTGAATATCATATGTTTTTAAAATGTTTGCAATATTTTCTGATAGTTGTGGTATATATGGTAAGGCAATATATGTTTTACGAGTATTAGTTGTATTGATTAGTGGTGGTGGAGAATTGTAGTATTTGTGAATTCGGTTTTTGAAAATTTTGTTGATTAGAGAAAAAGGATAGTTATTATTTATTAAAACGTTTTTTGCTTTTTCTATGCATTCTTTTCTAAAAATGGAAGACGTTAGTTTTATTGATCTGTCTGCAATACCAATTATTACAGTTTTTTTATGGTTGTAAGGGTTTTTTGAGTAGAAATTGGTATATCTACCAGACCATGTTGTTTTTGTATTCCATTTTGTTAATATTTCAGTTTTATTATTTATAAGAGTTAAGTCTAAGAAATTTATTGTATTTTCTGATTCGTTTTCAATTGTAAATTGTATTTTTGGATGGTAACTATTAAATTTATTTAGGATATAATTTTTATGTTCAGTTGGAAATGCAGTTATGCAATCATCAACATAACGTTTGAAAAATGGTATTTTATAGTTTAATGTTGGAATTATGGTTTTCTCTAAATCTTCTAGTACTAATTCTGCGATTGTACTGGATATTGGTGAACCCATTGCACAGCCATATGTTTGTTTGTAATATGTATTATTGCATTGAAAAAATGTGCAATTTAATGTGAGTTCTAAGGCATATAAGAACTCTTCTATTGGTAAAGAAGTATAATTTTTTATTTCGTTCCAACGTTTATTTGTTATATTTTTTGCCAGGTCTATTGGTATATTGGTATATAGTGAAATTATATCTAAAGAGAAAAGTTTTTCTTGGTTATTCAATTTTATTGTATCGATAAATGTTTTGAATGTCCAAGAGTCCTTTATATAATGGTTTGTTTTCCTAACAACGTTGTTTAGAATATTTGATAAAAATTTTGCTAAATTATAAAATGGACTTTGAACATATGAGACAATAGGTCTTAATGGGATATTTGGTTTATGTAGTTTTGGTAGACCATAAAATTTAGGGGGAAGAGAATTATTAATTTTTAAAGTATTAGCTATATCTTTTGTGATATATTTTTTAGTTTCCCATTTTTTTATTAAATTATTATTTTCAGTTTGATATTTTTTTGTTGGGTTATTTCTCAAACGTTGATATGTTGTATTATCATTTAGCATATGATTAATTTTTTCTTTGTAATCACTTGTGTTCATGATTACAGTTTTGTTTGATTTATCTGGTATTAGAATAGTAATTTGAGGGTTAATTTTTAAAAATTGTTGAGTATCCTTTATTTGTTTTTCTAATTTTTTTGTTGATTCATTTTTATTATTTGATTTATTTTTAAAATTATATACTACACTATTAATTTTGGATCTAATTTCATTTTTTGTAATATTTGGTTTAGTTTCTATTATATTTTCAATATTTGCTATTATATTTGGAATTGGTAAGTTATTTTTGTTGGTATTTATGCAAAAGTTTGGACCTAGACTTAATATTTCATTAATGTTATTTGGGATTATTGTATTTGAAATATTTTCAACCCAATTTTCAAGGTTATTATTTTGTTCATTATTATTGTAATTTTGTTTTTGTTCCATTTTATAAATTTTTGTTTGTTGTTTCTTTTTATAATTTAGAAACTGTTTTTCCATTTTTTTATGAAATTGATTTAAAAATTTATTAATTAAATTTTGAGGAGTAACTGAAACCAATATTTGATAGATATTGTTTAGTTTCAGATTTAATGAATTCAAATATTTGGTGCAATCTGTTAATAATAGATTTATTAAAGAATAATTAAATTTACTTACTTTGTAATTGAATTTCTGCTCTATATATCTACTTTGAAATGTGATATGTTTAAGGTTGAATCTCATAAATAATATTAATTTCAGCTAATATTACAGCTCTAAAAAAACATTCTAATGAAACAGGTCATCAATTTAACTACGAAAATACTAAAGTTATTAATAAAGAACAAAATTATAAAACACGCCTAATAATGGAATCAATTTATATTCAAAAAAATCCTAATGCATGTAATAACAAGAAAGATACAGAACATCTTTCTACAATCTACAATCTGTTAATATAAAAGTATTAAATAAATTAACAAAAAACATTCTCTCTATATATAAACTTATATACGTACATACATACCTACTTACTATAAATATACATCTACATAATATTAACATAACCAAAATTAGAATAATAATGAAATATAAAATAGCTTAAGTTCGTAGGGTTTCTTGGCTGTTCTTCCCTATGATACTAATCGAACAGTCTAGTAACCTTAAAAATTAATTAAAACTGTCATATTTACCTGTGTCAAATATGTCACAAAATAAAATACTCTTTTGAAAAAGGCCCAAGAAAGGGACCGAAACGTCAAGTAACCTAATCAGTCGTTTTATTGCTACTATCCCAAGATAAACGCTCCAAAAAAAAAAAAAAAAAAATATATATATATATATATATATATATATATATATATATATATATATATATATATATATATATATATATATATATATATAGCCATAGTCTATAGGTAGTGTCTGTGAAAACATCGCGGAACAAGGTGCCTAACAGGTAGTAAATCCAACTAGAACAAGAACATCTTCATGGTGCCCAGGTAGAGCTTCTATTATAGAACAAGGAGGATTCCCTCACCGTGGTGGCAGATTCTAATCTCTTGTCCAGAAGCACCATGTGCCACTTTATGTTTCTTCTGCTGATCGGAGCAGCAGCAGCGTCTCAATATTCAATATTACCTATCAACAATACAATCGGAGTGTATTATCATGAAGAGAGAAAAAATAAAATAGACAATACTAATACACAAAAACATTACTTCCTTAAGTACAGCGTTCGACCATAATGAATAAATCCTAAGTCAACTCATAAACTGTTGACTGCAATACATCACTTAAACGATTTACACGTAGAAGTCCAAACCCATAATTACCTTTCAGATCAAATTTCCAATTCTATAAAAACAAAACTCGAGGAACTTTCAGCTGAGATAAAACGTTACAAACGGGGTCTTTTCGACGGAATAGGATCAATATTCAAATCAATCACTGGCAACGGGGTCGAAGTTGCCAGTGATGGCGAACACTATACAAACTGCATAAATAAATTACATGATGACGAACAAGAATTAGAAAACTTAGGAAAAATCAAATTTATGTAATATCCCCTGTAATAAAAAATTTAAATTCAACTCTTAAAAAATTACATGTCGATGAAGAAATGTTCAACAAAGATGTCAAATAAAGTGAAAGAACCATAAAATTAGAACCATAACAGTCAAGTAATTATAAAATTTTTCATCGTAATAAATGTTATCTGAGATATTTCTTCAATAAATAATTGTTAGTTGAGGAGAAAGCACCACTCCTTTGGTGAGAAAAGTCTTATTTCGCGTATGACTCGTTAACCGTTGAGGATATCAAAACATTGATTATTATAAAAAAGAAAGCTTGACTAATTTCGTAAAAAAAAATTGTATATACCATAGTTTTCGAGAAAATCGGAAATTCAAAAATTTGTAAAATATTTAAGCGTTGCTAAGTACTTAGATATTATAGAACTAGAAACTTTTCAAATCAATTCAAACCTAGTATTGTACCTTTAAAAAATACCTCTGGTAGAACCACCTTCCTACACATTATTTCGTTTATAACCAATCCCTATTTTGAATTATGAATAGAACTGGATTACATCATATTTTGCCTATAACAAACAAATATATCGCGAAAGATAATTATTTAATCTATGCCCATCACCCATTACCCGAATTAAAACCTCTGAAACTCAGCAACCAAAATGTCGAAGGACTTGACGTTGCCTAGCAAAAATTAGACCAATATTCCCGCAATTAACACGACCTTATAAATCAAAAATGTATGACATATTTTGTTGTTCACGTATTTCATTATTACGTTAATAATAATACTAGTCATCTACATAACATATAAATGTAGAAGAAAATGAAAATTAGCCATCATATCATCGCTCCAACAAGTGCATCTCCTGCGCCACCAAGGCCGAGACGAACATTCGGCAGCTTTGGAAACATTCTGCCAAGAAGATGACCGTCCATCCATCCCGCAGAAGGACCAACAAGAGAAGACATTGAACTGAATTTACAAATAGACTCATATTGTGCTTATGTGTCCACATCCCTTTTATTTTTATTGATTTTAGTATTTTATACTATTTTCTTATTTTGTATAAATCTAAAAGTTTTTGTATAACATCAATTCTGTCTATAGGCAGGGTGTTGTTTTATAATATTCATGGTTAGTATGTAGAAATAATATATACTTTTGTTATTCACATGTTAGGTTGCGAACATAGCAAAATATAACAATTTCCTCTGATATCATATTAGTTTATTTAGCTTAAATGACATTATTGTATATTGCATTTCCTAAAATACTGTAATTGCAAGTGCCTGCTGAATTAGCTCAGCCGAGCATATAAATACGTGTATATACATTTTACTCCTGATTTCACATTTTATTGTCATCTACATTTTACCTGTATTCAAACAGTAACGTCCAAATACAGTTATTAAAAATTTATTTTTACAACGATAACAGATAACAGAACGTAACACAGTTGTGGATTGCTACACTGCATCGAACTTGATAATGTCGAACAATATTTTCAATGACATGTTTATAACATGGATTTAATATCCAACCAGTTTATTGGGTTCCAGATCCAGTTTCAGATCCAGTGGATTCAAAGAGGCGTAAGGTAGCGGTACCAGTAGGTGATAACTTAAGAAATTGTCGCCAAAGAAAGAGACTCAACAAATTGTGTTTTCTACTATTTGACCGTAATTCATGCTTAAAAACATACATTGGTATGTTAATTGCTTTAAATACGTGTCTTTTTTGCATAAGTTTAACTCTGAACGTGAATATTTATATAAATTTAAAAAATGTACAGATGTACTAGTCCATGATATACCATGGTATATTGCTCCTTTAGATGATAACCGCTGTGTCCTAGTACCTGATAATGTTTGTCGTTGAAACTGGGCAGCAATTGGTTAGTCCTTATTGAAATAAAAAAAATATGTACCAAATACAATAAATATTTTATTTGAAGTTTAATAACAACAAAATATATAATTTTATAAATTTAGCAAAATCATCTATTCCACCATAAATATGCCTCTGTTGTTCAGTTTAGTGGGTTCTTTTATCAATCTCAATACGTCTTCTTTTTCATACCACATCAGCACATCTGGTGTCTGTGGCCATTTCCACCCATTTAAACCATTTTTAATAATAACATTCAGCCGAATTTATGATTGCGTTATATTTAATACCTGCCCTGGATAATACTTACATTCGTATTTAGCAATTACAAAATCATCCTTTTTAAAAGCAGTAATCTTATTTTCAGAACTCACTTCTGATTGGGCTTTGTTAATAATTTTGTTTATATTTTTTTCCATCTCAACGCCTTTGCCTCGGCTTTTTCTCTCCTCTTTCTCTTCCTTTCATTTACATTCTCTACTTTTATTTTTTCCCTCAATTTTTGTTCCATGGTATTCTTTCCATTTTATGGATATTACAATAGTAATAATTTTTTCCTTGGATCTTCTTTGCTTACTATTTTTAGGATTTCAGGCCAAAATAAAGGAGTTTTAAAAGGCGATGGAATATGCAAAGGAATTTTATATTTATAAAATAAGGTAGAATAAGGAATACCATATTTAACAGTAGCATTGTGAATGCATGAACCATTGATATATGTCATCCTAAGCCCTTTCAACCGCGGTTTATGTGTATTTAAATATTTTATTTTTACATAGCCCTTCACTCTTATGACTCGCCATTATTCTGATAACAAAAAAATATATAATTTTTTATTTTATATCATTGCATTATCATATAATGGTACAACATATTTTTAAACAGTTACCCTAGTAGATGATAACATAACATGAACTGGGCCATTATGTAAAATAAGTGTATCAGTAGACGATGTACTAGTAGAAATGTATTTATCGCTCAAATCGTTATTTTAAACTAATAAAGACATTATAGTACTTTACTGTAGCAGAAAATTTAATACTGCCCCTACATTTATATAATATAATATTACAATTATTTACAGTCGTACTTTTTCCTTAGCAAACTGGTTAACAATAACACACATATCACGAAACACGACGGTAACGTATCTTAGGCGCTTCACTGTAGGTAAAGTAGATATTGTCAAAATTATTTCAACTGTACACGAAAGATCACAAAAACATGGAAGATGTCGCCCCAATTAACATTACAGTTTTAGATATATTCACTACCTTAATATAAAGATTTATACTCAGTTCTATCATGCATTAGGACACTATCATATACTGATACCGCGACCTTAGGTAAACCATAATAGCTACTTCCGTTAAGATTCTGGAATACCCAATCATTAGGGACATTTTCAATTGAAATCAATCGTAATCCCCCTAATGGTTATCTGTATATACAGCAGATCATATATTGGTACCTATTTGCAGAGGAAATAATTCTGACGACGAAATATAAACAACTCAGGAAAATCGGTATTATCCATTAAACCGGAAACACATATTTAGTATTGGGGGATTAAAAATAAATGTGTCATTACGTATCTAATACTATGACCAAATACAAATTTTCCTATCTACTTGTACAGGGTGTATCATAAGTCATGGATCAAACGAAAGGGGGTGATAGGAGAGCTTATTTCCAACATAAAAAACTATACATGTTGTTATCCAATTGTTTGCCGTTTTCAAGATATTGCCTGTATTGTTTTTAGAACGTAACTCTATTACAAAAATTTCGAGAATTACCGTAAACGAAAACATGGTTATTCCTGGAAATGAGCTAATAAAAGGCATAGTATGCAAGGGTAGAGTGGGAAGAGGTACAGGCTCGCCACTGACGTCACTTGCTCGCCATTGACAAGTACGCACGTGTGATTACGATTTGCTCTTGTGTTTTTGTGAGAAGTTTGTGATTGTTGTGAATAAAATGTCATACATGTCACGAGAATCTGCAGAAATGAATTTCATTTATGGATTCTGTAATGGGAACGCTCGACAATCTGCACGGGAATATCGCAACAGATATCTAAACCGAGAACGATATCCAGATATCGTATTTTTATTAAGAGTGCATAATGCATATGTAGCAGGTGAGATACCAGGTAGGTCACATAGAGCAGGAAGACCACGGCTTAATGTAGATGACGTAGTACGCGATAATATTGAGGAAGACCCTACAACTAGTGTACGTCACATATCACGCAGGACTGGTGTTGCAAGGGCAACGGTGCAACGCGTTTTAAGGAGAGAATTATTTCATCCTTATCATGTTCAACGTGTGCAATCTCTTTTGCCAGACGACTACTTGAAAAGACGTGAATTTTGCAGAGAAATGTTGCAACAATTAAAGGAGGATCCTGATTATTTTAATAATACTTTATGGACGGACGAGGCTTGTTTCCACCACACGGGAATATTTAATATTCCTAATCTACATCATTGGGCAGTAGAAAATCCACGAATGCGAAGACAGAATCGATTTCAGCATCCTTTCAGTGTCAATTTATGGGCCGGAATTCTTAATGGTAGATTAATAGGGCCTTTTGAATTACCTGAGAGATTGAATGCCGCACGGTACTTAAGATTCCTACAAAATGATCTAAACGAATTGCTAGAGGATGTTCCCTTAGCAGTACGAAGAAGAATGTGGTTCCAGTACGATGGAGCTCCGCCTCATTTTGTACTCCCCGTTCATCAATTTCTTAATAACACCTTCCCTGAAAGATGGATAGGCCGAAGAGGGGCCATAGAGTGGCCACCCCGTTCACCAGACCTAAACCCCTTAGATTTATTTTTATGGGGTTACTTCAAAGAACAAGTATTTGAAACAGAATGCAGTAATGAGCAAACTCTTCGGGCACGAATTGAACTCGTTGTAAATCAAATACGAAACAATCAAGAGGCTCTATTAAAACTCAGGCGGGATTTCATTCGGCGAAGCAGATTATGCATTCAAGAAGGAGGAAGACATTTTGAACATCTTTTAAAATAATTAGACCCACATTTATTGTTATTTGGTTACTGATAAATACCTAGCTGTAATTTACAAATTGTTAACAATAAAACAGAAAACAGGCAATATCTCTAAAACGGCAAACAATTGTATAACAATATGTATGTTTTTTTTTGTTAGAAATAAGTTTCCCTATCACCTCCTTTCGTTTGATCCATGACTTATGAGACACCCTGTATATGTATTATTTAGGGCCGGTTTTTCATTGCTCGTTTAAGGTAAATTTAGCCAACAGCAAACTTAACTAGAAGTTGAAGAATGTGAAAAGTTTTAGACAAAATATTGATTACAATAACATTATAAACATCTAGTTAGTTATCTGGTGGATAAATTACCTTAACCGAGCAATGAAAAACCGGCCCTCAGAGAGGTCCATTAATTTAACAAGATACAGTTAATTCCAAATATATCATTTTCCTACATAATGTATGAAGATAGATTGTTTTTCTTTTCAACAAATTGAATAATCCATAGTAATTATTAAAAAAAGTATATAGATTATTTGTTTGACGTAAATCGAGAGCTCTAGATATAAATACAGTCTACAAATAGTAAATATATTTTAAACGAAGTAAAACGATAACTTATAATAAGGTATAACATATAATAATGGAAGTATATATATATACATATATATATATATATATATATATATATATATATATATATATATATATATATATATATATATATATATATATATATATATATATATATATATATATATATATATATATATATATATATATATATATATATATATATATATATATATATATATATATATATATATATCCGCTTACAAGGACTATTTTTCTTTCTTTTTTTTTACTATGCGGAGACAGCTAATACAGCTATGTAATAGTTAATAAAGGTGACAACGATACCTCTACATACCTATATAATACTAATAATATCAACATAAGTATAATTATCATGAAATGATTAGGATTTTGTTTTCTATATATCACAAATTTATAAAACTGTCTTCGAATTTGTAAACATGACATAACGAGGCATCATTATTTGCTATACAGGTGAAAGTTATAATTCAACTTGTACCAAATCGTTAAGGGAAGGAAATAACTTCTTCAATCAAAGATCAAGCACCAAGTTAAACTTGCCTCTTTTTCCTGGAAGAGTTGGGATCTTCCTACTTGCCTATCATTGTATAGACAATAAAATTATAGTATTACATCCTATTCGAGGGGTTCATACGTCTTCTACAAGCCTCGTCTATTTCTGTATAGCTTCTGTTTATCGGCTGACATACCACTGGACTATTTTAGCTAGATAGATATATCCATTTCTCATAAAAGTACTCACTATTCAAAATTTTGATTGAGTCTAACAGCCAATATAAACAGAAGTTATTTGTTTAACATAAATCGCATTGAAAAAATGAAAATGAACTCGATTAGATGGAAACAACAAATAAATGAGTAAAAAAAACAGTCAACGTGGGATGGATGAAAGATGACGCCGGGCGTTGTCAGATGAGCCAAGTAGAGGGTTCCGAGAAGGTTTGCTCTTGTGCGCTGGGCTTCTGATCTGGTTGTCTTGGCCATGGACTTCTTAGGCCCGGAACGCGCTATTGGTGATCACCTGCAACGCTACAGCCGCAAACACCCATTTATTTATTATCTTCTTCTATAGTTTCCTTGTGTGCTAAGTTCTGAAAATAGTGCTGGAATGCTTTTTTGAGATTGTCTAGATTGTCTACTATACCACTAATATAAGAGGAACCACTGATTTTTCTAGAGAGAAAAATATCTTTTGGTCTCTTCTTTGTCTTCTGTTGAAATTATGCTCTAAGAAATCTTCGATGTACATTTTCGAGGCAATCATTATACTTTATATTTTGTGGGTACCATGTTAGATTCATGTATTTGATTTTAGAATTTACAAATGAGCATAAAGTAGGTAAAGCGTGAGGATCTGTAAAGCCATATGAACGAAGCCAAGGAAGATGAGCCACACAATACCGTCAAAATGCTTTTAAAAAAATTGTAGCTTAAAATAAAACTCTTATATCTCGAAAATATTCGGGACGTACAGAAGATAATAATTACTTAGCTTGTAATCGAAATCATTACATTGGTTAAGTTTCCTCAGTGTATTGATAACGTCCTCCCTTAATATTAACGAATGTGGAAAACATTGAATTCGTACCATAAGTAAGTACTACACTACCAATGCAATGAAGCTGTTGACAATATTTGTTGTTATTAGGGTTGTTATTTCGTATCGTTATAATTAATGGTACAGTAAAATTAGACAAAAACCCAGACATCAAAATAAAAAGTTCTTTCTAGCACGAAATACTTCCATACCCTCCTCATACTTCGTACAAAAAAGTTACATGAGGTGGAAGAGGGTGCAATGATGAATTTTAACAGTTTTTCGTGATTATCTCAAAAACTATGAGGTTTAGCGCAAACGTCATCCTAAACGCAGATGATGTACATTAAATTCTGAATAACAATTGTCATATACATAATTATGGTAAAGTGAGGGTTTCCGTGATATGGAGCGGTAGAGATTTCTTTGTTTACTTTGATATTTCTTTGATACACTTGAAAAAAACATGAAATGATTACCGTATAAATTAGTAACTGAATAATGCATGTAGAATGTATACATCTACACATCTATATATGTACAGATAGCTACATATTACACTCATTGTTTGTCATTTGTCATACGTATATGAATGTAAGTATCTCCAATACAAGTTAGCCATAGTTCATTGTAACCACTTATTGCCGTAATTTACCATAGATTTCTGATATAGTATGTCCTTCTGATATAGTTCATAGTGTGACCTTATTTCTTTAAAAAGAGAAATTTCATTAATAAGAATGATAAAAAGAAAAAAATCATTAATAGGAAGCTCGTCATGTGAAAAACAGGGAAATATATTAAAACATCTATATTGAAAAGAAAATAATTTTCTTGTTCTCCGTACGGTTGGAGATCATTATTCACATCGTCGTCGATGATTACGGTATCTCTATTGAGGCATGCAAGTTCTGAGCAATTGTTGCACATGCTTGAGCAGTTGAGTCCACTCCTTCGATACAGCAGGACGAGTAGATATAATAGGACGAAGATGATCCTCAATCTTTTTCCAACCTTATATCAATGGATTTTTCTGCTCATTGACATTTAATTTCAAACCATGTTGGAGATTATACTTTCACAACGTATTGTGCTAAAATTTTTAGGTTGTCAGGTGGATTGGTGATTGAATCATATAATCTTAAAGCTGGTTGGGTATTGTAACCCATCTAGAATGGGCCATTTTCCGGGTTCTCTTTAAGATAAAGATGTACTAACATCCCTCAATGAAATACCTTGGCAAATTTCGTGGAGGTACTTCTGATCTGTATTTAACGGTTTCAAATATGGCAAATATGGCAAATATGGCAGGCAAATTTGAATCAATTTGTCCAAATTTATTCAAAGGCAAGTTCTCACAAGTTTTAAGTAATTTTCCGATGTTTCCTGAATATCCTTTGTGACAATTAGTTTTCCATCTAAATGCTGCATTAGGTGGCGCAAAGGCAATTTGCGTGAAGCAAACATATAAAATGTTGCCTTGAATGTCTTCCCATGGGTATCTCAAGTTGCCCTATCACTTTTACAACCCGTATTAATAACGGTGCCATCACATCTAAACATCTCATTTGGACAAATTGAACAATTTGGACATTTTCTTGCAGGTAATTCAAAATGCCTGCTTTAACATGGTTGGAACTACCAGACACCAGAGTGATATGAGGTAAGTTGAGCTGGGTTCGGATACCAATACAATATGTTCTTCAACTACAAAACTTTTCTACAAAACTTTTCGCCTTTCTTCTCCTGAACTATTGTTTTGTATTTTCGGCCAAAAAAAAAATTCCATAAACTCTGTCATGTTTAAACTTTTTTTAAGATTTGTGCGGCATTGTAGTCGTTCTGTCTTACTTTGGTCTACTATTTTAGAGGAATCTTCCGTTGATATAACTCCTAGATCTTTCAAGGCTGCACTGACTAAAATTGCTGCTAATCTATCCGATACTCCAGTTCTATCACAAGCTTCTGCCAGAGCAGGTAATTTTGTTCTCATTTGGGATGTGACAGCAGAACTTACAATAGTAGAAGAAGATGGTTTGTCTAACTGACCTTACCTTAAACTGACCTTAAACCTGACTTATCAGTTAGTTTAGTTGGTGATGGTTCATGTTCCGTTTCGATAGAAATTTATGTATTAGTTTCGATAGATGTCTCTCAGACATTATCTTCTCATACCTCTTAAATTTATGAATCATTTTACTCAAACTTCTTTTGTATTATGGTTGCTTCTACGTCGACTTTGTCTATTATCATCTTCCTTGTGGGTCTTTGGTCAGTTAAAAATTTCGTTCTGGAGCTGGAGGTTAAAAGTACCTCCAGCTGAACGAACATAAACATAAGAAACAAAATCTTTACATTTACAAATATATCAAATAGCTTTTTTTCGGCAACTTCCTTGAAATCAGTTATTGTTTTGGAAGAATTCATCTTACCATAATTTTGTACATATTTTTTTAGTTGTTCGAAACTTGTAATATATTTTTATTTAGTGTAAAATCTGTTGTGATGAAACAACAGAAATACGACTCTTTCCTCATAAAATTCTTAAGTCTCTTTTTAGCTTCTCACACACAACAGCCAAACTCGGCTTTTTTTTGTATTTTTCAGTATTTCTGAACGAAGGAACAAGTAATATTTGATAACATCCGCATATGTTGGTAGCACATTATATATAAATATTTTAGGTGCACCAAACACTGGACAGACGAAGCGTGTTTTAGGCATTTTATCTCAAGCACGAAAATATATAATTAAGACACACTTTCACAGTATAAAATATAAGCTTGCACTGACAATAAAAGCCCAGAACGACTAAGCAAATACTTATCTGATATTTAATGACTATTACCATTGCTAGCGACATCTGTTAACGATCTATCTGTTTAAAAGTATTATGTGGGAAATTTGAATAAATAGTAAAACTTGGAAGTCATTTGGGCAGCTCAAAATCAAAACCAATATATCCTAGATTTTGTACATAAAATAAGACCCCTAAAAATTTCCGCATATAGGCGTTTCAAATTAAAAAAAAACTTTCGCTTTCTCTCCACCCTAGTGGGTATGGAACCATTTGGCGTTAGAGAGAACTTCTTTTTTGGGTGTTTGGCTTTGTCCGATTTTGTGTTAGTTTTACTGTACTATAAGCACATTAGATATAGAGGATGTTTGCCTTTGCGAATTAATACGTTTCCCAAATCCCAAATAAATTAGGATTTGAATTGATGTTAGTTCACAAATGATTTCAATACGCTTTATGTGACATAAATAATGACCTACATTTTGTGTTCTACAATTAATACGTCCTCATTAACCATTACTATTTAATATATCCTTATTTTCTTTCTATGCCACGTGAGCATATCCCCAAATGTAGTGTCACGTAAAGTTTTGTTATTTATTCGTAACTACTACTGCCATCTTTTGTTACATTATCCCGTTTAGGCACGACGCAACATGTTCGCACGGTGTACAATGCCGAGCTATAAAGGGAAGGTCGAGTTTAGGTCCATAAATTTTCTAACTTGACAATGATCCCTTTTATTGCCGCCTTTGCCACTGGTGTTGCGGAGATCAGTATGCATTTATAAACTTCACATGTTAGTTGAAAAATCTCCAATTCTTTTTCTAAATATTATATTTGTTAGTGATATCAGGTACTTGAAACTAGTGCTCTGTGTCTGTTTTGAACTAGAAAAAAATCAACATCTATATCTGTTTTCTTTGGCTTGGATGTCACTAGGATAATTATAACAAAAATGTGAGTACAAAATCTTTGTTTAGTTTGAGAAATCGATATATCTAGACAGGAATAATACACAGTGAATTACGATAGTTCTCCCATCTTCATCATTAATATAATTAAGTAATCAAAAAAGCACTTCATTATCCTTCGTCTTTTATTTGTGCAGAGGTGTTATATTCCATTCTCTTGCCTGATCTCCGGACCTCATTGAACTCAGCAAACCATTGAACAAATTTTTATTTCTTATTTCTACCAGTCTGTCTAAGATTGTAGGGCATACTTTTTAAAGAGTAATTTTATATTTTTCAGATGAATGGTAACTTAACATTTATTTATTTATTTCAGTATTGATAAAGTAATAAGTATTATATAGGTATATAACAGTTGAAAATAACTATTGAAGCACCATTATAGTTTAAATTACAGGTATACTATACTTCATAGGTTTAAATGAGGAATATCTTGATGGATATCTAGCCGCTGTTGATATTACCAAGGAAAGACTGACCATTAATTTTCAATAACTGTGCCAAATGCTGGGGCGATTTTCTTGCTTTGTAGTAAAGTGCTTTGTAGCTTGTTAATAACTATATTTTTGGAAAGTCAAGTTTAATCCAAGTACCTACCTACTGTGAGAAAATGCTTCCAGTTTAGTGAAAAACAAATACCGTTCGCCAATTTTAACAATATTTATTCACACATTTAAACTTCTGCTCCAGTCAATCTACATTTCAAAACTATCCTGTGTTCTTGGGGTCTCCTGTAGCAAAACCGCTCGCTACTCTGCGTATGTTTTGATTTCTCTATCTGATTTATACGTATCCTTTGTGTTTTCCTTAATCCATTAGTGGTCCTCTAAAAATGTGTTGTCAAATTAAAAAATGTCCTGATAGACCCCAGGACGTGAAGCGAGTACCTATCCCTGTCTATTCCCGTCGACTATTTTCTTTTAATTTTTTTCCCTTTCTGTCGATGTAGATTAAGACGTAGGTTAGGATTTGATGTAGGTTGGGAGATGTAGCACTCGTATAAGATGTTGTGACTGGCTGTGTGGCTAATGGCCTAATGCCAAAAAAATCTGATTTATGAGTTTAGCTTTAGCAACAAAGAACCCAAAATTTCACTTTAATATTATTTAACTAATACCTATATGAGTCACCTAAAAAGTTGAACATGGCAATATAAATGTTGTAACTAACATAATTTCCAGAAAAACCGGATTTGATTAATACGCTGCACTATCTACGTTCCATTGTAGGTATTTAGATGTTGCAGTTGATGGCAATATGAGCGGAGAAAATATTCGTATACAACGACAAGGTTGCTGACAAACGTCATTTTGTAAAACCATTTAGAAATATGTTCCGTGGGCCTGAAAGTCGATATTCCAATAAACGTTTATTTCGATTAACAAATGCGCGCTTACCTATAGATACCTTATCTTACCTATATCGGATATACAAACATATATTTTAATTTCAAAATAACCCACGAGAACACGTTTTTTTCTCTTGATAATATTAATAGCCTTATTGACCTCGACAACACACTTTTCTTTTGATAAGGTTGGTACACTATCATTACAAATACCAGGAAACATGACTGCAACAGGAAGAGAACAGCATTCCATATAATATTTAAATAAAATTAGTTACGTTTCGACCTGAGATTTCACCTGAGACCCCTAAAGTATTTCCAGTGCAACGTATCTTGTTCACGAAGTAAGAAAATTTTGCTTGTAGAGTAGCCAGGGCAAAATAAGATTATTAACAAAGATAAACAATGGATATTTTACGTACTGTACTTTCATAGTTATCGCCAGAGAATTTAGATCAGAGGACCACTTCAAACTTTTCTAAAATTTTAGAAAAAGAAGTAAGAATATTTGGCTAAAATTTCCATTTTACTCGATTATGCACTTTAATTAAAAAATAATTACATCCTTGTTGAAATCAATGGTATAAGTTTATGTCGTTAAACATAAATAAAATTATATTCAATTGTATAGGCAGTCGCCATCTGAAGGTTTTCAGCTGAAGCCCGTGATTTCAGGAAATTCCATCGAGGGCACTACCTGCTTCTGAAGGCAGTGTACTGTTTACTGCTGGCACTCTATTATATATTCCTTTTCGCAGATGTCTTGTACCTAATGCATTTCAAAGAATATATTTTCATCTAAGCATTTGCATTAGTAAATAAAATAGATATACGAGTAGGAAACAGTAAAGCTTTTCTGAAATATTATATTTGTATATTATTCAATTATTTGTGTACATCTATGTTTGATGTGTATTATATTTCATATTAATATCATACTTATTTTTAATATACACTGAAAATATCATATTAGGTAGAAAATTCGTATACTTTGTTCAAATTCAAATTCGTATATTCGTTTTACTTTTAATTCGTATGTAAGCGAAATATATATTCGAAATAGATAAAATTACAACAATTAAAAGGATATGATAAAAAAGATCTTCATGCAAAAAGCATTGATCCCTTCTTTAAAGTTTATGTATGAAATATAAAATATTTTGTTACTGTCCAGAGTTGTAAACTTGAATTTAATACATAGTACGCCAGCAAATGAAAGACTTATAAATATTTGTTGGTACTTTTGCCTCACGTAATTGTGGGTTTTGACAGTTTGACAGACTTATGAATTCCTTGTCAATATGACAACGTTTTAGTGTCAAGATTATAATTTTTGGTATTAGAAAAAAACTATTCGAATAAAGCTATGGCTTTATTCCAATATTGGGTGTAGGTAATTCTTATTTTTAAAATATAGCTAAAACATAATACAAAGTAAAGCAACTATTTGTTACACTTTATTTAAAAATCAATATTTAATATGTGTTCCATTGCTAACAATTACTGCGTCAACCGTCTTCGAATAGAATGAGTCAACGTTCGACAGTAACCTGCATCAACATTTTCCCAAGCGTTCTCAATAGCCAACAAAACTTCATCCCTGTTTTGCGGGCGAAAATTTCTAACATGAATTTCCTTGTCCATTCGTCTCCAAACGTTTTCAATTGGATTAAGTTCGGGACTTCTGGATGGCCAAGGCAAAGTTTGAATGCTGATAACCAAAAACCAGTCCCGCACTAATCTGTAGTTGTGTATTGGGCAATTGTTCTGTTGGAAGGTGAAATTGTCTAGATACAATTTCCGCAATTTTTTAGCAAATGTCTATTAAGTTCGCCATTTAGCCCTCCTTCCATATCCTAGCAGTTTGGTATATCGATCTCTGTACCGGGAATCTCTTGGTCTATATACACGAAGTGACCGATCGTGGCATCTTAACATTTTTTCGTCGGAGAAAATGACATTAGACCAGAAATCTCTATATCTGTCAACATTATTGTTGGTAAAGAGCAGCCTTGCATTTTTGTTGAGTAATCAAGGCTTTTTAGCAGCTGCATAAATACTTATATCGCTCTGTTTAATTCGGCGTCTGGCTGTTGACAAGGAAGCAGAAAACTGAATACCATGACAAGCTGTTGCAGCAATATCAAGGGGATTTCTTCTTAACCAATAATTTATCATTTCTTCATCTTGAATCAAAGTGCTTCTCCTTGCAGCTTGTCCACATGATATTATGAAAAATCCATGAGACGGAAACAAACAAGAGTTTTAGTCTCAAATCGCAGGTTAAGAATAACGATTAATCGCAACAATTTAAGGTAAGTTGTCTACAAGAGTGAATGGTGTGTTTTTCTTACTTATGACATGAAAGTATAAAGTGTAGGGTCTTTGTGAAAGTGTAAGTGACATACATGGAAAAATTGAATGTTTAGGTACTTGTACCGAATTGTTTTTATTTTTTATCAATTTTGATTTGAAATTAAATTTACGTATTAAAAGAATCAACGATTATTTTTGTTTTATGCCACTTTATAATCCTAATACTTTAAAATAATGTACAATTTTTCTAGAGCTCGTCGAGCAAAATGCATACGCTTGTTTCCTCGTCATCGTAGAGCTCGATTAGCGTGGATTCGCATCGCTTGCAATGGAGGGAAGAGTGGAAAAACTGTATTTTCACCGATGAGAGCAGATTTAACCTGATTTCATCTGAAGGCACAATTTTAGTTTTGCGGGAACCTAATTCTAGATAGGCTTCCTTAAAGACAAAATGCGACGAATACACTGGAAAATTTAGTGTAGATGAAAGTGAATCACAGACAATTTAATATAATTTTATGGAAGTTTGTTTTACCAAGAAAGAGATATTGAAAATATAAATGTTAAATTTAGAGGCTCTTTCCAAAAATCAAAGTTTATTTGACCATAACTAAAAATAAAACAATATTTTGCATAGATAAGTATTGAAATATGCAGATATTGCGATATATACTATATTCTGTTGAAATTAAGAGTGCAGCTAAAAGAGATAGGCTGTGCATGCGAAATGAAGTTGCATCGTTGAAGATTATTGAAGTATTGAAGAGAATCATTGAAGATATACATTTTATAAATACTGAAATCAAACATCCATGGATCATTTGCAAAAATGGCTATTGCCTCCAGTCACCTGATCGTATTGGTCTACAAATTTTTAATACATTTCCAAACGATAGTGTGGTCCTTAAGGACTCAGGTCCTTAAATTCATTTTAAAACGTTCTTGATTAGTAAGGGTTTCTTTCTACTCTCTCTTGGGTTCCTTTTTATTTCTTTTTCATGTACAAAAAAATAGGTTTTATTTATATTGCATATATTTTATTTTATTCTATACTATCACCCGCGGCTTCGTCGTGAGAACGTGCGTTATGAGCCCGCGCCACAGGCGGCCTTTGTGATATTAAGTCGTCGGAGAGGGAAGCGGTAGGAGGTGTATATAGTTAATTATATATTAGTGTTTTATGCATATTTCCTATTTGGATCGAATTTTGTTCACAATTTCATGGATTTTAATTTTTTTGCGCAGAACCCTAATTAACATCTGATATCTGCCAGTGAAAGCCCCGTCAAAATCGGTCCACCCGTTTCGGAGATTAGCCGGAACAAATAGACAGACAGACAGACAAACAAAAATTTTGAAAATTGATTTTTTGTTATAAGTAGGTATATACTTTCATATGCATTTAGTGAAAAGCTGATATTTTGACATTACAAACAGACACTCCAATTTTAGTTATTTGTATAGATTTATATCTTTTGTATTTATCATTTTGTTATATATTTAACATGTACGATTGGAACAATTTATTGAACTATTTTGACTATTGCTATACAGTCTATATAGTCACAATGGAAAAATAAATTATTATTACGCAGTTTCGTTAGATAATCTATCAGTTTCATTTATTTTTGTTGTTTAATCTTCAATTTCAACAACTATTTATCAATAATTTCAGTTGCGAGCAGTTGCTAGCATTTATTTATGATAATTTTAAAACCGAATTGCGCGGATATCTCAGAATAGAAATACCTTCAAAGCAAATCCTTTAGGATATATTAATATGAAAATTACTTATTTATATAAGAAAATAGAGGACATGATATGGGATTATTAAGTTGTTCAATATTATTAATTTTTTCTATCTGGGAATATGAAAAGGTTGATTATTAATGAACTCTAAATTAACATACGTATTTATGATTATAGCGTAAAATTTAATGTACATAAATTATAACGTTATGTGTAACGCCTAACGTGGAATAATTAATAATTTAATGACATCATGCAAGACGTTTGAGCATAGGCTGGTTGAAAAAATAAGTATAAGAAGTACTACTAACTACTACTGATAAATATATTGCATTCCCCTTAAATAAAGAGCAATTAATTAACTTGTCAAATCATAAGTTTATTTCTTAATGTAAGTACCTACTTTTAAATGAAGTTATTTTAAACATCTGCCTATTATAAAAAATCTTTTGCTACATAGAACATTAATTATGTTAGAAAACCCAATTTATAATTACTTTCTGTGACTTTTTTTCGATAACACAAGACAAATAATCATGTCCAAATTAAAATTAGTATTTTTGTCGTATATGACTTAATACAGACAATATAAAATAATATAGACAAATAATTTTAATATCTATTATAAGTATTTAGTATTCATATCCAAGATGAATTATGAATTTTGTTGTCTGCATATTACATCTAAAACAAATAAATAAAATGTAAATTTCGTTTTCAGCCGCAAACAATATTGTGATTCAGTTGTTTCGGGGTTCCAATAAAATGCAAATACCGCACCATCATGATGCACGATGAGAGTTCCAAGAATACTTACATCAACCGGCTGACAGAAAAATTGATATTTATGTTTTCATAAAAGTCTAGATCCTCTCTAAGTACTTACACATTATTAAAGTAATTCCTATACTATCAAAGAAATATATACCTACGATATCTACAAATCTACATACCTATTTAGCTTGAAATTATTTTCGATGATTTCTTTAACTTTTATAACTAATCTATTCAAACATTTCCTTATGTCGAAACCTCGAATGCATTATCCATTTTATTAGATATATCCACTGTCCTTTTTGACAGTAATAATAGGATATCGGACTATCGCTCTCTTAATTTGTATCCAAAGATACGATGTAACTATCTGTTATTTTTTATGTAACTTATGTTTAAATACGATGTAACTATTTGCTATTTCTAGAAAGCCTAATATCTTGTCTAAAGATACACATAAAAGAAAACTATGATGAGTATGAATTAAATACAATAACCAATTTTAAAATAATGTATTTTTATTTAATACATATTTAATACATTGCTGAATATAAAAAATACAATACAGGCAAATGATGACGAAGAAAAAAGTTAGATTACTTTGTTCGTCGTCATCATCTGCATCAACGTCTACTCCATGAGGAAGGTTTTTAAAAATACATGGTATAATTCAGGAACCCCGTTATTGCATAATAATTGAAGGTGTTTGTAACGATTTATAATTTTGATTTTTCTTCTTTAAATCCTTCAAAGATTTTTGGCT
>CAXKVY010000203.1:12500-14013 GCA_964058915.1 Tetropium fuscum | reverse complement strand
ATGTGAATAAATTTTGTACGCAATTATTGAAACCTGGTTCAGCTACTGGTTTAACGATTTTAAAATTATAATTACAACACCTTTAATGATTTATATGACAGATGATATATTAATGACAGATAATATTATATACATAATATACCTACACAATTCCTCGCTCTATTTACAAACTTTTTTTGCGTACGTTTCAATGTACGGTCCAATGTATGTTTTTTAGTAAATTTTTTTGAATTGAATAATTTTCTGAAAGTTTTCACAACGGTAGTAAAAATGGTGTTAGCGGCTTCATTTTAATGAGTCTACTACACTGTAAAATTTGATTTGAATTTGAAAATCGTAACTGCGGTTACGATTTTTTATTACAAAAATCAAATATTTTTATAATAATTGAAAGATGATGCGTCAAATCAAAAGAAAATTTTGTTATCCGAAAAAAAGAGAGCGCGATTGTCGAGTCCCGACACCTGCAACAATGATATGAAAATCCTGATTTTCGATTAGAAATATTGCACTAATCACGGAATCTGAATAGCGATGTTACACGTTAATTTTGTTAGAATTGCGAATAGGTTGCCAATCTTTGCATCTCACAGCTGAATCCAGAAACGGATAAGTGAAGCAGTCACGCTAATTCAATTTTAAACAAAGGAACACGTTTAATTTAAATTGTCTTTAAGTCTGGGGTTGCACGGATATCTTTAATTAATTTTGGTTCAATTTATCTCCAGGAATAATAAAATTAAAGGGTGGATAAACGTAATGAAATAAGATACCATATTTACCTTTACCAGACGACGGACGTTGTTGAGGGATTTTTTGTCGAGGTATAAGAAATTATAAAAAAAAAGAATTATATTATGTATTATCAGGTAATGCCGAATAGTTACACTTATATTTTTTGCAGTAAGTAGGTATTGCAGAATAACAAATTCATACAACAGTAAGGGATATCCACTGTGGCATTCGTGATATTCTTCCCTCTTATTTTCTTTATCTGGGCCAAACAGAAAAGCTTACAAGGCTGACATAATATAGCACTAAATACTGGTAATTCAAGGATTAAGCTTGGCCGCATCATGTCCTCTCAGCTATCTCCCAACACCAATGAACTTCCCCATTTATAGCCTGACTTTCGGCCGGGCTAAGTTTACTAATTAAGAGATTAATTTTGAAACCTTTTGTTAAAGGACAAGTTAATCTCTGCGGATTCTGAAACTGTTAGCGTATTTTATATATCTGGCAAAAATATCCTCTCGGGAGCTGCGGGGGAGTGCTGTCTCACTTTAACTGGAATTTATTAACTAGAAGTTTCAGCAGTTTTAACCTGGGATATTATTTCATATTGAAAAACAGTTGAGCAATACGAGATGGAATCTTATATGTTATAGTGTATTTAAAACGGCTGTACATTATACGCCGGTGACGGTTCGGTAAAGGAAGATATTTTTTTACTAAAAACATTTCCAATGCCAATGCGGAAGTTAATTTTTGGTAGTGGAAACTATTACGAGGT
>CAXKVY010000203.1:0-7500 GCA_964058915.1 Tetropium fuscum | reverse complement strand
TATTCCCTAGTCCTATTTTAATTTGTTTTTCGGTTTTTTACGTATATGTATATATTACGTATACAGGGTGTTCCTAAATTGATGCGAAAAATTTAAAAGGGTGATTTTGCAGCAAAAATTAAGATGGGTCTTTCGAATAAATTGTTTTCCAAAACCCCTTCCCCTCCAAGTTACAGCCCTCTAAAACTGGGAAAAAAATTGTTTTTATTTATTTTCTCCACTATGGAATAATTTAGAAGATATGGAATAATTTTTAGCACTAATAAAATTGCAGTTTATGACAATTTTTGTAACCCTGAGACATTGTTACAAGGGGGTAAAAAAACCAACCCCTATAATATTTTTCTTCAGATTTTTTTAACGCGTCGTTATTTTTTTATTTAAAATTTTGTTTGTAAATATAGCTTCAATCTGGAACTTTTTTGTCTCCTTTTCATCGAGGAATTGATGGTTTTCCGACAAAAAATTAAATTATGCTCACATTGCCTTTGTATAAATTCACTGAGGGGTTGTTATTCGGTGAAATAGTCAAGTAGGCTGTTGTCAAATAAAGTCATTATACAAGTATTTAAGTCATTATGACATTTAAGTATAATTTTGTTAATTTATCGCAATTTTACAGTTAAAATAAATAGGTACAGCTTGTTAAAATGGTAAACTATACAAATGCCGAAATGGCAGATATGCATTAGAAGCTCAACGGCTTTACGTTCAGTTATATCAAGAATGAACATTACCTCATCATGGCATATTCACACATATTCATCAACGTCTACGAAAAAATGGTAATTTTTTTAGAAGAACCGTCGATTGCGGACGTGCTCGAGAAGTAAGAACCGTATCGCTAGAGAAGGCTATCCTTAATTTAATAGAAGAATTTCCTGAAACAAATACAAGGAAAATTTCTTATATATTAAATGTAAGCTATTCCACGGTATTTAGAATTTTAAAAGAACAGCATTTGTATCCGTACCATATGCAACTAGTACAAGCGCTTTACCTCGAGATTTTCTACCTCGTATAATTTTTTATCAATGGATAATTCAAATGATCACCCAAGTGCCACAGTTTTTATCTCATATCTTGTTTCAACAAATGTGTGACTTGGTGCCATTGATGATTATTCAATTGGCACATATGATCTTCCAATGAGATTAAATGGAGACGCATACTGCCATATCCTTTAAGAAGAGTTGCCCCTACTTCTTGAAGAGTTGCCCCTACTTCTTGAAGATGAAAAGTGCAATATAACCGGATTATTTATTATTAACCGCTTTATTAAATTATATTGAAATTTGTATCCTATGTTTTCGAGGATGCTAATTTGAAATATGATATTAAATTTGAGATATTTGTATCGGGTGATACCGAAATATATTTGAACTTCATTATTTGAATAGGGACACCATGTATATTTTCTTACATTTTTTTAGTTCATGATATTGTCATTCCAGACATACCGTAAAATCAGTATCTTGCGTCGAATAAACTCGAACGTTGACCATTGGGTTTATCAACGCAAGATAGTAATTTTATGGTATGTCTGGATTGACAATAGGTACCATGAATTAAAAAATATAATAAAATATACATGGTATCCCTATAAAATAAGAAAGTTGAAATACATTTCGGTATCACCCTGTATAAATATCATAAATTTATAATGTATTCTTTACTGTTTTAAAAAATATGTTTTTTATTTTTTTATTTTGAAAGAAATAAAGAAATGACAGGGACACTTAGCGACTAGTCTCATCTAGTTAAAAGAGACACTTGCCTGAAACCACGGGTAAAGGGGGAGATAAATGAGGAGTAGACAATAACTCAATAGCAGACAATAGTAGACAATACTATACAATAGGCAATTTTAGACAATTCCATTGGGCGCAAAGGATTATTATTTAATATTAAAAAAAAAATTTAAAAGAAGGAAAACAAGAGAATCAAGGCAACATGAAACCAGTCATATTCGAGTCGAATATTTATATACCTAGCTATGTGGCGCAAAATGTTATTGTTATTTTGATAAATGTATCGTGTTAAATATACGTTAGCATTTGATGCTCATCCAAGATTCATGCAAATGAAAACACTTATTTCCCGAAAGAAAATTGAATCGGATTAGCAAAGTATGCGCCTAGAAATGCGGTAGGTATTTGAGCCCAGGAGTCACTAACTTACCAAAGGGGTAAAGTAGGGGTCCGCTAGTATGAAGAGACTTGATAAAATCACCCTCAGACCTGAAATCCAGTTATTAGAGCGATCCGATCTAAAATATATACAGCAGTATCTTCGCCTACTAAAAACCCGCCGACGTAATAATAAATATTTATCGATCGTATCGAGAGATATTACAAGGGATATTTTTTCATTTACAACATGGGATGCAACGGCAATTTATAATAATAGTAATATCTGATTAAGCCCGCTTGGTTTATGTTTGTGAGTCGTAAAGAAGCGAGCGATTCATTAAATGGTTTTTCGTCGACTGCGTATAGATTAATAAATTTGAGCGGGGCTCGTACGGAAAATGCAAATTAATTTTGTTTGTTTTATTATCTGGGTAAAGAACCATATGGTATTATTAAATTTATTATACCTTCTGTCATATTTCATGATTAATGGTAATGACTAGGTTCTTGTAATGTAATTATTACATTCTGCAAGTCCACATAAAAGTTGTTTCTTTCTGCTTGGTGTATTAATCTTTACGAAAGGTATTATTTACATTACTTTAATATAGGTATGTACTAATATAGGTAACTAATATTCTAATAACTTCTAAGGGTATTTATTATGGGAATAGCATAAATATATAAGGTATATTGATTTAGGTGTTATTAACTTAAACTGCTTATATTGTAAATGGAACAGTTTATAATATTAATATTGACTTAATAAATATTTAATATTAGTAAGGACAATTTGAACTCTCTCATGAACAGCTTCCGTTTTGAAGATTTTTTTGTGGTATGCCTTCTTTTATATTATTTAAAATGAGTAACCTTTTGGAGCGGTGACGGAATTATTTCTATTGTTTAAACAATATTTATGCTATATATGCAGGAAATAAATTTGTTTATACAATATCCATTGAAAACTTATTTTTTATATTGCTATTGTAAATATTTTTAAATATATATCAATATACGAACAAATATTATAAACAATTACCTATAAGTTTTTTTTATGTAATTTGTATGTAAATTAATTTGGAACAAAATTTGGAATTTTTTATTAACTGCGGGAAATTTATTATTTTATATACAAATTTTATTTTCATTTATATTTTGCGCTTCGGAGACTTCATCTTATTCAAGTGGTGGGTGGTTTAATTAATTTCCAGTTCACTGTACTGCCCTTTGGCCTTTGTTAATGCGCCAGCTACCTTTGAAAAACTGATGAAATTTGTACTTAGAGGTATAACTTGCCAGACATGCCTAGTTGATCTTTATGATGGTTATGGGACGCGATTTCGAGGAGCACTTGAGGTACCTGGAAGAAGAAGCTTGGAAGAACAAGAAATGCACACTTGAAGTGAAACCCTCCAAAATGTTTACTATGTCAGAAAGAAGTGAATAACTTTAGTTAACTTTTCTTCATTTCATTGTTTTTTAGGGCCCAGGTTAACCAAGAAAAAGATGTCGATGTACGTATCGTCATTTGTGGTTTGAGGATCGTCATCTGCTTCATCTTTCTCATCTTCTCATGATGCCGTTCCTGTATCATCACCTGTATTGTCAAGCCCTTCCAGAATATCTTCCAGCGTAGCTGGAAGGGCATCCTCAATGCTGTCATAAGATTGGTGTTATATGAGCACATAATTCAGCGTTAACACAGCCGCATGAAGTAGAACAATTTAATCTGGTTTTCCTGCAACCACATGCATTTCCGCATCCTTTATTACATTTCAATGAAATGCATTTCAACAGTTGATCTAGAACAGGATCTGTTAATGTAGTGACTGGAAGAAGCAGTCCATTTCCGTTTCTTTTCCACCCAAACTCTGTACAAAATTTGTCTACGCCACTTTTGTATCTGGTGATATGTCCGCAAATTATGTTAGCGAGCACCAGCTCAGTTGGTGATAACGAGGCGATATTCTTTTTGCTTTTGGCGGTTGAATTGGCTAAAGAGCTTGGAGAGTGTGACCAATATTAGTGAGAGTGTGATGACGAATATATGACCTGTATGAGAAAGGATAAAGTCCTCCGTCGTCGTACAATGCTTACGTTTAACGCGGACTCAGGCATTAGTTATCAGAAGTACAAAATCATTAATAGAATAAGAAATGATAGAATTATTTCTTTTTTTTTTGTATATAAGGTATCTACCTATTTTGCTCTAGGATGCATCACTTTTGAGATATTTTTAAAAACTTTTTTTTGACATATACGTAAAGAACTGACATTTTATTTACGACCTAAATCTTATTCAATAAACCTAAAATCAGATCTCCCTGAATTATCTCCAGGTAAAACTACCTGACGTCTGCACTATTTGTATTTGAAACAAATTATATTAGTTGCTGTAGACCGAGCTCTCATAAACCCATGCCATCATCTAAGATTTCATGATAAGCAATTAAGGTGGCTGTACGAGAAGATTCCCAGTGGAAGTGAAGTAAACAACAGACACTATACGAAGTCTTTGTAGGATTGGGCTGGCAAAATTAAAGTGGAAAATTTATTTTTTAATTAAGAAGCTCCGATACATCCCTCGCGACGTTTATAGATCTCCCCATTAACCTGTGAGAGCCGGTGTTATCAGGTATGTTGTACCCTTTATCTCGGGAATACTGAAATTTAGCGTTTGTTATAAACTGGGAGGTATAAGAGCCTACTCGTTGGCTAATTTCAGAAACACATAAACCGGAAAGCATGGCGGAGTGTCGCCCTAATTACCAGATAAGATTCCTGTTAAAAGGGAACGTTGCACGTCTTCGTCCCCACCTCACTGACGCCGTATACCCTGTCCTTCCCCTGTTTACTTTTTACGATAAGCTATTTGGCGTTTTTAATTCCCTACTTAGTCTTCTCCGTATCTTATTAATTTTTTAAGGCCAATTTAGCATAAATCATTCGCTCTTATTTTTAGAATAACATTTCGGGAAAAGCACATAAAGCGCCTGAAGGGGAGGCGATAACTAAAAAAGCGTACTTATATATTATTTACCGTATAGCACCTCCTTAATCAACAGACTCATTTCTACTTTGTTAATCGCTTTGTTAATGAGATTATCTAATCACAGTTTAAATAACAACGAAGCAAATTAAATCATCAGAACAATTTTTTGCTATTTTGTCTCGAGTTATCGAGTGACACATGATGCACGTGTGTGAATAACAAAATATAATAATATTAGTTAATTTCCATAAAAGCTGACTTTGATTTTGATATTCAGTAAAAGACGTAAGTTACTATGAATAATGGTATATAATATTAATATCTACGAGCGCCCTACAGTGGTTCTAAAAGATATAGCACTAGCCATATGCCACATGTAATTCTCAAATTTCTCAATATTCAATTAAAATATCAAATGCCACAATACTATAAATATAAGTTGTATATATTATTTATGTATGTTATAAAAGAATTATTATGTATACAGTAATATAGTCAGTATTCAACTCAACTATAGTCAACTCTTCGCCCAGACACTGACATTGAATGCATATATCTCTTTTTAACTTATTGGAAATGTGCTGTCTGTCTTCATTTGGGACAATCGTGTAAACCGTATTCTTTCCTCTGCCTTTATTTACCAGCATTAATGGATTGGCGGGTTTCTCGCGCGTTTTGTAACATTTACTCGCGATTGTGTAGTGCTGTTTTACTGTGGTTGTGATACAATATAATATCAGTGAACCATGGAAAGCCGAGATGGTAGTCGAGAAGAAAATTATTTTACGATTATTTTACTGCATACAGCGATATCATCCTCATCGCGACAAGGATGAAATGGTGGACATGTGTGCGGATTATACAGAAGCATCAAAGTGAAGCATATACACACTTTTAAGAGATGAAATGACACATGGAAGTGTAGAGCCACCGAAACCAAAAAGAGGTTGAATTAAGATTGTAGTTGACGAAGATGCAAAAAATGCGATACGTAGAATGGTCCATGGTTTCTTTAGAAAGAACGAATTGCCAACTTTAGATAAGGTGCTGCAAAGTATGTGAAAATGAAATTATACCTAAAATGTGCAGGTCTAGTCTGGCAAAGACATGAATTTTACGTATGGAAAAGTAGACAGAAAGAGTATCCTCATAGAAAGATATGAAATAGTTGCTTGGCGGATAGATTATTTTCGAAAAATAAAAATGTTTGGAAACGAAGGGTGGAACACTTATTACCCTGATGAAACATGACCGGAGACTACCACGAGGAAATGAATTCCGAAATATACCAGAAATGGTTTGCCGGCGCGGCGTACGTAGACATGTGGAATCAGGAAGTGAATATTGGAAATGGTGCTAGCGACAGTGAAGATGAAGTGGAACGTGACTGAAAATAGTGATATTAGTGATCATAATATTAGTAAATAGTGATATTAATTACTCGCTTCTAAGGTAAGTATTAAGGTAAAGTATAAGGGTGTTTTTATTTTGTTTTTGAGAACTTTTTGTTTTATTTTGGTATATAGGTTTGGTATTTTATTTATTTTATTGTTTTTATTTTTTGTTGAGCATTTTTTGCTTTATTTTGGAATATATATATATATATATATATATATATATATATATATATATATATATATATATATATATATATATATATATATATATATATATATATATTTATTTTGTTTTTCCGTTTTCAGGTCTTTTTCCACGGCTATTTAGCTGTTTTGTACTTATGTATTTTGGTTTCTTGTGGGATATATAGCTACTGGCGAACTACCCACTAAAAATGGTAACGCGCTGAAAGCAATAATTCATGAGTGGTGTGGAACTTGCATTCAATACCAGCTGTGGTGGTTAAAATATGCATATAAAAACCTTCTACTTTCGACACCTAAAAAAAATGCTTAGAAAAATAGGGTAGAGTAGGGCAAATCCAACCGCCTAGTAAGACGTACCACCTACACTAACAGATTTTACCATGACGTGGCGCCAAAGTCGTCAAAATTGTTGATAATCAGTGTTTAGGTGCTACTTTGGCTTACTTAGGTAGGCTTTGGTTTACTAAGGAGTTTTCGGTTAACAAGTAAGGTAATTCAATATATTCAGTATAAATCAGCTTAATTTAAGTCACTTATTTGTTTGTGTATGCTTATTAACGAAAAACCCGTAACTAAGAACCATAATTTTGTCAATTTTCAAATTAGAGATGTGCCACAAACTGCATTCGAAAAAACTGTACGACCAATTGAAGCCGAGATCCGAGACTCACTTTTTATCGCATAGCAGCCGTTCTAATTAATTTATACATTCAAAACTTGGTTGGTAATAACTAAAAGTGTAAAAGCTATACAGTGATTTTTTCCTCAT
>CAXKVY010000202.1:600000-910297 GCA_964058915.1 Tetropium fuscum | reverse complement strand
AACGGAGTCATAAACAATCAACTTCTTATTTCTTGTTCTTTTAAAAATTTCACGAAACAATTTAAGACTAATACAATTTGAGTTTACTAAAATTTAATAACTTTAATAAAATATTACAATACCATAGAAGGCACTATTTTGAAAAAGTAACTTCATTTTACAAATAATCTTGCAAAGAAATTTAAAATAGAACTAATTGGACCCGCTCTAGGACTAAAGAGTGCTCATCTCTAAAGTCATCCTTCTAGTAAAATTCAAATTAGTGTTCATAGAACTGGCGCCCATAAAACAGAGAAGGATTTAATAGGGAAGAAATAGTGTAGGTATCCTACACATTTCACAGATACCTACACAAATAGTGTATAGGTATCCTACATAGAATATACATATAGAGGGCAGATATCTGTCTTTGTAAAAGACTTTCGTTTTTTCATTTAGATAATATTTCGTTTCATTCTCTGCGAAACTGAATAGCTAGGCCCTAAGCATATTTAATCATCCACATATTACAGACTTCTATAAAGAAATAAATGTCACTGGAAAAGTTTAAGGTCGAAGTGGCATGAATATTAAACCTGAAATGAATGTATAACCCTCGAGATACAGAGTGTATCAGATTAACGATCATAAAATACGCGTATGCGATCACAAAATACGTTTAATACGTATGCTATATATACAGCAGGTTAGGTATAAGGGTTATTGTGTATATCGTCCTGAGGATATCTTAGTAAAAACGTTGATTGTTATAGTTTTTACGGACGCAGAAAGTAGAATGCAAATAAAATTTGTATGTCTAAAGATAAGATATTCTCTAGTGAATCATAAGTTCATGACATTATATCTACGTGCTAGTTTCGTTTAAATCATGTACAGTTGCAACAAATAAAGACTTATTTTTATATAAATACACTTCTTAACATGACACAACGTAAATTAGACGCATGAAACCTGCAAGACCATTTGCAAAAATCAAATAAAATTATTATTGGATAATTTGTCGTTAATTTATTACTATTATGTTACAAAATAAAGCTGATCTCTTCCACGTTTTCTTAAAAAAAACCTATAGCTGTTACCTACAAGTGACCATAACTTGAACATAATTTATAGTACCTACCGGCGGATTTTGAATGGTAAAAAAAATATTTACAGGTAATGACCGGCCGAAGCGTTTAGTTAAGGATATAATTAAGAAAAATAGCAAAACTTACACACGACATAAAGGAAAATTGTGATACGGGTTGCTGTTTACAGGTTTAAAATGTATTTTTCCTATTTCCTGTGAAACGTGATCTGCTAGCGGGAAACGTCTTCAGAGCAGTACACGATTTATTTCATTGATCATTTATACTTGAATTTAAAATATTAATACTCCAACACTTGCAGTGACGTTTTATGACATTAGTTTTTGACGGAACTCAAATTCTTAGAATAAACAAACCTAGTCTACTATTTATATTTGTTCTATTTGAACATATTATATATAAAAGCATTAGGCATACAGTTATACAGAAGATGTTAAACTTTAAAATGAAGCATTCAAAGAGGGAGTGATACAGAAATTGCTTGCTTAGTCAAAACTAAAATCATTTGTTGGTCTTATGTATTAATTGTTTCTTCGAAAATTCGAAAAAAATAAGCAAGCAATTTCTGTATCACTCCCTCTTTGAATGCTTCAGAACTCTATTGTATATGTAATTCAATATTCTACAGCATATAGTTGGAAAAAGTAGTTGTTTTTCAATAGGTTCAACAAGATTTTATGCATTTTAAAGTTTAACATCTTCTGGATAACTGTATGCCTACTGCTTTTATATATAATATGTTCAAATAGAATAAATATAAATAGTAGACTAGGTTTGTGTATTCTAAGAATTTGAGTTCCGTCAAAAACTAATGTCATAAAACGTCACTGCAAGTGTTGGAGTATTAATATTTTAAATTCAAGTATAAATGATCAATGAAATAAATCGTATACTGCTCTGAAGATCCTCAATAAAGGTGAAAGAACTTGTACAACTTCTAAGTGGTTCGTTTCGGTGTGTATAGTGGTTCATTTCCGTATGTATGTCCAGATATAACACTGGTAAGTATATATTTCCTCTTATTCGTCTATTTGCTTATTTCTCTATGTAATGAAATGCTACAAACCCAAGATTACTTTTCACAAAACAAATATGAATAGCAAAGAATTTCAAAGCTAATAAATAAATATAAATATAATATAAATATAAATATAAATATAAATATAATATATATATATATATATATATATATATATATATATATATATATATATATATATATATATATATATATATATATATATATATATATATATATATATATATATATATATATATATATATATATATATATATATATATATATATATATATATATATATATATTTATATCGGTTTTATATTTTTAACTAATGCGTGTACCGCAGGCACACGCTCTACCATTGGGCTACTAACGCTACAGCAGAGGTTTGATGAACTACCTATTTAACTAACGTAAACGCAGTCACGGGAGATGCTCAATTTACCGCCTTCTACAGAGCGTGTACTCCAGCTGCTGATCGGTGTAGTGGTTCTCTATGGCATCGCACTATGTGTGTTGGAATCAATCTCTATCACATCATAAAGTCAAAAAGACCCCTGCCTCTCAATCTATAACTACATACATTGAAATAATAAAACTGAAATTATGTCAAATCGCACAGAATATCCTTTTTCTAATGGTCAATTCGTCAGTTATAGCAACGCGAGCGCCCCACAGTGCTTAATTACCTAACTTCTTACTTAAAGATGGTGCTTATTTGGTTGCCTAATAAAACTGAAACTGCCAGTTTAAAATTGTCGCAATGGCAAGCGACAAACAAAAGCCAATTTACGCGTAAAACGGTTCATAACCACCACGGTAATGGTATTAGAAAAATATACTTACATATAGGGATTTCTTAAAGCTGTATCAAAATCTAATTCTTTATGGAACAAATACTTGGCTGTCTCAGTCTCTGAACAAGTCTCAGTCAGACACTGAAATTGAGTTAATTAACAATAATGTTAAATATATATATATATAATATATATATATATATATATATATATATATATATATATATATATATATATATATATATATATATATATATATATATATATATATATATATATATATATATATATATATATATATATATATATATATATATATATATATATATATATATATATATATATATATATATATATATATATATATATATATATATATATATATATATATATATATATACACACATAAATGTTAACAGTAATCATTGTTAACAGTATTTACGATTTACATGGAAACAAGCACATGTATAATATTTGCCGATACTGTCCTGTCCGTTTGTATCTCATGCATCTCAGGGACTCGTATGGTTGATAATCAAATGGAGCAAAGGATTTCCCTTTGAAAATATCAACAAATACCGCTGTAAACCCACTAAACCCATTATATATTTAGAGAGTCGTAATGGAATGTATACGGAAATCATAGAGTGCGAAAAATTCATACGATTACGATAATCTATTGATAACTTTGTATAATAAAATGTTGCATATTTATATACTTATTTGTATAATACTAAATTTGAAACAGACTGCCCAAATCTTCATGAATATTGTATGAGCTCCCGTATAAAATATATGCCAGTTTAGATTTATTTTTATTGTGTGTTTTCTATACAATCGAGGTACTTTTGAATATAAATGTATCTAAAATAGCTACAAGAAAAACCTTTCGGTTTCGTTTATACCGTGCAAAAAGGACACGTAAAAAATAGTAGTGTCAAAATTATACTTGAATTAGTGAACATTTTAAAGATGTTAAACTTTAAAATGTGTAAAATGTAAAGCTAAAAAATATTGAATTACATATATAATAGAATTCATAATCATTTAAAGAGAAAGTGATACTGAAATTGTTTGTTCAACTATATTACTATATTACTTAACGTTTCTGTCCCTTTTTTGAGCCTTTTTCCAAAGAGTAGGTTATTTATGACACATTTGACATAGGCAAAAATGACAGTTTTAATTACTTTTTAAGGTTAGACTGTTCGATTAGTATCACAGGGAAGAACAGTCAAGAAACCCTACGAACTCAGGATATTTTATATTTTATTATTACTTTAATTTTAGTTATGTTAATATTATGTAGATGTATATTTATAGTAAGTATGTATGTACGTATATAAGTTTATATATAAACTTGAGAATGTTTTTTGTTAATTTATTTAATATTTTTATATTAACAAATTGTAGATTGTAGAAAGATGTTCTGTATCTTTTTTGTTATTACATGCATAAGGATTGTTTTGAATAAAATTAATTCCATTAATTAGCCGTGTTTCATAATTTTGTTCTTTATTAATATCTTTGGTATTTTCGTAGTTAAATTGATGACCTCTTTCATTAGAATGTTTTTTTAGAGCTGAATATTTGTGACCTTTTAAACATTCTTCAAGAAGTTGCATTGTTTGACCAATGTAGACTTCTTCACACTACATGGAATTTTGTATATACAGTGTGTAGTTTTTTCAAGTGGATTTTTGTCTTTTAATATTGTGTAAAGGAATTTTAAGTTGCTTGTATTTAGTACTTGCTTGTATTTAGTTGCTTTTAAGTTGCTTGTATAAGTTGTGTGCTGTGTGAATATCATATGTTTTTAAAATATTTGAAATATTTTCTGTTAGTTGTGGTATATATGGTAAAGCAATATATGTTTTATGAGTATTAGTTGCATTGATTAGTGGTGGTGGAGAATTGTAGTATTTGTTAATTCTGTTTTTGAAAATTTTGTTGATTAGAGAAAAAGGATAGTTTTTTTATGGTTGTAAGGGTTTTTTGAGTTGAAATTGGTATATCTACCAGACTATGTTGTTCTTGTATTGATGTTGATATTTCAGTTTTATTAAATATAAGAGCCTAAGTCTAAGAAATTTATTGTATTTTCTGATTCGTTTTCAATTGCAAATTGTATTTTTGGATGGTAACTATTAAATTTATTTAGAAACGAATTTTTATGTTCAGTTGGAAATGCAGTTATGCAATCATCAACATAACCATTGAAAATTGGTACTGTATAGTTTAATGTTGGAATTATGTTTTTCTAACTCTTCTAGTACTAATTCTGTGATTGTACTGGATATTTCTGAACCCATTGCACAGCAATATGTTTGATTGTAATATGTATTATTGCATTGAAAAAATGTGCAATTTAATGTGAGTTCTAAGGCATATAAGAATTCTTTTATTGATACAGAAGTTTAATTTTTTATTTCGTTCCGACGTTTATTTGTTATACGACAATAACATATGAAACGATAGGTCTTAATGGAATATTTGGTTTATGTAGTTTTGGTAGACCATAAAATTTAGGGGCAAGACAATTATTAATTTTTAAAGTATTATATCTATATCTTTTGTGATACATTTTTAGATTTTTATTCAATTATTATTTTCAGTTTGATTTTTTTCTTGTATTATTTCTCAAACGTTGATATGTTGTATCGTCATTTAGCATATGATTAATTTTTTCTTTGTAATCACTTGTGTTCCTGATTACAGTTTCGTTTGACTTATCTGGCTTGAGAATAGTAATTTGAGGGTTACTTTTTAAAAATTGTTGAGTATCCTTCATTTGGTTTTGTACTTTTTTTTGTCGATTAATTTTTATTATTTGATTTATTTTTAAAATTATATGCATTATTAATTTTGTATCTAATTTAATTTTTTATAATATTTGGTTTAATTTCTATAATATTTTCAATATTTGCTATTATATTTGGATTTGGTAAGTTAATTTTGTTGGTATTTATGCAAAAGTTTGGATTTAGACATAACATTTCATTAATGTTATTTGGGATTATTGTATTTGAAATATTTTCACTCAATTTTCAATGCTGTTATTTTGTTCGTTATTATTGTAATTATGTTTTTGTTCCATTATATAAATTTTTATTTGTTGTTTCTTTTTATAATTTAGAAACTGTTTTTCTATTTTTTATGAAATTGATTTAAAAATTTGATAATTAAATTTTGAGGAGTAACTGAAACTAATATTTGATAGATATTGATAGATTAGTTTTAGATTTAAGATTTAATGAATTTAAATATTTGGACAAATCTGTTAATAATAGATTTATTAACCAGTAATTGAATTTACTTTGTAACCGAATTTCCTCTCTATATATTTACTTTGAAATGTGATATGTTTGAAGTTGAATCTCATAAATTGAGGTGTTAGTTGTTTGTGTTTACACTTTAATTAGAAAATTCTTCTGTTCTTCATTGAATTTAATTTGGAATTAGTTTTCATATAAATCTTTAAAGTTTACATATATTATAACATTATATATATATATATATATATATATATATATATATATATATATATATATATATATATATATATATATATATATATATATATATATATATATATATATATATATATATATATATATATATATATATATATATATATATATATATATATATATATATATATATATATATATATATATATATATATATATATATATATATATATATATATATATATATATATATATATATATATATATATATATATATATATATATATATATATATATATATATATATATATATATATATATATATATATATATATATATATATATATATATATATATATATATATATATATATATATATATATATATATATATATATATATATATATATATATATATATATATATATATATACATATTAGCTTTAAGTTCTTTGCTATTCATATTCGTTTTGCGAGAAGAAATCTTGGGTTTGTAGCAATTCATTATATAGAGAAATAAGCAAATAGATTAATAATAAGGAAGATTAGGAAAACACACTAAGTGTGTCTTCCTTATTATTCATCTATTTGCTTATTTCTCTATGTAATGAATTGCTACAAACCCAAGATTTCTTCTAGCAATATATATATATATATATATATATATATATATATATATATATATATATATATATATATATATATATATATATATATATATATATATATATATATATATATATATATATGTTATATATATATATATATATATATATATATATATATATATATATATATATATATATATATATATATATATATATATATATATACACATTTGGCATTATAAGCATGTCAGTGACTCATTGTTGACAAGGGATAATTAATTTTATACTTTCACTAAAATTGCGTATTAACGAGAAGTCATATAAGTATGCATAGGGTACATTAATAAATCATTTTGTATAAATTAATCAAAAAATAAAAAACAGTAAAAGAAATCCATTTTAACCGACAATGGGGAATATTAATTTACATGAATTACCATAGCTAATTTGAGTAATTTGGAAATTGTACTTTTCAAATTTATTATACACAATAACTTGATCCACAATAGCTGCCAGTAAACAAAATGTCTATTAGAGAATTTTTTACTGACAAAAGTATATTAATAACGGGTGCCAGTGGTTTTCTTGGTAAAGCTTTAATTGAAAAACTACTAAGATCATGCGAGGGAATTGCAAATATTTACTTGCTAATAAGAAAAAAGAGAGGCATGAGCCATGAAGAAAGACTTAAAACGATTACAGATAATTCAGTAAGTACCTACTACCTGTTTGAACATTTTATTAAATATCCATAGTACCATTACAATACTTAGAAAAGGGAATAAGCTACTCCAAAAGTTGAAATTTATAGCCAAATTTAATTAACTCTGATCATGGAAATATGTTTCCATAGTAAGAGAGCGTAAACTCTTACTATGGAAATATATTTCTCATATTGACTTCTTATTTAGATTTTCGCAAAAGGACATAATTTCTGACGAGCGTTCTTGAAAATAACATATACTTTTAAAATATAGTGCATAAAATAGCAAAATGTAATGGAATTGATTCGTAGAACTAAATCTTATATTTGATGTTCCTTAAGCTCATCATATCCCAGAATTTTCCAAGCAATGGAAAATCCACTCTAACATATTTCCCCTTTAGGAGCAATGACGCATTTTTTTTGTTTTTATTTCGGTTATTATCGTTTAATTATATTTCATAACATTATAATATTGTAGCGAACGTAATTAAGATACTGTTACTTACTTACAACTTTACAAAACAAAATACATAACACGAACAAAATTCAATTCCGCTGAATTTAGTACTGCTTTTTTGAATTTTGAGCAGAATATCTTAAACAATTTTCAAAAAAAAATGGAAAAACCTGCAAATAGTCGCATTTAGGCATAGGAAATATACCCTATAAGAGATTTGTATATAATTTCCGGTATTTCGGAAGTGCCGTCATCTTTCAAATATTTTATTTGTATAGGTATATATATATATATATATATATATATATATATATATATATATATATATATATATATATATATATATATATATATATATAAATATATTTGTGAAAAGAAAACTTGTGTTTGTAGCAGTTCATTACATAGAGAAATAAGCAAATAGATGCATAATCAATGGAAGACACACTTACCAGTTGTATATCTGGACATATATACGGAAACGAATCACTGATTTGTTTTATTGATCATTTAGGTATAGTTGAATTTAAGATATTAATATTTCGTCAAAACAAATCGTACATCACTATATATATATATATATATATATATATATATATATATATATATATATATATATATATATATATATATATATATATATATATATATATATATATATATATATATATATATATATATATATATATATATATATATATATATATATATATATATATATATATATATATATATATATATATATATATATATATATATATATATATATATATATATATATATATATATATATATATATATATATATATATATATATATATATATATATATAGATGCTTAAGTTTATATAAAACATTTTAATTACGAGTATGATTTGTAGGTGATGTGGCTGTAGCTCGGCCTGTAATATCGTAAGGTTATCATCAGTCATTTAGAAACACACAGGTGTACCTATATACCTACTTAAATATGTATTAGTTTATTAATTGCAATTTATTGTGTAGCTAAAATGTCCATGACCTTTGCGTTTTTTTTGTTTGCATGTACGAGTATGTTTTATTTGCATAATATGCATGTACAGTCCTCATTATACATACATATATTTATGTTAATTGTCTGCTAGCCCCATAATAATAATATAATACTTTGTAATATACGAATTACCTTTAATTCATGTAAACACAATTTTAATCAGCCGCCAAGAAGGTTGACTAAGATCTAGAGAGTTTCGGGACGTGAACTGACGGACGTAGAATAATTTATTGAATGTCATTGATTTCGTTAAGGAATATAAAATAGTTTGTTAGTGTTTTGCATCCCTTGAATCACGACTGAGTTTACATTCACTATATAGGTAATACGTTTAGTTTTAATTATTATTATATATATATATATATATATATATATATATATATATATATATATATATATATATATATATATATATATATATATATATATATATATATATATATATATATATATATATATATATATATATATATATATATATATATATATATATATATATATATATATATATATATATATATATATATATATATATATATATATATATATATATATATATATATATATATATATATATATATATATATATATATATATATATAATTAATTTAAGTATATGTCCAAGAGCTTCGAGAAAAAAATATGTGTAAGGAAATCAAATCGACTAAGAGAAATCACTGGAAATAGTTTTCAAGTTCGTATTTGATCCGCAAAGGGGCGCACTCTACACACCAAAACATAAAGTGTATTTCTTCTTAGATGTTTCTCAATCCCTAATAATGTAAACCCGCCTTTACCGTCGCCACGAGACGTAGGTACAGGTATGATCGTCTACCGAGATTTATTTAAGATCGGATTGAGAAGTTTATGGACGGAAATATTTTGCTAATCAGGACGTGCTAGGTGCAGGATCTTACTTACATCAACTTATATATTGTCGCTATTTAAGGGGGTCGAGTCTTGTTACTGCGCATCGCACACGTAAATCTCGGTGATGGCGACCTTATATATGTTATTTATCTGATTATATAGTACCTATAAATACTAAGAATTACTTATTTAAATTGCTGCGTTGACCAGCCTAGCGAAGCTATTTGCAAACAGATTAATTGGCTGCATTTTTGCGTTTCCAATTTTTCCGAATTTTAGTACAACACAGCACATCTAAAATTTATACTATTATAATTTATCCCCACACTCTGAATATTTGAGTAGTTTCAGTGCATTTTACCTGTTTTAATAAATTAAAGTAATAATTATGGTATGTATGATTGACTCACAAATAAATGTTTTAGTTATTTGATACTCTCAAGAAGCAAAATCCAGAGATATTTCGTAAGCTCATACCTATTGATGGAGACGTTAAGGAATGTAACCTGGGTTGGTGTGACAAATAATTTAATATTCAAATTGAGATGGAGTAATTTCTGTTTAGATTAACTCTCCTTGGCATTTCATGTTTTAGTAACTAAATCGAGTTTGTTGATAATTGAGTTTCTTTCAAAATTATTGCATCATAAATATAATGCCATAAGCGTGAGCAGGTAAGATACTTTTTATTTATATAGATACAACTTTCTTTTAGGAATCAGCAAAGAAGATCAACAAACTCTCATAGCAAATGTTAATATAATCTATCATTCGGCTGCGTCTGTAAGGTTTGATGATTTCTTAAAGCATGCTATACTTCTTAATACTCGTGGAACCAGAGAAGTAGTAAATTTAGCATCGAAATTAAATAACTTGGTGGCGATTATACATATTTCTACTACATATTGCAATACTGATCAGATACTTGTCGAAGAAAAGATTTATCCACCGCATGTAGATTGGAGGCGAGCTATAGAAATTGCAGAAAACGTCGATGAACACACTTTAGATATATTTTCACCCAAGTACATTGAACCATTTCCGAATACGTACACCTTCTCTAAATCCCTTTCTGAGCATGTAGTAAAAGATTTATGTGAGGGAGAATTACCGGCAGTCATTTTCCGACCATCCGTCGGTAAGTAATCCAGAGCATAGGATATAGAACATAACTAGTAACTACACTACATGCTACATATTATTATTAAAATATTCTCAGACGTTTCGCCACCTGCTTTGGTGCCATTTTCAAGAGTCAGGGGGGGGTGATATTATGAAAAGGTTTTGACACTGGTGCCTCCATCTGCCTATTCCCCAGGTCTAGCCTAAGGAATCGTTTATCCGTAAGATAGGTGCGGAAGGATAGAACTGGAAATGTTAAGCTAGTCGTTAGGATCTGCTTACTTGAGGATGATTGTCGTGTAGGTAGTCGGGAGATTAACGATTTCCAGGCAATAGGTAGTCGAAGACCGTCGTCCCTATTGTTCATAGGTAAGGGATGGATGCTATAGTCTTTGTATTGTCAAGGTCCATGTTGTTCCTGTTAGGAGTAGGTGTTGGACTAGTGATGAATGGGATCTAATTTTCTGAGCAAGTTGATGTTCGTATACTCTGTTGTTGGTTTGTCCAAATGTAAGTTTGGGATCAACCAGAGCAAGGTATTTCATAAACATTATGGGAATTGTAAGGGACTTGATTAAGTTGGATATTGTCTGTGCAGCTGTGAAAATTGTTTTAATGTCACTGGTTTTTACAATTTTTGAAATTTTGGCTGTGACATCTTTGATATAATGAAAAAATGCTTTGTGTTGTTCAGATGAATCGGTATGAATCGGACTTGGGATGGGTTTTGGGCTTTGCGTGTGGATCGGCTACGACAGACCACATATAACAATATGTGGTCTGTCGTAGCCGTTCACTAGTAGTGCTTGCTCTAATATTTGTACTTCAGTTTGTCTATTATAGTCGTCAGTTAGTCGGAGGGATCTGGTTATGAGTGTTTTGACTACCGAATTTAACTGCGCTGGATGGTGGTGTGATTTAGCATTAAGGTAACGGTTTGTGTGCGTTGATTTCCTATAGATGGGGTAGGAGAATTAGTGTTCGTTCTATCTTAGAGATGCACGATTCCTTAGACTAGACCTGTGCAGTAGGCAGATTGAGGTACCAATGTCCAAACCTGGTCTTCATAATATAAACCCCCCTGACTCTTGAAAATGGCACCAAAGCAGGTGCCGAAACGTCGAGATTTAACAAACCTCAGAGAAGTATATTCAAACAGATAATAAAATATGAACTCTACTTGAGACACATAGTTGTATCTTATCTATTTTTATTTATTCAATAAACGTACAGTATAAATAAAATATTTTTTAATTCAGAAGCAAAACCTAAATACTATTAATTTAGAAAACCATAAGAGATGATTTATATAAATTAGTACCAAATTATATTCAGTGGATGGTTTGACCATGTTACTGGATTATTTATTGAATTACTGAATAATGTTCATTATTTTTTTTTACGATTATCTAATTTTATTGTTTATGATTAAACCAACGATTATATAAATTTTAGTTATATCCACGATCGACGATCCAGTCCCTGGGTGGATTGATAATTTTAACGGTCCAATAGGACTACTTGCTGCTGGAGGAAAAGGTATGTACTATTGTATTTTACAAAACACGTAATATTAGCTAATATACTTAGTTATGAAGTTTACATGTAAATAAAAAACGACCTGATCTCTTTGATGTTCTTTCATACTAACTGCACATGTAGTATCGTCTTAAACTGACCGTCTTGGACGGCATCATTCTTCATTTCGGTAAAATCACTAATACACATAATTAGCCCATACATATTTGATTAAATTTCACCAAAACCCTAAAAAAATAATGTGATCTGAAAATTGGTAGAAATATTTTATTTAGTGTACTGAACAACCCACCAGAAGTCCTAAGCCGTCCTATGCCGGCTTCATGATGAAAAAAGGCATTGGTGGGTATTAGTCCAGGAATTTTAGGTTTTAAGCCGGAAGTAATAATTGTGAAGCTGGAAATTTCGATATATGTTCTACTTGATATGCTGAATAACATATAAAAAATTCCCAACCCTTCCGTGCCGATTTCCTGGAATTCGAGAATGTGGATGTCCTGGATCCTGGAGTTCATATGTACTGGCACAAGCGTAGCGTACGAACCGTTTGGCTTACATACTTCGGTACCAAATCCTTTCGTACCAAATAAAACAAGAATGAATTGCTATCTTTTAAACAGTTTCTATATCTCAACTTCCGATGACACAGAAAACCGAAAAACCGCGGGGGGTAGAAAGAAATCAACACCTTTTTTGCATGCGACGTGGACTACTTTAAGTAGCAGATATCGAAAAAGTGACCAACGTAAATGTTGTAAGGCATAAAATAAGATTCCCAATGAAGTATTTACTTTCCTTTTGATATTTATAGAATCGGAGATATATAGACTTGTATGGCGCGTAATTCGAACTCGCAAGACTATAGTCGTCACATCTTCTGGCGTTCAAGCGGCTGTATCTTCGATTCTATAAGTCTCAGGGAAACTAAATATATCGGTGGAAAGCTTATTTTATGCCCTTTTGCAACTTTTTCGAAATATTCTACCTAAAGTCGTCCACGTCGCTGATTTGATTTTTATTACTTCCCACGGTATTTCGATATCCTATGTCATCGGAAGCTGAGATATAGCAGAAGATAGCAAATTCATTCTAGTTTCATTTCGTGCCATCTCGAAGGATATAGGCCAAAGGGTTCTTACGATACGCTTGTTCCAGTACATATGAGCGCTTGTGCAGTATTCCAGGACATCTTCCACGCCCACGAATTCCAGGAAGCCGGCACGGAAGGGTTGGGCAATTTTTTTATGTTGTTCAGCATATCAAGTAGATCACATGCAAATTTTCAGCTACACAATAATTGCTTCCGGGTTAAAACCTAAAACTCCTAGGCTAATACCCGTATCATCATAAAGCCGATATAGGCTGGCTTAGGACTTTTCATATGTTGTTCAATACAGCAAATATAATATTTCTACCAAATTTCAGATTTATATTATTTTTTTTACGCTCAAACCCTAATATGTCTGGGCTAAATATTGTATACACCTCTTCAATCGCCATACTAATGGGCCTCTCAACATAGCTGTAGTAACTGCCGATAAGCGTGACAACAAGACTGTATGGAGAATATACATATACTGTGGGATATCCTGTTAATATCTGGACTGAAGTAGGCCCACACTGAAGTGGGCCCACGTCTTAAGAAATACTACTCCTTCCGGATATATTCACGAAAATCCATTTTAGACATAATTTCAGTCCTCTATTACGTTGTGAAATGCTTCGCTCGTAATTTATTCCTTCATAAAATATAGTATATTGAAGGCTAACTAGCCGTGTGGATTGCAAGAGTAAAACTTTACATAGATCATAGAAACAGCTGCAGAGCCACACAAATTTTCTAGAAGCTTTGTGATAATATTACTATAGACTAGGGTAGAGGGAAAATAAACGTGTTACTTGTCAAACAAGTAGCTAAATAAATGTATCGACTCTCTGATAGAACCCAGGAAAGCATCTAGCATCTAATTGTGTGGAAACAATCAAAAAGAACCAATGCCCTAAGAGAGTTAAGAGAAAAACAGTTAAGAGCAAAAGCTTGCTAGATTTAGTGGCACTCGGCACAAGCGGTTTATCAAGAAGCCCATAGTGGAACCAAAGGATACTTGAGAACGATGAACATTTTGGCTATTTCTGAATACAGTCAAGGAATATGAAACTGATCGGACCATCAGTCTATTGTAGATCTTCAAATCTGGCATCCAGAGTAGGCGTCATGATTTAAAATAAAAATAAAGCATCAAATAGATAATTATGTCAACAATAAGTAATAGTAAACAACTATAACAACGAATTGCGTTTAAAATATGTGTAAATATTGCTCATCATTATCATCCTCCCTCGGAACTTCTTTACAATGAATTTTATGATACAAACACATTGTATCAAAAAATATCATAATTTAGCTTTAAAATAACCTTACGATAACATATTTACAAGTAACCTTAGTAGGGTTACTTTATATTAAGTATTTTAATTAATTCTTACTTTTCTTTATAGGAATACTAAGAATATGTTATGGTGATCTGAGTTGTAGTCAAGATTATGTTCCGGTAGACGTTGTTGTTAAGCAGATTATCATTGCTACCTACATTCGTGCCCAAAATAAGTAAGTTTCATATCTGCTAAGAAATAAACATATAGTGTAACGGTATAACACTCATCTTGTAACAGACCAAGTCGATTTGGTCTCTTAACTAGTACCTACTCCTTAAGCGAGATTAACTAACCACAAACCACATAAATTATGACAACGAATCTAGAAAACTTTTAACTGCAAATTCAAAAAACGGTATATTAATGATACTAAAGCATTAAAGTAAAAATTTTAATGACGAATTCTTCCTTTTTCAGACTTCTGCCCGAAATACAAGTTTACAATAGTTCTAGTGGAGGAGACGCCGTATTTACGTATCAGCAGATAATTGATCTGGGATCGAGACTTACCTGGGAATCGCCATTTACAAATTTATTTTGGTACCCCTCCTTCGGAATGACCAATAACTGGTATAAATATTATATAACATTCCTAATATGTCACATAATACCAGCAATATTTATTGATGGACTTTTAAAATTAGTTGGAAGAAAACCAATGTAAGTGTACAATAATATATTCTAATAAGAACAATATTACTTTGTTTTGATTTGATTTTTTTTAGTTCCTATCAAAAATTTTACTGTGTTTGTAAAATGTTGAGTATGTAATATAAAGTATTTACAGATATACGAGGTGATTCGCTGTGAGTGGATATTGAACGTATCTCGAAAACTGACTAATATTTTATTCATTTATAAAAAATGTAGTTGAGTTCGACTTATCAGCTGAACATATTTTCCAGCCTCGCCCACTTCCGATGGTACCGGAAGTCGTTAACAACTTTGTCATTTTCAATGGATTATCGAGTATAATATAAAATTACCTTTTCGAATTCTACATTGGATTCTAAATATTTTTTTTAAATCCTGCATCCATCTAACATAATGTTACAGTTATTAATTTTTCCCTTTCACCTTTTCCCAAGCGTTCTCAACGGCCAACACAAGTTCTCTGTTTTGTAGACCAACATTTCTGACATGAATTTTCTTGACTAATCGTCCCCAAACGTTCTCAATTGAATTGAGATCGGAACTTCTGGATGGCCAAGGCAGAACTTGAATGTTGTTGTCCAAGCACCAGTCCCGCACTAATCTAAAGTTGTGAATTTGGCAATTGTTCTGTTGGAAGGTAAAATTGTCTGGATACAATTGCTGCACTGATGGTAACATAACGTTTTGCAGCAGATATCTATATAGTTCACCCATTTGGCCTTCCTTCCATGTGCTAGCACACTCCTGGCCTGGTCGCGCTAATCCGAGCCCACAGTTTAACAGAAAAACGACTATTAACGGGCTTGGTATATCGTTCTTAGTTCCGCGCATTTTTTGGACTACACCCACGTGCTGACCGATCGTGGCATTACTTTAATATTTTTTCATCGAAGAACTGACATTAGACGAGCTGCAATCAGATAAACAACGCTTTTTAGCAGCTGCATAATTACTTATATCGCTATGTTTATTACGGTTTCTAGCTTTCCACAAGGAATGGGGAAACTGCGTGCCATGCCACTGCGTGTAAACTGTTACAGCCGTATCAAAGACGTTTCTTCTTATGCAATGTATCATTTCTTCATGTTGAATCAAATTGCTTCTCCTTGCAGCTCCTCCCCTATAATGGTATGCTAAATCCTCACTTGCAAGCATTTTATTTTCAATTTAAGTGTGCACTTTTGATAACTTGGAAGGGTTGGCATAAGCACTTAAAGACCACCCAGCATTAAAATAATTTACGATGCGTTATTAACTTCTCACATTCGATAACAATTAAAATGTATTGCCATTCTGACCTACGTTTACCATCAGAATTACTTACGACAACTGACACTCAGGTAACTCTAATATTAAAACAATCTTGTTCTTGGCTGGTTCTCGTAACAAATAAAAAAGGAAACATAGGAATATTATGTAGCTTGATAACAAAGTCTCTTCAGAGCAAGTGGTATTGGTAGAATCAGAAGTTTTCATATTAACGTTATTCATAATTGTCGTATGTATCGACCACAAAGTTTCTTGAATGATTTAAAGTTACCCATACCGCGGCTGGAATCCAGATACACAAATAGATTTACACATCTGTTCCTTAGATCTCTGTCTCTCGCTCTCTCTCTCTCTCTCTCTATCTCTGTCCCTCTCTCTCTATCTCGTTCCCCTTTCTATAACCAGAGATCCTCTATGATTCCTGTGTAACACATTTGAACATAACCTTGCGGTACTGTACCTATCTATTGACTGACGGTATTTGGACTGAGTTCACTCTCTAACCACCCTATGCTATTTGGGCTATATATAATAATAATTGCACTAGTTTAGAATAGTCTTCATTTTGTAAGTTATTGTTTTCCTTATATTTAAGTACATCTATTATCTTTTAGGCTGCTGAAGATTCAGAGGAAAATATATATCGCTAATATGGCAGTTGCCTACTTTATAAAAAATACGTGGGCGTTTCCAAATGCCAGATCTAAGGCGTTGGATTCTTACGTAATAGGGTCTGAGACCACCTCATTTGGATTTCTCAAATATTATGCGCAAACTGAACAGACCATGTATGAGATCTACAATAATGGCAAACTGGGTGTAGTCAAGTATCTGTTCCACGAAGAATATGATCTTCAAACAGCTTTAAGAAATACCTATATGTGAGTATATTTTTCCACTACCACTACTTTATTGGTTGCGAGTTTAACGTACAACCAAACAAGTAGAGTCGTCGTTCGTGAACGGTAAACCGGCGGTACGTAATTGGCTTTTGTTTTGTTTCTTGGCATTGCGACATCTATGTAATATTAACATATGGAAGGCACCAAACCAACCGTTATACGTCACTAGAGAACACGTTACGGCAAATTTTATTAAGCTACATTAAAAACCACGCATTGTGACTTTCTCAACACTGAAGTTTAAGCGACTGCCGTGGCAAACGGTATCTGTGTAAAATTTACCACACTCTTATGTCAACCGTTAAAAAATGTATTATAATAAATTCTTAATTACTAACGTGCAACGGTTGAATCGATGCCTTTATGATAGTTTTAGTTCAACGTGACTATTAGTGATACGTATTATCTGACAAATCTTATAGGAAAGGCATTATTAACTATAATACATAAAGATAATATTTACAAAATATATTGCCACTAAATTTCCTGAATTTTCGAAAAGCAGCATGGCTACTACACTAATCAAACAATATATTGGCTATATTATAGACAACAGTGTGGGACATTGATATGTGCTACTTAATTTCGTGAATTAGAATATCCCATGTCTGAAAGCTTTTAAAACCCAAAACATATAGTGGAAGCGCATACGACTAGATAATGGGTCTCATGGGAAATAAATCAAATAAATGAAAATTGAAGAGATATTAATTTTGTTAAAAGGCATCTTTCTATGTATGTAAATCCAAGTTTCCACCTTCAGCTGCGCGGGCGCCTCACCTTCTGCACCTTCTAAAAGTCAAAATATTTTGCTTAAGATATCTCAAGAACTATTCATCGTAGAAAATTAGGTTTTTCGCAAAATAACGGTCTTTTGACTAAATAATTCTTAGTACTTCACATAGATTTATTTATAAAAGGTAAAGTGCATAACACAATTAAAGGTTCAACCGTATCTTCAACTAGACGCTTGCTTAATTAATAATATCCTCTCGTCCGCTCATGCTTTTCTTCCTACCATGTTGATATCATCTTGTGGCTATAACCAAAATATCCCGGAGGCACAATTCGGGTTCATCGCAAGCAATATTCTCGCGGCCTTTCCTGATCAAAAGTTTCCTCGCGTACCTGTAATGTCTGTAAAAGTGTAACAATTTTAGTTTAAAGTCGGACTATTATTTTTTTTGTTAAACCTGTAATTAGACAAAAATACGTAGTTCCAGTAAATTTACATGACCTCAGTTGGGCACCAATCTATTGTTTAAGACTAACTTAACTGTGGACTTAAATCAACTGTACTGTTAAGGATACAGGCCATTGATTCATGTCAGAATCCCTCGTTTTCGACTGATCAAATCGTCAACAAATTGCCACTTATGTCTACAGACACTGTATCTGATTTATCATATCAGACATGGCCCACTTACATCTACGGATACTGTATTTGATTGATCAGATCAGACATGGTCCACTAACTTAGCCTACTGGTCACCTAATACCCTGCTAGCCCTGTACTCCAGGAAAGACGCTGTTCGTTACGTTTGACCTCACAACCTTTATCGTGATGAGCAAGAGGAACAACATTCAGTAGCATCTCCTTTGGTAAACTCTCCTAACCTCTTCACTCTTCAGCTACCTACGCTAACTGTTCTCCCTTTGTGGTCATTAGTTCAGAGGACACCTGATTATTGTACTACCACCTTGACCATACAGTGGATATTTGATTTCACCCTTGCTATCCAACCATATGTTTTTGGGAAATGCTTGCATCCCTGGAACGTCACGGACCTCGTACCTACCAGTCTCTAAAAACTCATGTAATGTTATAAATGGTAGTTAGATTTATTTTAGTTAGTAAAACCAATATCATAAACTGAACTTGCCATACAGCCTTTGTTCATTCGTTCATTGAGTAAGTGCAATAATTTCTGTTATATTTCCGAATCATTACAGTTTACGTTAATATCGGAAAATACTATTGGTTTCTTATTAACGGAAGTTTTTGACTTGATTTTCATCTCTTTCAGTCCTGACCTGCCTTCATGTATTTAATATTTGAATGATTTTTTTTTTATTTTAGGTTTTTCCATAGATATGTAGGTAATACATGGAAAAACCTAAAATTGAGTCAACAACCTTATATGTGAATGCTGCTTCGAAGCCTCTCTAGAACTCACGAAATTTACATATTTTGTTATAACGGCTTATGATTTTTATTTCACCTTTGCAACACATGGAAATTGATAGGTATTTTTAAAAGTTTATAATATGATCGTAATTCCACTCATACATCAACCATTTTGATAAAATGGCGTCTATGTTTGCCATACAGGATACATAGAATCAAAAGGCCAGACGTAAACACCATAATTATGACTCGGTTCGCTACCCATTGGCAATATTGCCGTAAAGTTTTAACACCCAAAATTTCCATACCGCTGCAATCTTCATAGTTTTAAGGCCACTTGATTGATAACTTGCGTATTATGTAAGTTATGGTTCAAGTGACCATACACCATGCAGCTAATAGCCACAACTTGTTTTTATGAAAACCCGCATCATCACATTTTGTGGAAACATATTAACAATAACTTAACGACAAAATTATCCAATACCATTTTCTTCGATTCCGTCTAATGGCTCGTTACATGGACATAAATTATATTCCTGGCATGTTAAGTGAGTATATTTCTATTAAAAATACATATTTATTGCAGAATGTGGATTTTGGATCGTATCCTCAAGCTCACAATTTTTGGAACTGGATGTTGGCTTTTAATAGCAAAATTTGATATTTTCACTATTATATGGAGCAAATTTGATGATTTAACAAAATACTGGGATAACTTATGAAGTTAGAAAATATTAGTTCATGTTCATGTTCATGTTAGTATTAGTTCTAACAAATATATTTGGCTATATGTATGTCATCTTACATAATTTATAAAGTTATAAATAATAGGATGTATGCAGCATATATTATTTTCAGTGTTGACTTTTTATTATTTCGTACTTGATTGTTGTGTAAATATAATTGGAATGGAAGTAAATTTTGTTTTTCATGAAATCACTTTTTCTTTCTCCCATTTACATTTAGGTAATATACTTACAGTTAAACGCGGATAAATGTTGGTATACAATCGATATAAAAAATATTTACTTTTGTGGAAAATTCAAGGACACGTCGATTTTGTTTTTAAGAGGATCATATTTTTTTTGTATGTGACGTCTTAATAGATTTTTGTTTTTTTTTGTTTATGAGATAATTTCATTACACTGACATTTTTTTAAATAGTAACTAAATATTTTAATCGAGTATCTGTTTATTGAAGTGAAAACTTCTTTAGGCGCACTCTGCACGTTTATTTTTATGGGTGTGAATGAGACTGGGCCGTCACGCGTAACACTTGGCTATGTAACGCTCCTTCGGGTAGGGTCGGCTCAAGTCGACTCAGTGAGAGTCGGCTAAGTCGGCAGAGCGAGACGTTATGTGCTGTAAGGAATGAGCCCTAGAAATACACCGTGCACGCGTGGTAGGCGATGCCTATTTGAACAGCGGCTGTCAAAAAAATAGAGTGTCAGAAAAAAAACCGCGCCGCAGTCAAAGAGACAGATTCATTTTTTACGAACCAAATGCAAACGAACCAGTCTAGTGAAAACTAGAGGATAAACACAAAGTAATAGAAATCATCAAAAGTTTGTCAGGCTCGCCTATAGAAATAAGAAATATAGTCAGATTGGGGAAAAAAACGATATAATTAGACCTATTAAAATAATGCTAGACCATGCTGAAGATATTATTACTATATTAAAGAAAAAACGAAACTTGCATAATAAATCTGTAGGTATTACATCAGACCAGACACCAGCACAACAAGTATAAGAGAGGAAAAAATGAGGTGAGCTAGATACTATCATAAAATACATCAGAGGTGTACCACAAATAATAAATACAAGCTAGATAAATTGTGATTGTAACTTTTAAATTTGTTAAATACAAGTGCAAGTGCAAATTTATTGTGTTACTACTTAGTTTTTTAAGAAAATTGTTATCAAAGTATCATGATTCAATATATACGTGATTGTAACTACCTACCTATAAGTACTAAAACTTTAGACACTGCTATGGACTAAAATAATATCTAACAAGAATAATAATAAACATAGCTTAAAAATTTACCATCAAATTATTAGAAGTAGGTATATCAAAAAATGCAGATGGACTTAACATTTCTAAGCCAGTTTGATGTAGAATTTGATGGCAAGGTTTTGTCAGAGACATGGGCTATAAAAGACACTGATTTTTTTTATATTGACGGTTATCACAATATACAATGAAGGAGATATAAACAAAACTGATGGTGTGGTTGTATATCTAAAGAAAACAATGGAATACAATGCTCAAATTGTACAAATAGGAAAATTCAAATCGGTGGAGGTAATCGGTTTCTATTAAGATAAATTAACAGTTATCTACAGACCTCCCTCCACTTGCATTGAACAGTTTGTCATTGAACCATCAAACTATTTAAGTAATAACTCGAATGACAACTTAGATTATCACATTTTTGTTGTCTATATTAACCTGAATTTATTACAGGTTAATAACATAACATCAGACTATTTAAATGTGCTGAGTGAATTCAACTTTACATCCACTATAATTATTGCTACCAGAGTCCATGTTAATTCCAAATCCGGTATTGACCATATTTTTGTCAAATTTAAACAGCATGACATAAGACATATTTGTTATCCTTTTGTATTAAACTCATATCACTGATAATTATTCCACAATAATCATCTTAGACATTAAAATAAAAAATAGTGAAATTTATAAAACATTTATAAAATACATCAATAGTAAACAATTAAAAGCAGACTTACAGAATCAAGACTGGCCACATTTTATTGCATAGATAATATTAACGAATCAATAAAATATTTAACTTCCATAATAATAGAAAATATAGAAAAAAATACAATTACCAAAAAAATAAGTACACCAAAAAAGTAACGAAATAAAAAGAAAACCATTGATTACATGGGGGTTAATAAAATCCATTAATAAACGTGATAAAATGTACAAAGAGTGGCAAAAATATCCCCATGATAATCATTTAAAACAGCAATTTATGAAATATAGAAATTTGAGGGATAATAAAATTAACGAAGTATAATTATTTCAGGACAAAAATTGACCAAAACAAAAATAAAACAAAACATTTATGGAATACAATAAACTCTATAACAAATATGATGAAACAAAATAACATAAAACAAATACTCAATGACCAATCAAAGATGAAACAGAAATCGCGAATAGTTTTAATGATTCATTTGCGGACCTTGGACCTAAACTTGCAAGTATAATTAATAAATCTCCAACGGTACCTCATGCTATATTGTCCACTCCCCAATCCATTTTTCTGAAACCTACAAATAAGCAAGAAATAGTAAATATTATAAATTCATTAAAATCAAAGCTCCTGGAATTGACACAGTTAAAGCCGAAAATTTAAAAGACATTTCCGAAGAAATATCGGAACCAATAGCATATCTTATTAATAACATAATAAAAAACGGTGAATTTCCACGAGATTTTTAAATTTTTATAATAAAACCCATACATAAGATAAAACTATCACGGCAAATTACCGACCGATCTCCTTAATTACAAATTTTGCCGAAATATTCAAATAAGTCATTAAAATTCGATTCGAAAGCTATATTGACAAGAACAAATTGCTTTCTGATAAACAATATGGTTTCCGCAGTGGCAAATCCATACAAAATGCAATATCTCTTTTAACTTCCCAAATGTATAAGGCCTTAGATGAAGGGAAAGTTGCCCTGTGTCTCTTCCTAGATCTTGCAAAGGTCTTCGATGAAAAGTCACGTCGTGATGTGTAGCGTTCTTAAGGCCTCATCCCTTGCAGCTTCCACGAGCCGCCACTGAGTCATACTTGCATAGGGGTCATTAATAAATCATTTTGCATGCATTAATCAAACTCGCAAATACGCGGTAAACGGAAAAAAAACGTTAACCTCCAATGAGGAATATTGATTTACATGAATTATCGTGGTTATATAAGAATGCTGAAAATATACTTTTCAGTTTTATAGTTCATCATAACTGCTAGTAAACAAAATGTCTATTAAAGATTTTTTTACTGACAAAAGTATATTCATAACGGGTGCCAGTGGTTTCCTTGGTAAAGCTTTAATTGAGAAACTACTAAGATCATGCGATGGAGTGGCAAATATTTATTTGCTGATAAGACAAAAGAGAGGCATGAGCAATAAAGAAAGACTTAAAACGATTATAGATAATGAAGTAAGTACTACCTGTTTTAACATACTTTTAATAAATATCCATACTACCACCTTACTATACCAACAATATTTTATAGGTTGCTACAAAAGTTCCGAGTTTTATATACCAAATTTAAGTCACTCTGATCATGGAAACATATTTCCATCGTAAGAGGGCATAAATATATTTCAGTATTAAATTCTAGACTTCTTATTTAGATTTGTGATTCCTGTATTCTGAATATTAGTAATTTCACTATATAAATTTGCTTTAATAAATTAAAATAATAATTATAGTATATACCTAGGGTTGTAACAGGATCATGATCCCCCCCCCCTTCCTCCTTTAGTTTTGAAGATAATTTTGGGACATGATAATTTTGGGATATCCTGTATACATAATAAGAGGTACTTTTTGACATACAAGTGATTTTCCACTTCCAGCTTTCCAGCGAAACCAGAAAAAAAACCTGTATATTATTGCATTTTTTAATTCTGCATAATTTTCTGAATATAACCATAATTGGCATTTCATAGACAGTCATTTCATAGTTTTATAGACAGTCAAAATATCTGGAGTAAAGATCAGGACATTATCTCGACTGATTTGTTCAATTAACGGCTCTTGGAAATAAACATGGATATGTTTACAATAGCTAGTGTTCTTTCCTTGTAGGATATTTGGTAGGCAAGGCTCTTTGTTAGGTGATAACTCGTTCGGGCATATAGAGATATTTTCAATTCTGGGGCAGGCTTCATTCCTCATCATGTATGTTGATGTACCAAGTATTAGGATTGATTTAGAAACTACAAGGGTAATATTTTAGATGGGGATTGAGTATATGTGAAAGCTCGAAAATATTTTTTCATTATGATAAGTGCATAAATTGAAAATATAATTTTGTCATTTAAAAAATTGACTTCTATATTCTGAATTCCTTGTAAATCGTTATAATTTAATAAAGATGTATGAACTATGTTTAGTGAGCAAATCCAATAGCGACGGTTATGTTGTCTATGAATTCTATAGTCGTCATTCATGGTTCCAAATAAGCATTTATTTATTGTACCTAGAACATTAGTCCTCGTCCTCGCTTTAACTCTTTTCTGATGCGATAGGTTATTAAGCTTAGTTTGTACCTGTAACAATATATATTCAGCTTCAGATATAGATATTGTTTTCCTATATGTGTGCATTCTTATTATATTGACATATGAACTTTAATTGGTTCTAAATCTATAACATTAATAAATTTATCTTTTGCAACTATTATCTTTGTTGGACCTAAGTTTATATTATGTTTTAGATTTTCTACTTTAATGTATTCTGTCGCCGAGACTGAATACGAATATTAAGAGGAGTCTCGTCTTCATTATCGCTCTGTAACAAAGGGCTATCGTTATTAGTAGATTTGCTACTAGATTTTATTATACTTTTATGGTAAGTATATTTGTTAGTTTTTACTAACTTATATAAGTCTTTAACGACTTGAATTTAAATTTCTTGGTCTCATTGTATGTAAATCCATGTTATATAGTTTACAAAATTCTTTAATAAAAATATTGTCGAATTCTTTTCCTGAATCAGCAGTTATTTGTTTTCGATTTCCGAAGTGAGGCATAAATGTGAGTATTAATTGTTGTATAGTTATACCATTTTTGTTGGGTAGTAGATCGGCTTGTTCGTATTTAGAGAATAGGTCTAGTAATGTGAGAAACATTTCATTTTCTGCAAGGAATGTATCCAAAATGATTATATCAAAAGGTTATTTAGCTGTGGGTGGGTTTATATGTAATTTTATTTTATTAGGGTGTCTGTCATATTTAGCAAGTTGGAATGTATTACAATTATTTCTATAAGTTGTTTTTGCTTCTGTTATATTAGGCCAATTACATCTTTTCATGAGTGCAATTCGGGTTTCGTTTATTCCACAAGTTTTTGTTTCCTGATAATATTTAATTTTTTGTATTTTTGTCTTCTGGTCCTATTATGTCCGTTGGAAATTTATTTGAAATGATATATTTTAATTTAGAGTCAAATGATTGTCTTAATATTCTCGTGATTTTATTTTTTATGTTTTAGGAATTGAAAACATACAGTGTAGTTCTGAAGGATTAATTAATTGTTAATAAAATTAATAAAGGATTTTTATTATTTCATCATCTGAGCTAGACATTTTAAAAGTTAGGGTGGTTCTAATTTTAAAACGTCTAGCTCAGATGATGAAATAATATCTAAACCTTGGGTACCTCCAAAGTTAGAAATTGCATTTTATGTTTCGTGAAATACAAGTTGATTTTTATAGATATTTAAAGGATTACCTGTATCTAATACAGGGTCTTCTTCGTTGGAGTGAATTGTTTGTAAATCATCTAAATCGCATTTTCGGGTATGATGTTTAAGTACGCCGGCAAACCATTTCTCGTATACTTCAGAATTAATTTCCTCGTGGTAGTTTACGGTCTTCTTCAATTAAAATATCAATTCTCCTTTAGGCAGAAATCCACTACCACTTTCAATATGCGTTATAATTAAACGGCGACCTTTTCCAGAAGGCATTTTTAAACCAGTTGTCCAGCCTTCAATCGGAGCTTGCCGTGCATTTTTCATGGTTCCATCCTGCCAGACTCTCTTCACAGTATGTCATCCATCGAATCATGTTTCGTAAGTGTAATAAATTTTCCGCCCTTCGATTCGAGACTTTTTTATTTTTCGAAGATAATCCATCCGCCAAGCAACTATTTCATATCTTTCTGTCTACTTTTTCATACTTACCTAAAATCCATGTCTTTCAAAGTTTTTGCCAGACTAGCCCCGCACATTTTAGGTATAATATCATTTTCACTTATACCTTGCAGCATCTTTCTAATGTGGGCTTATCTAAAGTCGTTATTTCTAAAGAAACCGTGGACCGTTCTACGTATCGCATTTTTGCATCTTCGTCCGCAACAATCTTATTTCGACCGCTTTTTGGTTTCGGTGGCGGTACAGAATTTACAGATGTACAGCTTTTATAATAGGTGTTGTTCCCGTTTGGGCCGTAGAAACTGCGATTTCCGCGACCTTCCGGCGTAGTTTTCACGAATTGCTCCGGATATATCGTGGCGTAACTACCAGGTTATTTAAGACGTCCATATAAACAAAATAAAAAAAAATTTCTTATGGCACGATTTTGGCAGCAAAAGTCGAATGCCTGGAGTATTATGCATAATTTACAGGATGATCCATTAGAAAATCGAAAGGTAGTGTCCTTTCCTGCGAAGCCGAATGTGAAAAAAAAAACACTTGTGTAGGTATAGGATAGCCCAAATTTCAATCAATTATCTTCAAAACTAAAGGACAGAAGGGGGTGTACCATGATCCTCTTACACCCTGATTCACGAATAAATGTTTTAGGTATTTGATACGCTCAGGAAGCAGAATCCAGAGAGATTTTGTAAGCTTATACCTATTGACGGAGACGTTAAGGAATGTAACCTAGGTTGGTGTCACAAATATTTTAAAATCAAAATTAAGATGGAGTCATTTCTGTTTAGTACCTATAATGCATAAATCTCCTCAGCATTTGATGTTTTAGTAACTAAATCGAGTTTCTTGATAATAGGAGATACTTTAAATTGAAGTCATCACAGATATAGTGATGCAAATAAGCAGTGAGCAGGATCAGTTTTATTTATATAAATACAACTTCCTTTTAGGAATCAGCAAAGAAGATCAACAAATTCTCATAGAAAATGTTAATATAATATATCATTCAGCTGCGTCTGTAAGGTTTGATGATTTCATAAAACATGCTATAATTCTTAATACTCGTGGGACCAGGGAAGTAGTAAATTTAGCATCTCAAATGAGTAACTTGGTGGCGTTTATCCATATTTCTACTACATTCTGCAATCCTGATAAGACAATTGTAGACGAAAAGATTTATCCACCTCATACAGATTGGAGGCGAGCTATAGAAATTGCAGAAAACGTCGATGAACACACTTTAGCTATATTATCACCTAAGTACATTGAACCATTTCCAAATACGTACACCTTCTCTAAATCCCTTTCTGAGCATGTAGTGAAAGATTTATGTGAGGGAGAATTACCGGCAGTCATTTACCGACCGTCCATTAGTAAGTAATCCATAACATAAGATATAGAATATAACTATACTGTATCCAACGAGAGAATGGACTTGCACTCGAGCGAAAATTCGTCTGTTTTGGTCAGATCTCCGCCCCTTAGAACATTAGTTCAACGCCCTCAACGTCTTAATTGGCTCAGCAGGTAGCCAGGGCCGGCGCCTGGGTCCGATACCTACCTGGTACCTAATTATATAAAGTACCTACTACTGCCTACCTATTCACAGTTTGTATTTGTAGTCTCGCAAGTACGGTTATTTTAGTTGTGTTGTTTACGGTTGTGAAATAAGTTTTAAATCTATTATAAGAATGGCAGCAGCCAGAGACGAGATAAATCAACCATTATCGCCAATTAAGAAGAATAAAAGAGGCCAGGTAAAGAAATATAATAATATACTATTCACCACCAGTCAATGTGTGGGTCAATGAACCGTGGTCAATAATTTATTTTTGTTTTTAATTTTAGGTCGTGCATCAAAGTCAAAAAAATAAGGAAGACAATCCGCAAATGTCGTACGAAGAGACAGTTTTAACACTAACCAAACAAACGGGCATTGGAAAAACTACAATGAAAAAAATTTTAGCAGAATATAATAGAACCGGTCAGGTAACGGAACCAAATTTTTAAAAAAGCTGTCAGTCTTTTAAAGAAAAGATCGACGATTTCACTAAAATTGCTATAAGGAGAAAAGTACACGAGTTCTATCGAAATAAAGAATTACCAACAGTAGACAAAATTTTGCAAGTAGTAAATGATGGAGATCTGCCACAATTTAAACGATCAACATTTCACAAATTGTTGCACGAATTGAATTTTGTTTTTGTTAAACGGCAAAGGAATAGTTGCCTAACTGAGAGACAGGAACTTATTATGTAGCGGAGGGACTACCTACGAGCTATAAAAAAATACAGAAAAGAAGGTCGCTCTATTTATTACCTGGATGAAACGTGGGTTAATGCAGGTGATGTACCTAAACGATTAATAGTTTTACATATTGGCAGCGCTGATGGATTCGTTCCTGGTGGTTTGTTATGTTTTGAGTCCAAAAAGAATACATGACGAAATGAACGGAAATACATTTCTCGACTGGTTTAAAAAGGTTTTACCGATATTGGATGATAATTGCGTAATTGTCCTGGACAATGCTCCGTATCATTCGGTAAAAATGGAAAAAATACCGAATAGTCCTAACGACATAATCCAGTGGCTACAAAGTAAAGGAAAAGAAATCGATAATACAATGGTGAAAGCTGAACTACTGCGCATCGTTGGGCTAGAAAAGGAGAAATATAACAAATATATAATCGATGAAACGGGCAAAGAACAGAATAAGATTGTACTCAGACTTCCATCGTATCATTGTGAACTGAACCCTATTGAAATGGTTTGGTCGATGGTCAAGGGGTACGTGAAAACTAACAATAAATCTTTCAAATTACCAGAGGTGAAACGATTGCTTGAAGAAGGCATTGCACGAGTAACATCTGAACATTGGAAGAATTCCATTCGTCACATTATAGACGAAGAACATAGGTTTTGGGAACTTGACCATATTGTTGACAGTTTAATCGATGAAATCCCACCACTAATAATTCACGTAAATGGTCAAAGTAATTCTGATAGCAGCGATACAGACTAATTTAAATTTATAATTATATGAAACAATGTACTATTGTTGTAGCTAAATATAAAAAAAAAAATTAAAAAAATAAAAATATCATAAAATGTCTATTTTAGGAATATTTAGTTAGGGTTTATATTACTTTCATAACGCTCATACATTTATAATAAATTTATGTTAAATAAATAAAATGTTTTCATGTTTTCAAAATAAAATTTATTTCACCTACTTACGAATTTATTTCATCGAATGACGGTCCTGCGTAGCTCGTTACAGAGCCCCTCCTCTTTAGTCGCCGATGCGCAAAGCAAGTCCATTCTCTCGTTGGATAGAGTATAGTAACTTACTATATGTTACATATTAATATTTTTTAATGAATGGTACTTGCGGTCATAAAGTAGATTTTATATTTAATATCATTATGTTTTAATTGGACAAATGTTCACGGTTTAACTTACGTAATTAGTACTAAAATCCTAACGATGAAGTAGACCAACATTGGGTTAACACTCGATACTATATTCCCTCTATTTCCATTGTTTACATTTACCTAATACCGTCTGATGTTCAATGTCCTGATGAGACGTTAAGAGATATCACTTACTTACGTTTTCGAATAGGTACACTTATAATCCGACAAAGACATATAAATATTAATATCGTAAATCAGTGACGGCTCGTGGTAACTGCAAGAGGTGAGGTCACAACTTTCGTGCATTTTAGTACTACGGCTAACATTGTTTAATTCCCTAAAACCATGTTTTGAACATCACGAATGTTTTGCATTACCCAATAAAATGTATGGCCAGCAGTACAAACTTCCTTTACATGAACTTCCACATAGCTAACGATATGCCATATAAATAAAATATTTTTTGGATTTTGCCTGAACGTAAAAAAATATTGTTTGCAACTCGTACAAAATGTGTTTATTGCACTCGACGTGTTGTCCAATTTACACTCCACATTTTCTGTGGAGTGTAATTTCACGTCGCGTACTATAAACAATTGCTTCTTGCACTTGTTGCATAAATAACTATTAATACATCTAAGCCTAATATGCTTAATAGCTAACCATCGAATGTATCATGAAACTTAAGTTAGTGAAATTGTAATTGTTTTCTTGTATTAAATTCCTTAAAACTGGAAATTAGCGTACATTTATTTTCTTCATTTTGCGAAAAAATAGTTGAATCTATGAACGGTTCTTCTAAAATACATTTTTTTTAGAATTTTGTTGCGATAAAAGATTTCGTAAAATATAAAAGATTTTGTAGCGCCCGTATGTATCAATTAATAATTTTAAAGGCTGATTTTCGATTTTTAAATACGATAATTCTTCTTTATCTGATGAGAAATAATTTGACTCGATTAAGTTTGTATGCTTTTTAAAATTTTGTTCTTTGTCGTCGTCTTGATAATCTCCATCTTTTCGAAAACTATTGTGTTGATAATTGAGTTGTTGAAAATTTTATTGTCGCGTATTTTGTACATAATTTTAATTTTGTGGATAATTTGGATTTTTTTGCCTTTGAGGTGCCATAGGCTTTTTCAAAGAATGGTTATTTTGGTTATTCGTATTCGGGTTGTTTAATTTTTGTAAATACTCAATATTGTTTTCAGTACTTGTGCTCGATGCGTGTGTATCTGATTCGGTTACAAAAAGATTTTCAAACAATGAGCTTAAATCTAACTAAACGTTCTCCTTACTATCACTGAAGGAATTAATATCGAGTCGAGGACCCTGACATGAACAAAAAACTTTTACTCACATATAGAATATCTTCATTACAGCTGGATTTCTCGAGCATAGATTCAACGATCATAGTAGACCAATCAGCTCTGTGATTGCCGTATCTCACTACGATTTCCCTTTGAGGTATATGATTCCTTTTCTTTCTTGATTTTCTTTCGTTTTTGACTTGTTGCATTCTTCTTGACGGATGGGTGATTAATTTGTTAAAAGAAAAAGACTGCATGACGCAGTATCTTCAACGATCCTACCGACTGCGCCAGTTAACTTTGTGACCGTTAACAAGTTGTTTTTAAAAAGAATAAAACACCTCAACTCCGGCCCTTATTAGACCAGAACCTTTGCTCTGCAAAAAGCAGTGCTGGAGGTACACCATCCTCGGGCTCCTAAGCGGGTGCTTAAGTTAATTATTTATTACAAACTTTATATGCTTTGAGTACGAGTTACAATTATTTAAAGTGATTGTCGAAATTAGAAATATCATTTTAGGAATGTCCTCGCCTTTCAGGAGCCACGTATTTATGGGTTCTGGACGTACGGCGTCGGAGGTGCACGTCTGGTAGGTATGGGGATACCCATTAATATACTCATACTCGTAATGGTGGTTAGATAACACGCGGCATATCGTAGAGCACCTTAAAAGGATCTATAAATGAACTGTTAAAACAGAAACACCACTGGATAGGAGCACCGACAATGAAGCAATCCCACATGTTCATTAGTAAACCATCCAAATTAAGGACGAATAGCTAAAGCTGAGCAGCAGGAAACAGCTGAGATGTGCACTAGAGAAGGTGAGGAAAAATCCAGAGGGCAGGATGTGTGGCGAGGAGGACGAAACCCCACAGCACATTTTGTGTGAATGCCCAGCCATGATACCAAGAAGACTTACGCACTTCGAGGAACCGCTTAGTACCCCGGAAGAGATAGACAGCTTTATGGTAACAACGGGTCTAATGGAATGAGTACAATAAGCTTAAGCTTCAGTACAGCGAGGATTTTAGCACCACAACCTGCAAGGGAAAGGCCTCAGTTGATTCATATAACGAGCAGCCACTGTCATAAATGTCTAAACTGTCTAAAGTCTAATGCAAAACACAAGGTTCACGCATATTGCATATTTATAAATTGCATAATAAATATAATACACTGATTAGGCTAACATACTAATTATTGTTCTAATTATGTTAATTAATGGAATATATTTACACACTTATTTGCTAATACGTATTGAGCATATTTTCATAAAGAAAGATAAAAATTAGCTACACGTATATTTTTACATACCCATATGGATTAGTAGATCTCCTCACATCTTTATACATCTTACCAAATGTTCTAATGAGACTTAACCAAATGAGACTATTTGTATTGAATTAGCGAGAAGCACCTAGAAACACTACTTACCTATCAAGTGATCTATTTAAGATCGACGCAACCATATTGGTGTGATTATTGATTCGTTATTGCTATATAGCTATATAGCATCATAATTTAAGTATCTTATTTTCGTGTATTTCAATATTATAACCGTTTTAAAACGAGTGATTTCCTTTTATCCATTATTTATGTATCAATATACTGACCGTTTAATAATGTGCACTTTCCAATCAGAATTTATAATTTTATTAATATTGTAACATTAAAAATAGGCAATATTCCGGTGGAAGAAATTATTCTTCATATAATTGCAGGTATAATAATAAGCACGCGCTAGTTTAAGCTAATCCATTGTTTTTTTCACTCAACGATACGACAGTGATAAATATTTAAAACTGACATTAGTCCAATATTTTTCCATACATCTGTAAATTGCTATGTATGCAATAAGTAGGGAAAAGTAACTTCTTACCGCTTGATGTATACATTTTTGTTCGAGGTGATAGCCGAGATAAAAAACACGCCATATCCGTAAAAGTGACTTTCCCTACGAGTTGCACACATGATTCTTTTGATTAGTGTTTGGAAAATATATATATATATATATATATATATATATATATATATATATATATATATATATATATATATATATATATATATATATATATATATTAGCTTTGAAATTCTTTGCTATTCATATTCATATTCAAACCCAAGATTACTTTTCACAAAATATATATATATATATATATATATATATATATATATATATATATATATATATATATATATATATATATATATATATATATATATATATATCAAAAAACAAATATATATCAAAAAACAAATTATTAATTTGCCATTTTTATTAGAACAACCCTTATAGAACACACCCTCCTAGTACGATTTTTATACGACCGGTGGAAATTGATACTAAGTGATCTCGAAATTCAATTCTAGAGGGTTTCTAGGCTGGTAAGAGCTCTCTTAGTAGCATATCACAGTAGTTCAAATGGTAATGGCACTTTTGAACCTATTTATGTATGAAAGTGTCACCTTATTCACCTTAAAACGGCATTTCTAACAAGTTAAAATTGTGCAAATAAACCATATTATATTATTATGCAAATCTTATTATAAATTTAAATTAGCTGCGAATGTGTTGATACTACAAAGTCAGTGCCAGTCTGTTTAAAATGAAACTAACGATTATATAAATTTTAGTCTTGTGCACGATCGATGATCCATTCCCTGGGTGGAATGACAACTTTAACGGTCCAATGGGACTAGTTGCTGCTGGAGGAAAAGGTATGTAATATTGTATTTCACGTAGCAAGTAATATTAGTTAGTTATGAAGCTCTGCATACACATGAAAGTAAAAATAACATCTCTGAATGTTCTCTGAAACTAGCTGCCCATAATATGTTGTCATCTTAAAACGACCGTCTGTAACTGCATCAAGGACCTTTCGGTAAAACTGCTAATATACGTATATTGTCTATTATGGTTTCACAATATTGAGACTTATGAGTTTCTTGTCAGTATGCCAATATTTTGAAGTCTACATTATAATTTGGTATTAGAAAAATATTAGAATAAAGCCATAACAGGGTGTAATTCTTATTTTTTAAATATAACAAAAATATAAACTAAACAAACAAATTATATCATTAAACACTTTATAATAAAATCACTATTATTTAATTGGTGCTCCATTGCCAGCAATTACTGCTTCTAACCGTCTTGGCATAGAATGAGCCAATGTTTGACAGTAATCTGTATCCATTTTCCCAAGCAATATCAAGTGCCAACAAAAGTTCTTCCCTATTTCGCGGTCTTCGGCAGCCTTGCTTCATTGTTGCTGTCAGATAACCAAATCTTTTTAGCAGCTGCATAATTACTTATATCGCTCCATTTAATTCGGCGTAGGCCAGTAGAAATAGGAAAAAAATCATCGTTTTTGCGAAAAGTTGATTGAAATTAATAATTTAGTTAATTAATTATTTAATTTTCAATTAATTAATCAATTAATTAAGAATGGTAATTGATTCCTTTAAAAATTTTGCAGACTTTTTGTCTTCTATGGGTTTTTGAATAAGCTTACGATTCGCCATTAAAAAGATCAAGAAAATTTGAAAATTCAAATCTTGGTAACTGAATTATTCCGGGACATGTGCGTTTTGGAAGAAAATTGTTCGGAGAAAAGTTTCATGTTTTTTACGTACAATGGATTTCCAATGTAAAAAATGGGGGGTTGCATTTGAAGAAACAAAGTTGACCTTGAATGACCTTGAACCCTTGACCCAAGGGCAAAGGGGTTACGAGCAACAAATGTCCCCCTTCAAACCAAACAACTTTCGTCTGAGCCATTTTTCGTTGTCCGGAGGAGATATTTTCATCCGAAGATTAAAATGACTCACCCTGTATATATATATATATATATATATATATATATATATATATATATATATATATATATATATATATATATATATATATATATATATATATATATATATATATATATATATATATATATATATATATATATATATATATATATATATATATATATATATACCGGGTGCCTACGATATTACTAGCCAGTCTATAACTTCCTTGTAAAAAAATATATCGATTTAAAATTTTGGGAAGTTGTATGGTTGACAACGGTGCATAGTTTGATTGCGTCAAGATCTGATTTCCATATCAATATATATCAATATATCAATGATAAATTACTTCATTTTCACATGAAACAAATGAATGTAGGAACAAATCTGTTACGGTTATTTAAGTTTTTTGGGGAGTTACATTTGATAAAGTCTTAAAAATTTCATTTCCGGTTGTACCGGAAGTACAACGAAAAGTGATTTTCAGGCTCAAATTACTTCGATATTTTTAATGGAACACCCTGTATTGAACATTAAATTTACATTATACTTACGTTTCTGGATATTTTTTGTTTCTGCTGTCTCCTGCCTAAACCTAATAGTTTATGAGATATCGGCGACTGAATGTTCACTTGCACTGTCACAAAGGCTAAACAATAAAATGTTTAAACAGAACTTTGGTTCAGGGGGGCTGTGTAAAACAAAAGAACTATTTACCGATTTTCATGTAGATTTTGACAGTACTCTTGCATTATTTAAAAGTTCCTCTGTTATCTAAATTAGTATTTATAACAATAGTTATTTAACAAATGCAAAAAAAATATCAGTAGCACGGTTACACTGTACCATTGTAAGATTACTCCTTTTTTATTTTTTTTTTTATTTTATGGTATAATTACAATTTTGAGATTGACTTGATTATTTGTGATTAAACAACCAACTGTGACTAATCGAACGAGTTTTCGGAAGCCAAACACATTTCCAACAAAAAAAAACAGTTCATCTGGACAGTTATCATTTAATTTTTGCGTTTTATTATTGATTTACCTTTTGTAAGTGTTTGTGTTATCTAGTTGTTAAAAATGGCCGTGTTCAGGCGCGAGATCTCCAGACCTTACACCATTGGATTTTTTACTGGACCCATATCAAGGAAAAGTTGTATAAGACACAACCACATAACATAGAAGACCTTAGAAATAGAATTACGCAAGTGAAACTCTATTACTCCAATTCAAATGGAAACTTTCTTTCGGAATTTAAAGAAAAAATTAAATCTTGCCGAGAAGTCAACGGTGTACATTTTAAACCTTTAAATTATGGTTAAAATAAATTATACCTACCTATTACTTTTAGTGGTTCACCTTTGAAACTCATTTTAATTTTCTGCATTGAGCAGATTTGTGACATATTTATAGTGCAGGTGAACATTCAGTCGCCGATATCTCATAAACTATTGGGTTTAGGTAGGGAACAGAAGAGACAAAAAATATCCAGAAAGGTTAGTAGAATGCAAATTTAATGTTCAATACAGGGTATTCCAATCATTAAAAATATCGATGTAATTTCAGCCTGAAAATCACTTTTCGTGGTACCTCTGGTAAAGCCGGAAATGAAATTATTATGACTTTATCAAATTTTACTCCCCAAAAAACTTAAATAATCGTAACAGATTTGTTCCTACATTCATTTGTTTTATGTGAAAATGAAGTAATTTATCGTTGATATAACATTTTCAACCGCCATTTTCTCGAAAACTGTCAAAAATAGATATAGGGTATGCTACATGTTTTGGTTCTGGAATTGTCTGGGAAATCTAAATTTCTAATAATATATAGAGTATTCCATTAAAAATAACAAAGTTTATATTGTTTCCAGTTAAACCGGAAATGGCAATCAGATCTTGAAGCAATCAAACTGTGTATCGTGTCAACCATACACATTCCCAAAGTTTTAAATCAATATATTTTTTTACAATGAAGCTATAGGCTGGCTAGTAATATCGTAGGCATCTGGACAGTGATAACAGACAAAATATCGATAAAATTCGATTACACATCGAAATTTAGCGTTATAATTACCTTATGCTTTTATATTTGGTATTCCTATTAATGCATATTTTTATTTATAGGGATACTAAGAATAGTGTATGGTAAACCCAATGCTAAGACAGACTATATTCCAGTGGATATTATTGTTAAGCAGATTATAGTTGCTACCTATCTTCGTGCACAAAATAAGTAAGTTTAATCTTTTCTGATAAATAAACATATACTGTAACGGTCAATTTGTTATCTTAATTAGTAGGTATTTCTTAAGCGGCCCCATCAGCCAGGACCAGGTGACGCTGCGCAACTTCACGTGACACCGATCAAATTTGTGGAGAGGGTCACGTGAAACGCGCGGTCTGCCCCTTACGAGGCGGTCCCGGCCTACATAGATACTAGGGGTAAAGAGCGATGGTACCGCTCGGCCCCCTTTTATCGGGGACAGATATCTAGCCAAGAATATTGGCGCGTGCTTCACTAACCACAAACTACACAACTTCTGACACAACTTTTAGCAGCAAAATAAAAAAAAAGCGATATATTAATAATGCCTAGTACCTACCATTAAATTTAAAATATTAATTGTAGTTTATTAAATATGTTTGCCTTCTAACACATCTTTTTGTAGCTTATTAAATATGTTATAGCCTGTAGCAGAGCATTTAGGAGTTAAATATTTTCAGTATAATAGGTTGATCGATTATTATAACAGTAATACTCATTCCTACACTTCTACAAAAAAGCTATAGAATGTATGTAAGAAGTTTTAAAAGTTAAAAGAAGAGAAGCGTACCATATTAAATATGTTATTTGGTTGCCTCTAATGAACGTATTTGGGTTATCTAATTTAATAAATTCTTCTAAAAGTTTAACACTTTAATCTAACATTAATTTAACTACCAGCATCTATATAAAATGTGCACGTAATATTATTTGTCAAGACATGTTATATAAATCTTTTTGCAGTTGCCTTTTCATTCTTTTAGCGGATTCGGAGTTCAAAGCCCAGGAATTTTCCTTGATGTTTCCATTTTTTCCGCATTTACAACAGTTCTTTCGACGTGGACATGTATGTTATCATTTACAGTAATCCCTCTTCTGGATTGTTAGAAAACATTGCTGATTATATCATAGAAAAGCACATAAGCCGTTACAAATCATATTCAATACGATAAAACAACAGATCAACCCCGCATATTATTGACTATCATTCTTTACACTTTGACATAATATTAATTGATTTATATCTCTGAGTACCAGCTTACTATTTAGGAAACTATTTTTTGAAATAATTTAAATGTCCATAATCAAAACATCGTCGGAGTGAATCCTGATCAGATATCCCATATATTTTCCGGCAGATCCTTGTAGACGAGCTCTTTATGAGTTCGGCAATATAGCACACTTTATATTTATTTTGAGAAACAGAGGTTTAAACGAATTAATAAGAACTTAATATGTGTATAAAAATTATACGTAGAAACGGAACCACGAATAGTAGAGTGAGACTGTGGCAATATTGTAGCTTAGTTGTTCTATTCCCACCTGTGCTAAAGCATTTTTCACTCTACTACGTTTCCGAAGTGGGATTAAGAACTCGGTCTGCCAGAGCTCTATGAACCTAGCAGGCACTCATCAGCAGCACTGTACGGGGTTTACCTGGTAATTTGTAGCTTTTTTGTAGCTTTTTTGTTACGCCGGTCCCACTTTTGTTACTCTTACCACTTGCGAGAAAAATGCGAAACTGCTGGCTTAAATTCAGATTTCAGCGCTGCATGTCCAGGCTTGGCCAGTTTTATGTAGCTTTTTGGTACCTTTTTTGTTACTTGAGTCCCAATTTTGTAGCTCTCACCAGTTACGAGAAAAATGGAAAACTGCTAGCTTAAGTTGCAACCGGATCAATAAAAATCGCAACCCGGCTAGTTCTTTGTAGTTTTTTTGTAGTTTTTTTGTTACGCCGGTCCCGCCTTTGTAGCTGCAGTGGTATCAATTGCAGGTAGGTAAAATTTAAATTAATCGATGAATACACATGGTGTGAGAGTGCGAGAACACGATTTCTTGAGAGAACACGATCATGCAAAATTTCTTACGGTAAATATTATACGCAGGCAATATAATATATTTTCATCCTCATAATTTTAATTTGCCGCGTATTTTAACCTGCATAAACCAGAGTTCCAAAACATTCGAGAAAAATATAAACAAAACACAACAGTGACGAGACACATACACAACAACACCCGTGCGCACATATACTTTCGGAAACACACGTGCCGAATACTTGTTGGAACCAATTTTCGCGGCTTGTTGTTTGCCTTTCGAGTCTGCCTTGCTGAAAAGAATGCGGGCAAAAAAATAGGTTCTTATTGGCCTGTTGCCACTATAGGTATCCTGATATTTCAAATTTATTTTTTTTATTTTTAAATTAAATATTTTTGATACTCTAATAATGATATTTAAATGTTCTACGTATATAATATATACACAAATTATTTTGCTTTATTGGTTCATTGTTATTTTCTCCATACAAGAGCCACAAGATTGTAACACAAGTAACAAAGAAGCTATGGACGAGTAACCAAAAGATGTAAGAAAAGTTTAACATGTCTGGATGACGTGATACAAAAATATACAAATTTCAAAAGATCCGAATTTTTTATCGCGCACGTGACATTTTTATTTATGCAACCATTGTACCTTTTTTGTCACGCGTTTCAAACGTTTTTGTTCCACGATTTACGCAATTACAGTAATTTTGTTCCGTCGTTCTCGTATTTTTAGCTTTCTGAATACCATTGTTTCACGTTTATATTTTTTCTTTTGCGTATGTCCAACATTTGGGAATTATTTGTAGGTTAAGTGCTGCACTTGTTACGCATTTGCAGCTTTTTTGTTATGCGTGTATTAGTAGTATTAGTAGTGTAGCGTGTATTAGAAGCTTTGTTGCCACCCGGCTTCCACAGTCTTTCCCGGCTAGTTATCTTACAACGATTGTTACACGTTTGTAGTCCTTCGCTGTGCGGGTTACAGGTGTGTAGATCTTTTGTTACGCGTATCACACGTTTGAGGCTTGTTTGTTATGAGTTCCTCACATGTGTGGCTTTTTTGTTACGCGGTTGTCACATTTGTAGCTTCTTGGGTACGCGGTTCATGCATTTGTAGCTTTTTGTTACGTGGTTCTCGCATTTGTAGATTCTTTGTTACGCGGTTCTAGCATTTGTGGCTTCTTGGGTATGCGGTTCTCACAGTTCCAGCTTCTTTGTTATGCGGTGCTAAAATTTGTATGTCCAAAAACGATTGTTGCAGATTTGTAGCTTTTTTGTTGCGCGTATCACACATTTGTAGTTTGTTTGTTATGGGTTTCTCACATTTGTAGCTTTTTGGGTACTCGGTTATTGCATTTGTAGCTTCACTGTTACGCGGTTCTCGCATTTATACCTTCTTTGTTACGCGGCTTTGTTCTAGCAATTGTAGCTTCTCGTGTACGCGGTTCTCGCGTTTGTAGATTCTTTCGGTTCTAAACTTTTTCACTCTCTGAATATGATTGTTACAGGCGGCACTGTGGCTTAGTTTTTTTCCCGGCTGTTCTAAAGCATTAAATACTTACGGCTCTTTTTTAGACTGCCCGATATACAAGTTTACAATGGTGCTACTGGAGAAGATTTTATAGCAAGGAGCAACGTATTGATTGAAATGGGAGCGAGTCTTACTTGGACAATGCCGTTTCCGAATTTATTTTGGTACCCCTCCACCCGAATGACCGGTAACTGGGAGAAATATTATATAACATTCCTAATTTGCCAGATAATACCAGCAATACTTACTGACGGATTTTTAAAATTAGTTGGAAGGGAACCAAGGTAAGTATACAATAATAGACTAAGTAAAGTGGAATTGCTTAGATAAGATAACATACGTCACGGCTTCGCTCATCGCGTTTCATTGTCATCAGCCCGCTAGTATCGTGTAAATTTGTATCGATAAGTACCTTTATAGTTAGTTATATTAGATAGTTATCGATATATTCCTATCGATAGGTAGCGATATCGGCCTGTGCGTATGATGACGTATATTAATGTCTCTAAGCATTTTTTTATTTTTTAGGCTGCTGAAGATTCAGAGAAAAATTTATATCGCTAATATGATACTTGCCTATTTTCTAAAGACTAACTGGAAGTTTCTAAATGCCAGGTCTAAGGCGTTGAATTCTTACATATCAGAGTCTGAGTACAATTCCTTTGGAAATGCAAAACTTTTTCCGCTCACTGAACAGGACATGAATGATTTTTGTTTAAAGGGCAAACTAGGTATAGTCAAGTATCTGTTCCGTGAAGAATTTGATTTTGATAAAGCTTTAAGAAATACCTATATGTAAGTATATTTATTCTAAGTAAGTAAAATTCAGTAGTCAGTGTAGGTTTAGAACATCCGAATACCAGAAATAGTTTTTAAATGTATTAAATCAATTGTTATCTTGTAATACTGACATATTGACACAAATAGGAATAACAAATAAAACTGAAGTGAAATAACCCTTACCTCTGATAAACCTGTAGCTGTTAGGCCAAGACAGTTTCAGATAAGGAGCGTCAACAAATCATATATAATTAACTGCACTGTTCTGGTACAAAAGAAAATGCGAAAAACGGTTATGCGTTGACTATAGGGCGTTGAATTAAATTATAGTGCCAATAACTAGAAGTTGCTTATATATTATACGCGGTGGCCCAATAAATTGTATTAAACTTTAAACATATGTTATTTTACATCTCATAAATAAATAACATTGAATTTATTTAACACAATATACAAATGTAATAATTTTACCTGCTTTATTCGTAGAAAAATTTTTATAAACAAAAAATTAATTACTAAAATTCGGAGAGTTTGTTTGAAATCGGCTTATCTATTCCATAAATATAAATGTAGTAACTATTTACTGCAAGGAGCTATTAGGCTCAGGAATAATAACAGATTATTACTATCAATTTCAATGTAACAAATACAAAATTTATACGATACCTACGCAAAAAAATATAAAAATATGGATTTGCCAAATTACCTAGTTATATATTTTCTCACACTGTTGTGACACATTAAAGTGAAATTGCTTGGAGATATAAGGTAGTGTACGGTAATAAGGCCGGATCAGTACAAAAACAACATTTAAAGGAAAATATTTTTCTTTATAGCATGTAAGAAATGGTTAATAAATAGGTATGTCTTCTTAAAAATAAGAGGGATGTAGAAACGAAAAAAATAATACATCTATAAGACAAAAAACATTAAAAAAAATGGATTTCGGCCTTATTAATAAACCAGACACCTAATAAGGCCGTGAATGACCGTCTCTTATATGTTGTAATGCTTTTGCCATACTCTATACTATCCACTTTGCTCTCTTCTCCGGCGCTGAATTCCCTTGCTGAATTCGGAAGATCGAAATCTTACCGGCCATTATTTAGAAATCTTACCGGCCAATAAGAAAGAAATGCCTTTGTTTTTTCCAAATATGCGCAAATTATTTATACCTAACAGCCACAGAGATTTTTGAGGAAACGCGGAAGACCAGTTTTATTTTGTTGGAACATATTACCAATAAATTAACGACAAAGAATCAAATACTAATTTTATTCGATTTTTGCAAATGATCTTGCTCGTTTTATGAGCCCAAATTACATTTATCATGTTAAGTGTATTCCTATTTAAAAAAATATTTATTTGTTGCAGATTGTGGATTTTGGATTGTCTCCTCAAATTCACAATGTTTGGAAGTGGATGTTGGCTTTTAATAGCAAAAATTGATATTTTCACAATTGTGTTCAACAAATGCAATGATTTTGTAAATTACTGGGATAACTTATGAAGTTAGAAGAGTACTCATATTATAGCCAGGAGCTGTAATGGTATAAAGTCTGAGATACCGTGGATGTCTGTCGGTTTGATATATGGTGCGAAAGGTCCCCCTGAACTACTAGGTACCCTCAGTTTAGCTTTTGGTTGTGATCTGCAGAATGTATGACCTCGACAAGGTCACTCCAAATTGACGAAGTGTAAAACCTGTCTGTCGACTAAAAAATTACATTCTAGGACTCATCAGAAACCCAGTGCTATATTTTTTTATTCGTTCTACGGGGTCCAAAATTATGGGCAAATAACCGAATTTTTTAAAATAATGTTCTCTCTGGAATTTGAAGACCCTTCAAAACCGTTTCCAACCTATTTTCCCAGGTGGAAAAGTACCAAAATCCAATTGAAAAAATTCCAAAGTTTGATGTTTTTCTACCTAATTTTCGGAATTAGGAGGGAAAATGTCTGTACAATAATTTTTCTGCTAATTGGACTGCTAATTTATTTTTAAAAAAGCGATATAAAGTGTCTATTTATCTACAGCGTTTGGGCTGGTACATTTAATCATTAATATGTTGACTGAAAGCCATGAAAATCAGAAAACCTAAAAGAATAAATTCTGCACCCCAACCCCTCAGGGTTCGCAAAGTTGCGAAATAGCTAATTTGTCAATGTAACGCAAAAAAAATATTATTTTGCTTTGTATAAAGGCTTTATTGCCAGGTTTCTGGTCAACATATTAATGAAAATTGCACCCGCACAAAGGACACTGTAGATAAATAATAACCACTGTATACCGCTTCTTTGTCAACTGGCACATTTTGGATATTTTTGAAAGGTGGCCAAAAATTTGTTTTAATTTTGGAATTTTCCAAATTTTCAGGCGCCAAAAAAAAATTCTGATGAATAGCTTTGTCTGTCGATTGGATTTTGGTACTTTTTCCATCTGGATAAACAGGATGGAAAAGGTTTTGAAGGGTCTTCACATCTCAGACAGAAAAAAATTTAAAAAATCGGTGCTTAGCCCTTAATTTTTGACTTCGTGGATCGAATGAGAAAAAAAATTAGCACTAGGTTTCAGATGTGTACTAGAATTTAATTTTTTAGTCGACAGACGGGTTTCTCATTTCATCCATTCGGAGTGACCTTCTCGAGGTCATAAGTTCTACAGCTCACATCCAAAAGCTAAACTGAGGGTACCGAGTTGTTCAGGAGGACCTTCAGTGCCATATATCAAGCCGACAGACGTCCACGGCATCTCGGACTTTTTACCATTTCAGCTCCTTGGCTATTAGTATTAGTTCTACCAAATAAATAGATTTCTCTATATGTATGTCATCATAATATAATTTATAGTTATAAAATAGAGGAAGTATGCAGAATATATTAATTTCAGTGTTAACTTTATATTATTTCGTACTTGATTGTTGCAGACATTGGAATTGTAGTAAATTTTAGTTTTCATAAAACCGCTTTTTATTTCTCACGTTTACATATTATAAGTAATATATAGTCTTAATAATAATATAAGTAATATATATACCCTCTTGCCAGTATATGACAACTCATTCAATAAATAGTAAGTTAATTTTTTAATCAATGATTACAGAATTTATTATATTTACATTAATTTATAACTTACTATAAATATGAATAAACTTCACTCATAAATGTTAAATATTATGGAAGGCAAGATTTATTACGTCTAATTTATTATAAATAATGGGTTATAATTAGGCACAGGTAAAAAATTAGAATTTAAAATTTTGTTTATTTATTTTATCAGTCTTTAAAATTTTCACGTCTAAATATGCTCAATCTTATCAATAATAAGCCCTACGTGTGGCAATACTTGAAGGCTTATACCAAAATACAGAATACCTTTTAAACAAATAATATAATTCATTTATAAATCTAGAATTATATAATTATGGATTTTTATCAAAATTCCGGTAACTGGATAGCACACATAATCTGCTGAATTTTCAGCTGCATTAAATAAGCAAATTTAAAAACTATATAATTTAGTAATAAGCGCTCAGTCTTAGAGTATTAACATCATAAAGGTAGGTCATTTATAGGTCTTTATAGGTACAATAGAATTTATTAAGGCATTTTCTTAGTATATAGTGGTATACTATGTGGTATATAATGGTATACAGGTATACATTACGTACAGTTTAGAAAATACTGTTATAAAATACCCTGATGTGTTATAGAATTTATATGTTACCGTTTGGTTAAAAGAAATTAACTAATCGATTGCTGAATTGATAACATATTGATGGATAATATAGGGGCAAGTACATAATCTAAGTTTGCAAGTGTAAGGAACTATATATTTATTTGATATTTATAGCCCCTTCTGGATGCTTTTCGATTCGCTGACGCAATCAATTTACGATCTATATCTATAAATAATTCAGCTTTGCAATTTTTCACAAACTTGGGCACATATTTGTACATCCGGCACAATATTTAGAAAATTCAATGTAATCTCTTAAAACTAAGCCTGGCACTATTGTACTCTCGGTACTTATCTCTTCTTGTATTTCACTGACTTTCACTGGTAGCTTTAGACAAGCTTTTTCCATATTGATATACTTTTTCGCCGAAAAAAAGCAGTATCTACTACCATCAAAGAGTTATTAATGATTATATCTTTATAATATTTTTATGCATCAAAGTATTATTATTGTTATCTTTTACCAGTGATATACCAGTTGATATCAGTGATTTTTTTATGATCGTTTGATAAGAATTTATTAGATACTGTTGCTGTACTCGACAAATCCCCTTGAATTTCTGTATACAATTCCCTGGCCTGCCCACAAGCATTTCTGCGATATTTGTACTATTTTTTAAGTTTTCGGGATCTGTCGAATATAATAAAAAATCTATTAACAAGAACAACGTTAGTGTTGTTACATTATGCATAGTTTAACGTTTGTCGCCTTTGACACTCTATATCTCAAAACTGAAACGAACGAATTGAACGTTTTTTTTCAAATTAAACGACTTTCCGACAACTTTTTTTATTACTTTTACATCATGTCGAACTCACAAAATCGTGTGTCGAACTCGCAAAATCGTTTCACAAAATCATTTATTTATAGGGTCAACATTTTTGAAACTTTTAAAATCGCTCCAAAAAATGTGGAAACGAAAAGAAAATCGATATTATAACCATTCTATATGATTGTTAAGGGGTCCAAGAATGTGTGAAAAATTAGCGCCAAATAAAATACACAACTGTAACCTCAGCATTGACGCAAACAAATTATGTAATTTCGGGCTAAAATGAATTAACAAATGTCACATGGCAAAACTATCAGACCGATTTTGCTTGGGTTTTGGGATTTCGTTTTATAATAATTCATATAAACTGCTCGTTAATAGATTCGGCTAATGCAAAATTATTGTCCATTTTTACAATTACAAGCTTTTATTTAACTTGCTATGTACGAGTATGTATCTATCTATGTATGTTTGTTCGGGTCAAATCTTGCAACTGAAAGAAGGTGGACTATGTTTTTTATGTGCATTAATCCCATGATATGGATATCAAATCAAAGGGTTCAAGAGGAAAAAATTGGCAAAATGGCGGAAAATAAGATGGCCGTTATACCATTTTTAAAGAGTTATAACTCGGCTATATAGTTTGGTGGTGCTGGAAAATGTTGTAGGGACCGATAAGGGTCAACTGCAGGCGATACAAATTTTTGAAGATGGCGGATCTAAGAAGGCGATCAAAAACTTAGTTGTTCCAATCCGTCTGAAATCGTTATCCCGGGGTTTTTGGAGTCCCCGATTACGATTTTGGGGTCGAATTGTTCGGGTCAAATCTTGCAACTGAATTTTAAAAGTACGCCTTGGTTGGCTTCATACTATGACGTATAATTTAGAGAGATGGGCGTCAATAGCATTGGTTTGCAACCAGTCTAGGAAGAGGAATGCTTCCATACCCCATTGAAATACCCCATTGGACGTAATAATCCCAAAGAAGTATCCAATTTTTCGATTTTGGTAGACTTACAGGTATAGTGATTATGAATATTGACAAAAATTAAGATTTTTATTATTTTTGATGTTTAACATGAGATAGCGTACACCCTGTATAATTGATTTTTACGAAACCATGCAGAAACGTTTTGATAGTTTCTGCGAATCCAGTGATGTTATAAAAATCCAATTTCTTCCAAAATTAAGTTTTGAAAATTCAAAAAAATACGAAAAAGTGCCAATTTTTATAAATCGTTCTTTAACACCTTTACAAAAATAAAAATTTAAAATCGCCGACACATGTAAAATTGTATAAGGTATATAAACATCGCTATGAAAAAATTGAGAACATTTTGTTGTGAAAACGGGAACGTTCCTCAATTTCAAAGAATTTTGCACAAGGATTTCACCACCATATACAATACCCTTGGAATGAAGATTTTGAGGATCAAATATACCGAGTCATCGAGAAAAGATTGGGTTTTCATATGCTGAAAACCGATTGAAAATCCATCTACTATTTTTAATGTTACAATATTATAAAAATGGATAATAATTTTGCATTAGCCGAATCTATTGACGAGCAGTTTAATAATTCAGGGAATAAGAATAAAGAGAATGCCCATCGATATATGTGCCGCTGAAAATGATACTCGCGGTCCAGAAACGCGTTTTTTCGCGAAAATCTCGTCAACAGTAATTTTTCTCAAAAAAATAGTAACTTTTATCAAATTATCAAATTTGTGGCTACTGGTACTTTTTTCTATATGCCTTACCTATCTGTTACCCAAAAAAAGTTATAGTCAAAATAGCAACGAAAACATAACATGTGAGAGTTTTAAAATAATGCTCTAATAATCTTTTTTCTAATGCTAATTTCATAGTGAACAAATACACAAGTATTGTTTGTTTTTATTAAATTGCATATTTCCAAAGTTATATAGTTAAATATCCGAAAAAAAGACTTTTTTCGGATAGATTTTTTTCACTTTTTTCCCAATTTTTCAGCCGGAGCAGGTATATATTTTCATTATATATATTATTTGTGAGCGATTCCCACAAAAAAACTAAAATCGTAGATATACTGTACAACATTACCAATATGTAGTGCTAATAACCTATGACAAAATGTGTTACTTATGTTTTATATAACGTGCCCCGTTATATAAGACATAGATAATAATTCCCAGATATCCGTCAAACTGACTAATGCTAGAAATTATTTATTACCTATACATTTTGTTTAGTGATTCACAAAATATTCCAAATTAGATTAGATACGAATTCATTATCCTACTTAAGTTAAATTGACCTTTCGTAAAGCAAGAAAGATTTTTTTATAATGAGATTGAGTGATATTTTCGTAAACTTTGAGAGTAAGAAAGCATATTTTTTTCTTAAAATGATGATAAAAATTTATAGAAAATACTCTTATTGGAAGGTCTGTCTAACATACTATCATGTTTTAAGTTGCTTTAAGTTATACATAGCTCAAAAATATCAAGAACATTTCCTAATCTTCTATTTGTTACAATATTTGAAAGATCTAAAATCAGTAGAATTTTGTACTATGATTTGATAAGCACCATATTACAAAATATAATACGTATAACTATAATCTGTATATGAGTATTAATACACTGCTGCTTTGATTTAATTTTGCTTATTTAATATGATTTTATAGCTATAATATCGATAATGATCTAGAGAATAAAGTTTTTATGCTATAGAATAAGACCTGCTGAAGACCTGTGCGTTGTTGTTCTTTGGCGATGGAGTTGGTTGCACTAAATTATCACTCGATTTGGATCTTGTAATGACCTCATCTATATGCTGCTGCAGGGCAAGCTCATTTGACTGAAACAAACAGAAGATTATAAGGAAACTAGACTAGATTACTATAATTAACTATAATAAAGCTAATTATGTGAAAATGTATATGTCTATAATATTAGTCCATGGAATTTTACATTTTCCCTTGCATCGGATGAGGATGAGCTTTTTCTATATGTTCTATGTGATGAAGTAGTAATGACAAATCCAAGGTTTTCACCTCAAAATCCAAAAGCAAATATCAGAAGGGTTTGTAAATTATAAATTTTTTTAATGTTTAAAAAGTATGTAGTAATATGAAACACATAATTGTACATAATATACAGTACTGTGAGGGAAATTGTTATTACTCGTACATCTTTGATGGATTTTTTTAAAGATACCTAATGTTGTTCTTTGGTCTATTTGTTGAGTGTTGATAAACAGTTCATATTTTAAGCGTTCTAGACAAAAATTTACATAGAGCAAATTGGTTTCGTTTTGTTGTGCTTTAGTTCATTTAGTGTGCTTTAAAAACATCATATACGCTATCTATTAACGATTTTTGCCGTAAAATTAATCCTTAGTGGCCAACATTAAAGAAAAAAACTAAAATTTCCTCTTTTTTTGGACACAGCTATATCTTAGAAACTATTTGTTCTATCGATACCAAATTATCATTTTGTTGCAAATTTAGTCTACTTAAAAATTGTACATAGTGACTTATGCCACAACACAGGTCCTTGGTGGTAAAAAATTGGAAAAAACTGAAAAAAAAATAATGGTTTTTCAAATATTTAACAATGGAGTAATGTTCCTCATAAAGTTACATCTATAGCACCATATAAGAAGATACCTAGTTACCTCTAGAAGTTACCTACTTAAAAAATAAACATGAGGAATTTAATGCAGGCTTTATAGCTGTAAAATTGACCTTTGTACTAAAATGGTGAAATACGAAAAAAAAGTGAATAATCACTGTAAATAAATGTTAATATAATCTATAAGACATTCTGCTAAAGAATAAAAATCACCGAACTCTATAACAAGAAGTATTTAATTTTCATTCTGAGACATAGAAAGCAAGATAACTGCGAAATATGTGGTGCGAAAGATGTTGGAAAGATGATGGATATAAATGCATTTTTCATTTAGTCCGCGTCGTATCTCCAAAACTGTTGGGCGTACGAAAAAAAGGTATACGACCGTTAAGGTAGATAATTTACACATGTATCTATAGCGTTCATAATAGGTGTTGTTCCCGTTTGGGAAACTGAGTTAATCGAGAATCCGCGACCTTCCGACGCGGTGTTCACGATTTCCTCCAGGTGTATTGTGGCGTAACTATCCGGTGTTATTTAAGACGTTCATATAAACACAATAAAAAAAAATGTTATGGCACGATTTTGGCAGCAAAAGTCATAAACGCAATATGCAATCATTATTAGAAAGAATTTGTTACCCATCAACGAGCATCATTAATCGATAGAGATGTAATTTATTTGGTAATTAATCTATTAGCAATTGAATGCAATGCCTAGTAAGTTATAGCATATATCAATATTAAGGTAATAAACAGTAGTTTAGATTAACGTTGATCAAACATCATTTAGTACGTTTATATAACTATTTATTAGTCAGCAGGTAATAATGATTCATCATAATTAATATAGAATAATACATAATTCATTGAAATCGTATATTAATATCGAATTACCGACACCTTCGCCAAAAACTTAAATAATAACGCAATTAGTTTAAGCATGTTTAGAGTTTAATTTAATTATTTAATTTCAAATATATTTCAGTAGTTCCCTTACCCATATTGATTGCTTAATTGGCCTATAGTACTTAGCCATTATGTTGGCTAAGCCAATTAAATAATAAATATGGGTAATGGAATTACTGTTTAATTATTTTACATGATTTTTTAGGCTGCTGTCATTGTATGAATTATAAAGAGAAAGTAGTTATAAAACCCGACTGCTTTTCCAGTGGCTTTTCTTGTGGGACAAGTGGCACCCCCCTATTTTTCCCCCCCTATTTGGATGTATGTTTGTTACTGAATCACGCAAGAATGGCTGAACAGATATGGATGAAATTTGGCACAGAGATAGTTTATTACCTGGATTAACCCATAGATACTTTTTATCATAAAAAAGTCAGGTTCCTGTGGGATTGTCAAAAAAAATCTACATACGCGGGCGGATGTACGGAATTTTTAGACGTTCAGTCTAAATTTGGACCACAAATATTTTATTACCTGGATTAACACATAGGATACTTTTTATCCTGAAAAATATGTTCCTGTGGGATTATCAAAAAACGAACTACAGGATCCACTTAAAAGTTATTACTTTTCTTTTGCTGTTTTTCTTTTTCTGTTGCTGAAATTCGATGGATACCGAAACCACAGTTGCCTGTGGATGCCACTGATCATGCGCTACCAAGTCAGGTGGTCCCTTCAATGCACTGGGCATTGAATCTATACCCTCCGTACTTGCTGTAATCTCCGGTGGATGGAAAATAATAAGCATAGCATACTACTGTCCAAATTTAATATAAAAATTTAAACCAACAAAAGTTGTACAGTAGTGAAATCCACATAATCTAAAAGTGAAGCTGCACTTAAATTACATTACCAATCATTAATGTTCTATGAAAAATATCACAATATAATGTGCCATTACCAAACTTGTGAGAAACATGCCTTGAGATCTAATAATGAATGTTAAAGGAAGAGAGCCGTCGATTTCCCTAATAGATTTAATCAGAATTATGTACCTACAACAACCTTCTGATATCTAAATGGTCAATTGACAAAAGCGAACGTAACACACCTATTCCATAATCTACGAGCCGCCTCTGTGTTTTTCACGCTTAATTTGGAATGGATATATGAGGATGTATAGCATAAACTTTTATTTGCTCTGCATAGTAAAATAAATAAATATGAAGGTGAGTTATACGCGTGATAAACAAATTGAACTTTTAATGATTTTACCTGAGCTTCTGATCTATGTCTCTCATAGATAATAATAATTAATTTTTATCTGGAAAGCATGCACTTTATGTATTATTTTATTTAAAGTCAAATGTGTTTAAATATAAAGCGGGTTTTACCTTGATTAAATTAGACAAGCGCTGTTTCATCTTCATTTTTATGGACGTGTTATAAACAAGTGATATATTAAATTTTCTTAGTAAACGCGTTAAATTTTATTGTAGATGAATTTAAATAATACCATGCATTCAACGCATCTGATAAACATCTGGTTATTATGGTTCTTATTTCTCTCGAACAAATCAAAATATATCTCAAATGTATAAGAGCTATCAAAAATAATAAAAGATGTAGTATTTCACTTCGCTCAGATCGAAGAGCTCTAAATAGACAACGGCATGGTCGACAGTACTACCCTGCATTTTGTGTATTGTGAAAGCTCAGCATAATATAATGGGCAACAGCCTTTTTGTGCCTAACGAAACACAGTTCCGTGTTTGATTTTGGAACTTTCCTACGCCTAGACCGATTGCAAACCAATGGTAATGCCCATCTCGCAAAATTACCTAAGTCATAAAGCCAACTAAGGCGAACTTTTAAAATTCAGTTGCATGATTTGACCCGAATAATTCGACCCCAAAATCGTAATCGGGGACTCCAAAAACCCAGGGAAAACAAAATCTCAGACGGATTGTAGCAACTAGGTTTTTGATCTCTCATCTTAGATCCTCCATCTTGAAAAAATTTGATCGCTAATAGTTGGCCCTTGTCGGTCCGAACAACATTTATTTGTTCGAACACCACCAAACTATCCCTACTCTTTGCCGAGTTATAACTCTTTAAAATTAGTATTGCGGTCATTTTGTTTTCTGCCATTTTGAATTTTTTTCCCTTGAACCCCTTCATTTAATATCCATATCATGGGGGGGGGGCATGAAAAAATATAGTCCATCTTTGGGAGTCCGTCATATTGGATTTAGAGTGACGGCATTTTATTTTCGTATTCTTCTCAGCAAACCCTTTCATTTGATATCCATATCATGGAAGTGCATGAAAAATAACTAGTCCGCCATCTTGGGCAATCCGCCATATTGGATTTAGAATGACGTCACTTAGCTAACCGTGCATTGTCATCCAAACTAAACGTGTTTGCAAAATTTTAGCTCAATCAGTTGAGGAACTGCTTTAAAATTCAGTTGCAATATTTGACCCGAACAAACATACATACGTACATAGCAAGTTAAATAAAAGCTTGTAAAAATGCAGGGCGAACATGCATAGATGTCAGCAGGCATTTATTTCTATATGAATTAATTTGTTATAAGTTTAAATATTAATCTAAAATACCTACACTACATACTTACATATACTCTTAACAACCATCACTTTAATATTGAAAACGGGAAATTCTTAAAAAATACCTAGAGAACATTAATTTGTATCTTAATTGTTCTGTGTGTATATTTTTTAAATTCTGTTCAATTTAAAATAAGGAATCTGTTTAGACTATGTTTCATATTATCATAGAAGTTAATAAACTTATTTGAAAATTGCCAGATGCTATAAATGCTGCGAAATATCGCACTGCTCTTTTCACAAAACTGGAACAATGGTGTAAATATTAGCAGAATCCTAATATTGTATCTAAAATTTATAAACAAGAAACCGAAGAAACGTACCATAGAAAATCGATTAAATTAGATACTGCCCTCAAAGGCGTGCTACTATGTTTTTTAAAATTGATAGAATTTAAGTGCTAATGGTTTTGTACATCGTATTTTTTATGGTTTACAATGAACTAAATTACATATTTCCATTAAAATAAATAATTAGAAATAATTAATCCATAATATAAAATATTATGGATTTTATACCTTACATTTTTAGTACCCTATGAAATAACATGAAATAGTTGTCAGAAACTGTCATTTTAATAGTGCAAGTTGTGCTCCAAATTTCATTCTTCTAAATTTTTCAATAGTGGAGAAAATAAATAAAAACTATTTTTTCCCAATTTAAGAGCGCTGTTACTTGGAGGGCAAGGAGGTTTTGGAAACAAATTATATGAAAGATTCACCTTAATTTTTGCTGAAAAATCACCCTTTAAAATATTTTGCATTAATTTAGAAACATCCTGTGTATAAGCCATAACACACCAATTTATAATATACTACAATGAAAATTAACATGGCAAAACTTAACAGAAGTAAATGGAAATGTTGTTAATCACAATGTACCTGTTTTAAATTAAAAATTTAATTTTATACCGTGGTAAGTAATTTTACATATACATACAGTTTTATATAAGAAGAAACATTTTACAGATAAACCATTTTAAAATGTCTTAAATAAATAAATTGCTGATGACAGAGGTGATCACCTTTGAAACGTCCAAGTAAAAATTAATATTTTCGTTTTAATCCCTAATCAAGTAATACAAAGGAAAACAGCAGCACTCAAAAAGATACCACGCGATGGGCGAAGCGGTGACATATGTTATCTTCTTTAAGCAATTCAGTCCAACAGTTATTTGAAAATAAACATTATTTATTAACATGAAGTTTTTAATTTAACAATGTTACATTAGTTTTGGGTTTTAATTAAAAATGATACCTGAAGCAAGCCAACGTAATACGAGAACTTTTGGAACAAGTTTATTTGCATAAAGGGTGTTACGTCGAAACCATTGGCGTCACAATATATCACAGTAAAATGAGAACAGGTATCTGCTTCCCAAGCAATGTCTTAGCAGCAGTATTGTTTAATATAGAAATGAAATACTTCAAAACATTTTATATTATATTTGAAATATTATAATGTAGATATACTTCTAAAAATATTTTCTAGCAGTCTGTTCCCCCTATTAGTATATTAACCCAGCAAAGATACCGGTGTTGGCGAATGCTGCAAAAAATTGATGAGGGTAGGCTGATTTTTCAGGGTTATTTGGGGTCTGTCTCCAGAGTACCGAACTAAAAAATCCCATTCGAAGGCCTTATACGTTCGGCCCTATAGGGATGTTTCTTATTTAAGTTTTTTCGGCAAAATAATCTTAATAAAATTTGTAGATAATAACATCGTAATCAACTTTGCCTTGTGATTTTTTTGTAAGTATTTGATTTTAGGTCCTACGGTAATTTTAGAGTACGGTCACAGGTAACTTTGGCTATTCACCGCTAGATTACACTGTTTTACTTACTAATTTACACTAATTACACTAATTTACACTACTTTACACACACACTATATTCACAAATTTTTCTGCATATAAATATTTATAAAATGTAAAAATATAATATATCAATGAACATTTTAAGTACATCTATTTATTGTCTCGCTATTGGCATACTGACTAGCACAAGATAGATAACTCACTTTTAGAAGTTTCTTCTTTCTCTGGGACGCGTACAAGAGCCATAGGAGGTAAAGGAACATAATAAGGGAGGCTCCCAATAGGGCAGATAATCTCGTAGATCCGTACACGACTGCATGATAAAGCCCCAGTCCTACCAAGAATATCACTATTCCTGCCGCTAGATACCTTCCAGTTCTACGCCTTTCTTCCTGTAATTAATACGATTTAATTTATTAAGAACGTGACGATCATCCAATCTCGCTTGGAAACACATGCCTACGATAATTAATCACGAAAGGCAATGGTCTCTTGTTAAATTATTTTCTTAGAGTTGTCCTACGAGGCCTAAGGAAATATTATTAAATGTTTATTTTGAGTAGGTTTTCTTTGGAGTACTTATATACTATTATGTCAACAAGGGTAATTAATGTTATAATTACAGAAAATCGTAATTGTAAACTTAACCTACAGAAAAATATTTTTCGGGCATTATTTCAGATGTAACGTATTGCCTATAGTTTTGGAATTTTTAGAGGCAGGTATATATTCATTCAAAAAACGTCCATAATATTGCTCAATATTTGCAATTGCAATGAGGACAGACCGTAAGGACCCCTTTTTTGTATGTGCAGTATGCGACGATGATTCAACCGATAAAGATCTATTCCAGACGGATGAAGATGAGGACTTCGTCCCCTAAAATTTTTGCCGGTACAGTTTTCACGATTTAGAAATTTATATTGAGTTTCAGTGCCAACAAAGAATAAAATTTAAGTATATTAATGTTATCTACCCTTTTATAGTCCAATAAACGTGCCTATAAATGACAGTTATATGAAAATGTGATTTTCCATATGCCAAAGATAATATTAACTTTATGAATTTTACACTTTAATAACAAGAGCATATATTTTTATTTATGTTAAAGAAACTGTGAGATGTAATATTTTGCATAAGAAATAATAATTTTTGAAAAAAAGCAAAAATCTTTTATTTATAAATTACTCTAAGATCAATAACCACTTTCTCCGCCATTTTTGTTTGCGAGGCAAGTGACACTTAAAAAAAGGGAACAAGAATATCTCGAGGGGTATATATAAAGAAGAAAATAGAATTTGTTAATATTATAACTAAATACATATATAAATAATCATGTAGTATAATAGATAAACTATATTTGAGTTGTGATTATGTTATAAATCACTTAGCACAGAGTTCTCGTTGAAGTATTGTACAAGACAATTTGGTAGGTATCATATATGATTGCGAATGCTAAATTATATATGTATGTATTAAGATATTATCAGATATAGAAGGGAAAATGATAGCATAGACTAAATAGAAAATATGAATGTAAATAGTAGGCATAGTGTATAGTAGACATGTATAGTATATAGTAGGATAGTGTATAGTAGAAATAGTGAAGGTATAACGATGCTAAACAGACACAAATTCAATAACTAAAGTGAGAAAGTTTACATGGGATAGACTTTATTAAAATTGATTCAAGAGACCATGTGGAAACCAGAAACAGGGCTGTCCCGGATTTTTGATCGTAACCTTACGATTGCTACTATCATAGAGAACATATAGTGCGAAGAGCTTCGAAAAATTTAGGACATACGAGGTGTGACAATAGTTTGGCTTAGAAAAGTTAAAAAAATCGTGGAAATCAGAAACAGGGGCGTCCCGGATTTTTGATACTAACCATACATTGCTACTGTCCTATAGAAAATATGGTGCGAAGGGCTTCGAAAAATTTAGAACATACGCAATTATAATAGTTTACAAATAAGGATACATTAAAAAATTTATATTATTCGTTTGTACGGTCAAAATTTGAATATGCATCAATGATTCGGAATCCTTTTTATCAAATTTATAAACATGGAGTTGAAAATGTTCAAAGACGATTTTTAAAGTATTTATCATGTAAGTAGTACAGGAATCTATCCAGAGAGGGGAGTTGATAATAATGTTCTTTTACAAAACTCTGACTTTAAAAGTCTCAAAATTCGGAGAGTCAATGATAATATATCATACTAAAATATACATAATATACATAATATATATAACATACTAAAAGTACATGCTTGTTAGATGGGAGCTCGCGCCGCCATCTTAGATTGTAGAATATATTTTTGTTCCACAGTCGTTAGTGTACCTTATACTCAGGTCTGGGTCAGAATGGTATCAGGGGCAGGAGGACACGAAATTTTCACTGCCAAGAGCTGCCTATCTTTTATCACCCTCAAAGTTCAGGTGGAAGTGGTCTCTCTAACCATTTTTTTACCTGGTAGTATGCACCCTGAAAGAATGGAACTTTGCAACATCGTCGGTTGGGGGAAGGAAGCTGAATTTAGCTTTATTTTCCAAGCTTATCTCTGGAAACACACAAACCTCTACTCATTTAGAGAAACTGTGTTTGAGGTTCCTCCATATACTTCCAGGAAAAATGTCTTGTCCGCCTCAGTTACCTATTGTGTAATTGAGTTGTGAAATATGTATCAGCTCTGGATTTTGCTGTGTTGAAATTCATTTTCTTGAAGAATTTCATTTTGCTCTCGTTGTAATTATCTGATGTGGTGTCGCATCCGGAGAACACATGGAGGAACAGATCGTTAAGTTCATATATGTTTTGCACTTCTCCTGAGGAATATATTTTAGTTTCCACTTTGCCAACAAAAACAACATTTTTAATCCTGTGAAGTCAAGGCTGTTAGCAACTCTATTCAGCAGATTTGACTAATTTATGACCTTTGACGTCGCTTGTCTCGGTAACGAGACTAACTTTATATAGACTACTACGTAACGAAATTGCTTATTCAGATATACTTTACCAGATTAATTTCAACATACCTACATTTACTCATGAAGAAATTTTAAATCTCCGAATACTATCACAATGATAATATCATTATTGTATCAAATGTGTAATAGTGCGAATAAAAATTCCTTATTAAAATGTGTAAGACAATATGTTCATTATTAAACAGAATTTTTTTCTCGCCTTTTTTTCTTAATTTTTTGATGTGTAGCATTTTGTTAGTTTCGTTTATAGTTAAAATTAGTTTTTCTTTAATGTATTTTTTTTTTTTTATTACAGCTATATTATGTATACTCTGATACATATGATACTTTTTAGTTAATGCCCCTGTTTGTATTTTTTGTATTCATAAGGCTGTTATATACATATATGTACTGAATGTAAAACATGTCCTGTAATTGGGTAAATACATATATATATATATATATATATATATATATATATATATATATATATATATATATATATATATATATATATATATATATATATATATATATATATATATATATATATATATATATATATATATATATATATATATATATATATATATATATATATATATATATGTATACATATATATATATATATATATATATATATATATATATATATATATATATATATATATATATATATATATACACTGAGCTCGTAAAGTTTGGAATAAATTCAATTAATCGTTATTGAAGGATTTTGACAGGAAATCCTCGGACACGTCAACCTTATTTTATAAAATGTCACTTTTTTCAGCCATCGATTTTTTTTTTGTTTTGTTCGTTTTTGAGCTATGACGTTATCGACAATTTTTTTAAATGACAACCCATATTTTTTTTCACGGATTTCGATAGAGCACATTTTTCTGAGTGCGAATATGTCAAAAACATAGTACCTTTAACATTAAAGTTTGCGAGATATTCGGTTGCAAAGTTTATAAAATGTACCATGGCACCATGCATAAGCTATCGGGCGGGTCAAGATTTTTAATAGCTTATTGATTCTAATAGCTTATAGCTTATTACATTTTAAAAGATTAAGGAGTAATATTATTTATTTTGGTAGCTTATCGAACATTTTGAAAGATTTGGGAGTAATCTGTTTAATTTTTTAACAACAATTTAAACAAATAAAAAAATATTTTAACAAATAAATGATAAATAATTAAAGTAAAAAATAAAATCAGAGTAAATTTTCAAAGTGACCTCCATTCACTTCCTGGCAATATCCCATCCGCCACTGAAACTCCTGCAGAACCTTACCAACAGTATCGGGTTGAATGGTTCGAATTTCATTGCGAATTCTGTCCTTTAATTCTTCGATGGTATTTGGTCTATTGAAATAGACTTTGCTCTTTAAATAGCCCCATAAAAAGTAGTCTAGGGGAGTGAGATCTGGAGATCTAGGGGGCCATTCGATAGTTCCCCTGCGACCAATCCAATGGTTAGGAAATACATGGTTTAAATAATCGCGAACGATGACTGCAAAATGGGGTGGTGCACCGTCTTGTTGGTACCATATCGTGTGATGGGGCAGATCTAGATCTACGTCATTTGGGTAAAGTACCGCAAGTGCAGGGACTAAGTCGTCTCTTAAAAATTCTAAATATATTTCACCTGTTAATACGCCTTCAAAGAAAAATGGGCCCAAAATACGATTACCTACAATACCAGCCCAAACGTTAACTTTTTGTGGAAACTGACTACGAGTTTCCATTTTCCAGTGTGGATTTTCAGGAGACCAATATCTACAGTTTTGCCGGTTAACTGTGCCGTCGAGATAAAAGGTAGCCTCATCAGAAAAAACAATATTGCGTAAAAATCCGTCGTCATCAATCAGGCGTTGCAACATGGTTTGGCAAAACTGTAACCTACGGTCAGGATCATCTTCGTTTAACTCTTGGACCAAAACCACTTTATACGGATGCCATTTGTTCAATTTCAAATATTTCAAGACGGAGCTTTGAACTATTCCGTTGTTTGCCGCCACTTGGCGGGTGGGTAAATGGGGATTTTCTTGAAGCTCTAGTAGAACATTCAATTTAACATCTTGTTGCACTGGTGGACGACCCGTTCTAGGGCGATCTCTCGTATGACCCACTTCTAAAAACTTTTGTTCTATTTTGCTAACGGTGGACTGTGTAATTCGTTCTCTGTTTGGATATTTGTTGTTAAATAAACGGCAAACTTCTACTTGTGTGCGAGCTCTGTCCCCGTAACCGATCATCATCAAAATTTCGATTCTTTCCCTTTCACTCAAACGACGGACCATTTTTAAATAAAATGAATTATGATGGAATAATGATTAAACAACTTACTTAATGATATTATTCAACTGATTAAAACACAAACTTGCGAGGAAAAACCTCAAAATTGTGACAACTGTCAAAACTGTTGTTTTTCCTGCGCTTTCTTGATAAATGATTAGCATTTGGTCATCGCTTGTATAATTCATTCTTAAAACTTTGCAACCGAATATCTCGAACACTTTAATGTTAAAGGTACTATGTTTTTGACATATTCGCACTCAGAAAAATGTGCTCTATCGAAATCCGTGAAAAAAAATATGGGTTGTCATTTAAAAAAATTGTCGATGACGTCATAGCTCAAAAACGAACAAAACAAAAAAAAAATCGATGGCTGAAAAAAGTGACATTTTATAAAATAAAGTTGACGTGTCCGAGGATTTCCTGTGAAAATCCTTACGAGCTCAGTGTATATATATATATATATATATATATATATATATATATATATATATATATATATATATATATATATATATATATATATACTCTCCATTCTTACAATTTAATTGTAATTGAGTAAACTGATTAAACGTAAACACCCAATAACTTCATGATATTAAAATTCAAGGCTGTTGAAAGTGCAGTTATTTTCCACGTAGTTTAAAAATTATCATATTTTCCAACTCAAATCCCAACAGCAAATACCATTAGCCGAGAATGAGAAAATAATTTCCGCTCGGATTTCAAAATAAGTATCTTCCCAGAGTTGGCAAACTGGGTAACGCAAAACTGTCCTCATTACTCATTTTCCGCTACAAAACATTCATAAATCACAAAGTACGGGTATTAATTTCGGTTTGACGCCAACGTTAAATAAGGGGAAAATTGATTGCAGATTATTCTAAAACACTTAGGTAATATAAATATGATGGGGATTATGATTATATTTATTTGCGGACATATATGCAAAAATTCAATATTTTTCTCTCCCCAATATCAAGACTCTTGAGTCGTTAAAGTACTAGTTGTCGATAACAAACGTCCTTTCTTACTTCCTTCCTTCCTAAAACTTCCTTAAAACGTGTTTCAAGCACTATTTAGAGATGAATTCGTCCTATTGATCTTACACCATAGTAGGTATATGTTGAAAAAGAGTTAATAAAAATATCATATTATTCCTTTTTAGGCGACAATTTTTTTTTGTTACAAGTTTATGTATTTCGGATGATTTTTTTTTAAATATGAGAAGTTAAATTTAATTAAAAATAACACATATATGATGAAAAATTCGGTTTTTTTAAAAAAGCACTAAAGAAAACCAATATAAAGAAAACCATATCATTTTTCATATAGGTATGTTTCTAACCGCAATGGTTAGCCCAGAAGTCAGAGACTTGTGCAGAAGAGAGGTCGGCATATTATTATTTCACGGGCCGTATGGGCGATCTGGATTGACTTGGTTGGTAAAATCTAGCCACCATTCAGTAAAGGAATGAGGAAAACCTGGAAAACCTCATTAGTTAGATCTTGGGGACAAATTATTGAAAATTTATTTCGCACCAGTAGGGGGAATCGAACACACACTGCTGCCAGGTGATCTAGCCGAGAGCTAGCGCGCTAACCACTCGACTACCGTCCCCGTTATATATGGATGCCAAATGACCCCTCTACCACCTGGATCCAGATTCGCATCGCTTTACTAAACTCTCTATAGATACGCTAATTCGTACAATGTGAAATAAATCGGGTGAAACTGACAATTAAAAATATATGTGCTTTTCACGTTTCCGTAACATGACCTTGTAATTACTGTCTCATTCATAACCCAAAAAAGTCAATAAGGTTATGGTATTGTTAAATCCTGAATCAATGTATGCCTATGCATTTTTGGCAGTGTTCCAAATTTATTTTCTCTTTTACGTTCTTAATCATGAGTTTTATGGTACACAGTATAATTTGTTTCATATGCTGAAGTATTATTTTACGATCTAAAACGTGATTGTTATATTTCACGTTTACTCAAACGATAAGCATTAGTTTTTCTTTACGTTGTAGTATATGATTTTGATGAAATAATTATGCAAAATTTATACCTCTACCAATCACATTGATAAATATTTAGACGCGTACATATATTCTTGGTACCTACATGAAATTGATTTGATTGATGGAATTGACTAGAATTAGGTAATTATTATCAGTAGTAATACTATAAAGTAAGTACCTCAAAATAATCCGATATACATCGTCAACTTGTTGCACAATTATAGTGTCGGTTTGACAGTTTAAATAATCCAACAGCGAAACGGGATGATTATTCTGTCAAACCGACACGATTTTTAATTGTGTAGGAAGTTTGAGATGTAGGTATAACCTCTATTATTAGAACTACGGATTGTATTTGATAAGATTATTTTTCGAGTATATTGTGTTATTATAATAATACGTTCTTTTTATTTGCGCTGAGAACGTCAATATTACAGGTTGTCGATGTGGGTTGTCGATGTTAAATATCCTTCGAGAAAAATAATCTTAGAATATATTCACGTTTTACATTACTTAATCCTTCTAGATCACAGTCATGTAATGAGCCTTTATTAAAATGTCTCTTTCGAAGTGTTAATTTATCGTTAACTTCAGAATATTTTATAATCCGATAAAATTACATATTTTATAATCCGAAATAATAGTGATTTATTTATTGCATTACCTCACATTTTCTTACCTCACATTATTTACATTACCTTATATTATTTATTACATTACCTCATTTATTACATTTTGTTATTTTTCTCTCATTTTCTTAGGGTTTGTATTCCTATACGAGTAGCAGGGGACGCCCTTGTGTATATAATGCAGGCTTCAATGAAATCCTTATAATAACATAGTTGCAATCCACCGAAAATATCAAATATCTGTTTATTATTTGAGGAACAGTTAACGATGTAAATGTTTACTTTGCAGTCTTTATAGCTCCGATAAAAGTTACTTGATTTTTCGAATCTAACAGATTCATACATTTTGACCGGCACTGAAAACAACATCAAATTGCTTTACGCGAAATAAAATAGTTTATATCTATATAAACTAAAGTAAGCAGGAAATGTAATATTAGAATACTTATTAACAAAACAGTTAACACCTCATTGCAGACCACTGTTTCATATGTTGGTATGTAGACATTTATTTGTTGAGCGATTAGGCATTTTGAAATGATTACTTAAATAACTAAGTGTGTATGAGTCTAAGTGTATACGCATTGTGTACAAAAGAGCACGTCTAACATATTTAGAGACGGCATAAAATCATATAACATTCAATTAGCAAACAGATAATTTCAGTATAGGTTTCAAATAGGAATTACTTTTCATTTGACATTTACTGACGCGATGCGACGCGACGTAGCGACGTAGTTTAATCTAGGCAGGTGGAAGCCCAAGAGTGTGAATATGGGTTTTAATGTGTTTAAAAGGGAACCACTAAGGACCTAGGTAACGTGAACCGGCTAAAACGGCAAGTGCTTCAGGCCGGCTCCATAGCCCTAAGTTTAGATTAATTGCCTTACCTTTATAATATTCTAAATACCTTAAATACGCTAGAAGCGGTTCCAGCAGTGGCGCAGCTACCGGATGGGCCTGAGGGAGCAAGGCCCTACGGCGCCTAGGAAAAATAGGCGCCGAGGCGTCGCTCCAAATGTATAAATATGCTCATAATAATGAACATGAACTTAACTGATTTTTTAAATCAATTAAATTATAATATAATCAAATATAAAAAAATATGTAGGTTTTAAATTTTTTACCCAGCCCAACTAATACATTTTGTGTAAATTTAAAATAAAATAAAATAAAGTTTTTGGTAAATATCGAACCAAATGGTCTCAAATTTTCAAAGTATGCACTGCACTCTTGTTGTTTCGAGTTGTTTGAAAGTTCATTTTCGAAGCTGAAGCTCATAAAAACTATTAGGAAATATAATTAGCCATACAAGGCTAAATAGCCTAGCAATACTAAGCATACAAAATAAACTTGCTAAAAAAATAATTTTGCTCAAATAATCGATCAATTTACATCCTCAAACCGAGGAAAGACTCTAATGTTTTATTACTTTTACATATTTAAATATGTACCTGTTGGTTACCGGATATATATTTTGTATTGTTGTAAATAAAAAATATACGTTTATTATTATGTTGTATTATTTTTCGATTAATTTACATTTTATGCAAAATATAGGTTCAACGGATAGGTTCAAATCAAAACCACTACTTCAAACTCACCACTTCAAAACAAAATAAAAATCTCTGTTGCGCTGTTATTATATAGGAATATGAGAAAATCAGAAAATCTTAATAAAATATTTAACACAAAAGTACTCTCAGTCTATCAACTTCACTGGATTTTATAAAATGCATTCAATATTCAATGTAATACATAATTTGCTCGTGTTTGATTAGTGATAAATTATTTTTATATGATGATTGCGACATTTTATTATTTTTATTTTTGAAAGAGGCAATTATCGAGTGGAAAGTCAAGTGGTTTACGAAAACCCAAGGAAAGGAACAAATAAAGAGATAATTTACTTAAGACGCTTTTAAACATTCGGCATTGTATTTACGTTGGGGTCCTTTAAGTAATAAATCATTGTCCATGTAAATTATATTAAATATAACCGCATTATCTCCTTTGTTAATGTACCATGTAATTGTTTTAATAACTCTTGATTTTAATCGTATTCTCTTAAGAAAATGGTGAAATAATTGCACGAGTTTCTTATTCTACCAAATTAAAACGTATTTCATCAAGTAATTCAGTAATTGCAAAGCCGTAAAACAAAAACTTCTAAGCGTAGAAACACTTGATACAAATTAGAAAATGCATAGGAACGAATAATAAATCTACCTAAATCTTTCTCAAGTATAATAATGGCCAAAGTATATGGCTCAACCACAGGATATAGTGAAATGGAAGAAAATTACAATTAGGAATAATTTATAACAATAATACCATTAACGGAAGAGATTTATTTACGAAGATGTATTTTAATATCATAATAATATTACTGTAAACTTATAATTCAAGAAAATCGTAGTGTGATGTTTTTTGTTTGTTATAGATATACCACAAAAACGAATTTATTTTTTGTAGATCAATAACAAAGATTAGAAAAAAAAATTGTTGAATGTGTGAAGAATATAAACTGGGATTGCTCTATTGAAAAATATCAATGACTCTGCCAACATTCTAGTTCAAATACTATATTCATTTTATAATCAATGTATTCAAGAGAAAAAGTCAAGCTTTAAAAAAACCGATGTCATCTTTGATAGTAATATACTGCAATGAAAAAACACTTCACATAATTGCTTGTTCAACAAAAAATTAAGATGATATGCAAGTTTATAATACTCTAAAAAAATAATACAAAGATGAAGTAAGTATGCGAAGTTAAAGGTAAATAATGAAAAAATGCGAGCTACAAGTGTATTTGTTAAATAAAGTCCACCTAAAATTTTACGTAGAATATAAAATTGCACTAATATATAGGGTGTTCCATTTAATATACACAAGTTAATGACAACTTTCGGCATAATCTAAAGTATTACGTGGGCGCCATTATCTTATTTGAGCAGGATATGCCCAAAACCCCAATCGAATGGGGTCAACGGAAATGTGGAAAGTACTAAGTATTTTTGGAGTGTTTCGTGTTTCTATAGGTGAACTTCATAAAAAGTGAATATCGACTTATATTTATAGGAAACACATGGGGGATGGGTGACATTCATTCGCTTTACGCTTGATTTAACAGAGTAAATATAAGTAAAGAAGCACATTCAAATTTGTAATGCGATTATTTTCACATTATAACCGGCCCCTTCGCCAGAAAATACTGATAGGGACGAGTTGAAGTTGTAACGCCTTGGTGTAATGCTTTACATCAAGGCTCTCGTTTATATCAAGGTTAATGAAAGTAGAACCAATAGCATTCAATTCAAAATTACTTGTAATCAATTTTCACTGATAGTAATGGTTATAAAACTTATTTTGAAGACGGCGTATTATAATCATTTGATGAAGGTCAGGTGGTTTTCTTAATCCATTGCCTGGGGGGTTGCCGGCAAGCATATATCGTTTGTGGCCCTTTAATTGTCACGAGATGGCCATATTTTATGGGGGATTGCCCAAGGAACCGACATGCAATAGTTATAGCTACTAATCATAAGATATTAACATTTTTTTAAGTTAGAACTAGAAATATACTTAAACTGTCTCTAGTTTAAACTACAATGACTCAGCTTAAGCCATGGCATTCAATTGTAATAATAAATGACGTCATGAATTTGAATCTAAATAGGAATTCCCACTTGCAATTAATCTGTCAACTTTATGTATCTGATGGTTGACATAAAGTTGACAGGTTATTTGCAAGTGGGAAATCCTTTTTAAATTCAAATTCATGGCGGCATTTATTAGGGGGATAGATAACAAAATATAATGTAAAAAAATAGCGAAAATAACTAGCTATAAGAAAAACTAGTGGGAAATTATAAAATGTGAAATATCTAGAGGATAGATAGGGACTCGTCGCCGATTGGGTGTTTAATGTAAAAAACAAATTATACAGTAAATCTATCAACTTTACGGGCGAAACCCACATCGAAATATGAAACATCTCAAAATATATTGTGAAAAATAAGAAATTAAGTTACTAATATTTAAAAAAATAATAATAAACGTAAAATAGAAAATATACTTTTCTATGTGCGTAGCGCGTCTATTTTTTGATATATTTTTATGAAACTCGGATACATTATGCTCTATAGTCATCTTAATGGAGTATAAGAGTTTCAAAATGACGAATTGTTATTATTGCTACTTTTTTGTATTTTTGGGGCGCCACTATGGGGACATTTTGTTATTAAATTTGGCTCAAAAACAAAAGAGTTCTTCCTTCACCCAAAGACGAGATTTCTCCCAAATATTACGTTGTTTGAACATTTCCTTCGTCAGATAACGGTTTAACCAAAAACGGTGTATCCGGATGGACGGACAGACAAACGGACTTTTTGAAAGTTTAAAATTTTATGACTAACAGAATGGTATAAAATTTAGGTTTTCACCTAATCAAATACATCATATACTTCCACTTCCACAGCAAAGAATATAATAAGATAGTTGACGTCAGCTTCCCGGTTACGCCCGAATATTTTGTATATTTTGTTCACAATTGTGTCAGATTATGTCCTTTAGTGACATGCTGTCCAGGTTCTACATTTGATTTATAGTAACCTAGTACAGGCAATAATTTCGTGGCCACCCAAAATATCTGATATATTTTTTCAGTATTTAGTATATACCTACCTACTATATAATGCACAATAGTTCATTACAAATAACTACTGATAAATTTAAAATATTTGTGGGTATCGACCATACCACATCAACATTGAAATATAAATATTGAAAATACAACTTTGTACAATGTAAAATGGTTTTGTAAATCTCGATATTTTTTTGTTAATTTTGTTAAGATCAATAAAAAATTATTACAACTGTGTAAGTATCTAAAAAGTGTCTAAAAGGTATTCAAAAAATGACATTAAAGAAAAATGGGAGATTGTACAAACCTGAAGGCTGTCATTATCTATCGACAAGGTGGTGTCCTGCTCTGCAAAGTTTTCTTTGGACGTGTCCAAAACAACCATGTTAAAACACAAACTAAACAACGTCTTAAATTCCCCTAAGACTACACCACACTGTCTAGATAATAACGATTGATTGGTGGGAGATGAAGAATTAAGCCACCGTGTAAAGTGAGCGTCGGCAGTTTGTAAAAAAACAAACATGTGTTATATCAAGCGCCTACGAACATCATTGAGCGATATAGCTTCACATAAATGTGAATAACATGGCTGTACGTATACTTTTGTAAACATTTTTATAGCACGATATGCAACTACCACCAAAAAATGTCTTAACAACTCATCTGATCCACAGAATATTTGTTGAGGGAGGTATTCGCTGGTTTGTAACATGTATTGACAAAATGCGAAATTTCGCGGATGAAAATAGCTATGACGTATCTTGTATCTAGGTTTATTTTTTCGACAGAGTAGGTAGGTACCTATAGCTAAATCAAAAAGGGAGAGTAAGCCCAATAAATTGAAACAAGTACAAAAAAATTGAGACCGACATAAACACTGTCGGTTAAACACTATCATTTTTTTTACAAGTATTACTAACAAACCATTAAGCTGCTTTTTGCATATATATATATATATATATATATATATATATATATATATATATATATATATATATATATATATATATATATATATATATATATATATATATATATATATATATATATATATATATATATATATATATATATATATATATATATATATATATATATATATATATATATATATATATATATATACACTATACACACGAAAATATATATATATATATATATATATATATATATATATATATATATATATATATATATTAAGAAGAAAATAGACTGTACGATTTACCATAATCTTAAATCATATGTTAGGATAATACACATACTAGAACACAAAATGTCTTACGTTTCACTATGTAGAAAAATATCATGTTGTATAATCGATGCACTATATTTGAGTTGTATTTATGTTATAAATCACTTAGCGTAGAGATTTATCGTTAACGTGCAAGACAATTTGGTATGTATCAAATGAGATATTATCAGAAATGATTACGAATGCAAAATTATATATGTATGTATCAAGATATATTATATATAGAAGGGAAATGATAGTTTATACTAAATAGGAAGTAGGAATGTAAACTGTAGGTTTAGTGTATAGTAGACATAGTGAAGGTATAAAGATGCTAAACATAAATAAACTCGATAACTAAAGTGAGAAAGTGTCCATGGACATTAGTATAGAAAATAGGACATGGCATGGACTTTCTTCTAAAAATTAATCAAGAGAGCAGGAAAACAAAAAGTATGGAAACCAAGGACGAAAAATAATAATTGAGAGGAAAAAAGCAAAGGCCAGGGCAGAAAATAAGAAACTGAGATTGGAGATATAAATTTGGAAGCAGTTTCCAAAGAATAGTATTTAAGAAGTTGTTGAGTTGCTTGCAAAATTCGATCCGAAGAAACATACATAGAAATGTTGAGAAATATGAAAAAAAAATAAGTTATAGAAACGTTGTCTAGCGCATACCCGGCGCATTCACCAAATATGTGACGACTGTCACGTGGGCAATGTGCGGCACATGGGGTCCCAGTTTGCGAGAGGAGAGCATTGATTTAACAGATCTGTATAAGTGTATAGTCAAAGCAAAGGTACTATCCACATTTCAAATTCAATAAATTAGTCGACACATCAAATTTGTCATTTTTAAGAGTCTGTATCTCGAACATGTCTGCCGATTTTATTTAAAAAAACAAAAACAAATTCTGAAAATTTGTCTCTTTTAGAGACGAATTTTGTCTGTATCTCGAACATGTCTGCCGATTTTATTTAAAAAAACAAAAACAAATTCTGAAAATTCGTCTCTTTTAGAGACGAATTAAGTTGCGGAAGGTATGTTCTTAAGTGTCCAACAAATATAAGTTATAGGTAGGTATAGGTATATTGAAAAGTTCCTTTTTTGTGTAATATATACTACGGCAGATTGAAAGTGAAGTGTATGTAGTCACACACGTCCTACATAATAACGAAAACATAGTTCTAATAAATCATGATGTACATATAGATACCTACCTACACATGAAAATCTGACATCAAAAGATTCCTATTTTCTTAAAGATCTTAATTAAATTGTGGCAGACGATATCAAGTACAGCATTCATAGCGGCAGACGTCCTTTGTGATGAAGAAAATGCACGCAGCACGACAGGGCCCTTTACCTGGAAGAGTGAGCGAGCGACAATAATATTCTCTTTAAAGTTGCGGTCACGTCATAGTTATAAAAAACCGGCCAAGTGCGAGTCGGACTCATGCACGAAGGGTTCCGTACCATTATCAGCCATTATCTATAAAAACGGCAAAAAAATCATGTCTGTTGTATGAGAGCCCCACTTAAATATTTATTTTATTCTGTTTTAACGTCTACCTATGGCTATTATCAATATCGAGCAAAAACGACCAAAAAAAACACGTTTGTTGTATGGGAGCCCCCCTTAAATATTTGTTTTATTTTTATTTAATTATTTATTTTTAAAGTGAATATATAACTAAATATTCTGTGAATATTTCAAGCGTCTACATGTTGCCGTTATCAATATCGAGCAAAAACGAGCAAAAAAAATCTATATTTGTGTTATAGCGGCAAGCGAAATACATCATATGTGAAAGTTTCAACTGTCTAACTATAACGATTCATGAGATACAGCCTGGTGACAGACGGACAGCGGAGTCTTAGTAATAGGGTCCCGTTTTACCCTATGGGTACGGAACCGTAAAAACCATACAAATGAAATCAGTATTGCACTAGTCAAATGTGTGTTGAAATAACTAGTCCGGATTAGAGATGGGCTAAGTGGGTCACTTTACTGTTTCGGAACATTTGGATCAGTCCTAAAGAAGTCCGTTCCAAGTGATTCGGTCTTATTGTTCCGTTTAGAGCGCTGGGAACTGAGAGTGGGATCAGCGAATAAGCGAAGCAGCAGTTGCCGACCCGACTACCGGCGGCAGGCGACAGGTTCTGACTTGTAGGATGCATAACCGTGATTCATTTACAGTTCGGCACATGGATATTCCTTGGCGATTTTTACGCCCTATATGTGTTCCTATTTTGCATAGAAATCAAATGTTTTCAGAAGGCTATGTTATGTTTTATTTATTTTAAATAGGCAAATACTGCGATATATTTTTTTAGTTTTAAATAAAGTGGTGTAAATTACATTTGTTTTTATTATTTTTTTTAAGTATCATTTCCATTTGTAATATGTTTTACGTATTTTAGTTTTAGTTGCCATTATTTTTATAAATAAAAGACACTAAGTTTAACACAATACATACTACATACAGTGCCATTACTTTTATTTGTCTTATTTTCCATAATACAAATACACGCCAGCACGGCACGGTACTATAAAATTATGTCCTGAATGATTCACCGAAACAAACCGAATTGCAAACCACGGAACGCAAAACAATCGGTCGACTGAGTCGATCTTTGTCAGCCGAAAGCGGAACAGTGAGATTCGTTCATCTGGAAATTAGTGTTTCGGAACTTTCGGTCACTAATATGTTTGGTTCACATTGAACGGAACGTTCCTGAACGACACATCTCTAGTCTGGATGTATACAAACTTTACTCGTTCCACGATGAGAAACGTAAACATAATACATAACCTACATCACCTACAATTTGAATGTTAAAATTATGAATAGGGACAGACTGAGCATGGTTTAATCAATGGGATGTTTTCGTCTGAAAAATGGCAGCCTAGTAGCCTAGTACGGGTGCCCATAAGAGCACTGAAAGTGAATTCAACTGAAAGATAACCAAATTCTGTCAGTTTTGAAACGGTGCTGCGGGTACGGCCAATAACCCCTTGTATTAGAGGTGTTGTTGGTACGGCGCGTTAGTCAAAAGAAATCGATCAGTTCATTGATATTATTTATTATTCTCGCGAGTGTTACGGTATACGCGAGATACTCGCGGTATACTCGCGAGAGTTACGGTATATTAAATCATGCCCTCTCTTTCTTTTTCGTAGAGCAGCTTACAACAACGTTAGTTGGATATATCAACAGCCAGTAGTCACATAATATAATGGACTTATTTTTGTGGTCTCTCTCGTTTTTTATTTTTTAACGAAGAACACTCGAACAACGTATGTTGTAGATATACCTACTTACCCACAACTTTAGAAATATATAAAAAATGTATAGGTATAAATATTGTTATCACTCATAAAAAGTTTCTATTCAAAATAACCAAATAATGTTGATTTAAAAATACGACAAATCTCATAGGAAGCCAAATTGAGAGGCATTCTAAGTTAGTTCCAGAGCACGTCACGTATTTTCATTAAAAATGTATACCTGCTGAGCTCTCCAAAAAATAGAAGCCAAGCATAAAGCAATCACTGAATGGACTAATCAGTTTAGTGATACTTGCCTGAATATGGCCGCCACAACCACGTGATCTGAAGAACTAATTAAGAATAGAACCACCATGACGCCACTGTATTGCACTCAGAAACTGTCGTTTTTGCTTTCGCATTACAGCGATTCTTGATGATCTCGTCCTCCCCTACCTAAACCAAATGCGGCGTTTCGAAACACTTCTGCCACAGTCAACAGGTATGAAGTATGTGTATACATATCATAGAAAAAGGTGTATAATCTGTTCTCTGTGCACATATCATAGAAAATATATTTTCATGGCACACGGCCACAGAAGAGAGAGCTTCTCTCTTCTGTGACACGGCATACATATCTATGGCATACATTATGTAACCTATAATTATACGGTAACAACAGTCTCTAGTAACAAGAAGTAACTGGTGTAAGTAAACAGGCAAGAGCCTACAAAATAGAACTAGGTAAAAAAAGAAATTAAATAAATAATTATCCTTCACTGGCCCAACGACAGTGGACAAACTCGGCGTTTCAATCAAACATAAATATGACCTGCCCTCAGAATAATTATTTGTGAGTGATAAAGCTGTGACATGAGAATTAGGAAACCTACTTCATTAACAGGAGCTCAAATTGGTTTAGCTACTGTTCTGGGAATTATTGGAGGATATTATATTTGGATACCTGTATTTGTCGAAAATCCTACTGTGAAGTCCCCAGCGCCAACAAACAAGTAATTCTGTACAATTATTTAACTTTTTATTGGTGTAATGTCCTGGCATAGCAATTGGGCTGCAAAGCAAAGAGGGAGACCGGGGCTGTTAGTGATAGCAGCTGTTGGGTTTTCATTTAGCATTTTTGGATTTTATAAGTATGGTTATAAACCATGGAGTAGGCATCGGAGATTACATCAAGCTGAAGAATATGCATCATATATTTTTCAAAAGGAATGCGAGAGAAAACAACTGTAACCCAATATATATTTGTATAATGTATAGTATAGTTTAAATAAGAGAAATAAATAGATGAAATTATACTGTTAGGTAATGCCTTTTAGTTATTAGAAAAATACATGTGTAGATATTACCTACCTAGGCACAGAAACTGTTCATTGTGTGACCTGTCAGGTCACCCAGGGAGATAAATATTGGCATTTGGGTAATCCTCAATGAGTAATCCTGCATACTGCCAGAGACAACATTGTCTCTGATTATGCATTTACGTATCCATTAATGCGCATGCGCGGAAACAAGCAGAACGCTGTATTTGTCACAGAAATGACAGTTTCCATGCACAGTTGTCAATTGCCATAATTTCATTTTATGAAATGTTTATGCAAAGAATGACAGACATCAGTAAAAACACGAAACAAATAAATAATTGTATCCAGGCAACCTTTATCTAACCAGTAAAACAATTACTTGTATGTAGGAATAGTTAATAACTTTAAATTTAGGTGATAGTTGAATTAAATAAAATAATAAGTAATTGAAATAAATAAAGTAAAGCAGGACTACCTCATTCTGATTGCATTGATATCGAGCAATTCATCGATTCCAACAACACATATTGGCGCAGGTAGACCTCTGCCACACATTTTCAAAAAAATTATAAACAATTTACTAGATTTGATTAAATAGTCTTGCACTAATAAGAAGTGCGCCAAAACGATTTCGTCGGATGCTTGTGATGTTGCACAGTTGCCATCCATAGATAAGACACTTGCCATCTATGTACGGAATATGAATAGATACGTACAATGCAGGATTACCAATATTTCCTTTAAATACAGGTTGATGTCCTGATTTATTTACAATTTACATAACCTTCAAGGTCGTTCTTGACCTTGGCGTTGATTGAATGATTCAAGAGTTCAGACTTCAATCAGGGCCCTTGCCTTGGTCTAGAGCAGGGAACGTTTCCAGATCTAGAGTAGTAACCACAAAACATGGACGTACTACTATGACATGTAAGGGTGTTTTGTGGTGATTAAAAATGTAATACAGAACTTGATGTTTTGTGATTATAACTCGTAAACGAGCGTCTCGAGATAGTCTGTTTCTTGGCTGCCACACATTCTTCGCTATCTATAGTTTCTATAACACCTACAGCATGATCATGACTTACAGTGACTACTTATAGTTAGAGATTTACATCTGACATAGATAGATACGGACATGATTGATATACAGACTATTGCCATAGATATTATATTGTATATGTAAAGGGTCCGCCAATAAGCGCGCTCGATCTTTAAAATGAAATAAAGCAAGTTGTGTGAGAGGTATAAATGAAATTTATTTTTTGTTTGAAAGAGTATTCAAAGGCATTATGTATGGAAAATAATATCGGTCAAATGTCCACCTCGGCTTCGCTGGGTGGCGCGCATACGAGAAGTCCAATTTTCAATGACTCTGGCGCACAAATCGGGCTGTATTTCATCGATGGCGTGGCGTATGTTGACTTTGAGGGCATCAGTGTTTTGTGGTTGGTTTGCGTAGACCTGTGATTTAAGAAAACCCCACAAGAAATAGTCTAGTGGGGTTAAATCGCACGATCTCGGTGGCCAGTTGATGTCGCCTCCGCGCGAGATAACCATTCCTCCGAAGCGCTCGTGCAGAAGATCCATTGTGGCGCGCGCTGTGTGGCTCGTAGCGCCGTCCTGCTGAAACCACATATCCTCGACATCCATATTGTCGATTTCATGCCAGAAAAAGTTCGTTATCATGGATCTGTATCGTTCGCCGTTTACCGTGATGGACACACCATCGTCGTTCTCGAAGAAATACGGCCCGATGATGCCTCCGGCCCAAAATCCACACCAAACAGTTACCTTTGCTGGGTGCATTGCGACCTGGTGGACCTCCTGTGGATTGTTCTCGGCCCAATAACGGCAATTCTGCTTGTTGACATTCCCATTTAACCAAAAATGTGCCTCATCGCTGAAGATGATTTTGCGACCAAAATCGGGCTCGAACCGATGAATGATTTTCGTAATAAGTTTTAACGATTTGCACATGTTGCTCGCGGCTGAATTGGTTCATGGTGATTTGTGAAGATACACTGAATAATAACAACTACGTTTGCCAACTCTACCACAAACAACATGGCCGCCATGAGCTGTCAAAGATCGAGCGTCCCTATTGGCGGACCCTTTATATCTCTGTGATAATTACGGAGATCTGACCATCTGACATTCACAGTTCACGTTCACAACTTGCGCTTGCGGGGAGTACCACAGATAACAGTATCCTTTTTCTATGGGGAATACTGGAGTTCTGGATCTGAGACGAGAAATTGGACAGTGCTGTATGCATAGATAAGACACGGCTGCATGTGGTGCTCATAGATAAGACACGGATGCTGCAGTAGTCACTGGTCACGTCTCCCTTTAAAATAAAATAACACCAAAAACATTTTGAAATGGCGTTGCCTGAGTTGCCTCGAGAAGCAGCACAATTAATTAGTTCTCTATCAAATCATGTAAAAATAAATGAAGAAAACATAGAAAAACTTGGTGATGTTTTAATTGAGGAGATTAAATCTGGTAGTTTATCGCCTAAGAATTTTAGTCAAACAGACGTTCATCCTAATCCCGAGGACCCCTGGGCATTGGATTGGCTTTTAGTAGTGGATACACTGAACTTTTGTTTTTGGAGTAAAATGGGGAGGTGGGAAATTGATGGATATACTGGCTACTTTGCTTTGTGCGCCGCTATAAATCGTGCCCTTAGAGAAAAGGTAGGTACAGTTGTGGCAGTCCAAAAGTTCATAATATTACCCTGAAATTTGCACTTTTTCAGTATGTTAATTCGTGGTTTGGCTATGATAAAATCACTTAAAATAATTATAATATATGTAGACAGAATTTACGAACAAATAGGTACTATTAATAAGTAATAATTATAAACAACTAAAAATCAGAAGGAGATCAGTGTGTTACTGATAATTATCTATACCATTAGTTAAATACATATTAAACTATACCTACCTATAATAACGAGGTAAAGGTAGCTCATCTGCTAGCGTCATGATTAGACTTGGTCCGTTTTGGAATATTTACTATTGATATGGATCAACACCTGAACAGAATGTGAATTACATGGTAAAAAATGACCATGTACGTTTGGGGCAGCTGCAATAATACTTACTGCTTTAAGGATGTAGATAGAAAATAAAAAAATTAAATGGACTGGTTGCATACATTTACTAAAAATTTAATAGGTATTTAACTGCGCAGTCAGGAAAGTGAGTCATGAATATCACCAGTGAGCACTTACGATTTAGAACCTTTAATAGTATTGGTATAATTTAGTAATATTGGTATAATATACTTCTATCTTTTATTAAATACTTTAAATGTTTTCTGATTTTCTTTCATAGTTTTTTAGTTTTTATAGCGTTATATATTTTAGGTTGATATTTTAAACCCAAAATTTTATTCGGTTATAACAGAAGAACAATTACAAAATATTCTTAGAAGTGATAATGGCCAAGTGCAGTGTCCTCTTTTACCTGAAAGAATAAAATGTTTGCACGAAGTGGGGAAAATTTTACTTGAAAATTTTGATGGAACATTTGCAACCCTAGTTAAACGGGCTGAAGGTTCAGCTGCCAAATTATTAACCCTAATTGTAAATAATTTTAAATGCTTTAGAGATGAAGCTATTTACAAAGGACATAAAGTGGCTATTTATAAAAGAGCTCAAATATTGGTTGGAGATATTTGGTCATGCTATAGAAATGAGGGCATAGGTTACTTTCAAGATATTGACATTATTACAGCATTTGCTGATTATAGAGTCCCCCAAACATTACTCTGGCATGGCATACTTGAATACAGTGAAGAGCTTTTAAAAAAACTTAATGCAGATGAAATACTAAAGAACGGTGAAGAAATGGAAGTTGAAATTAGGGGATGCACTATTCATGCAGTAGAGTTGCTTACCGCATATGCTAGGACAGTTGTTGGGACAAATATTAATTCGGTTTTAGTGGACCACTTCCTTTGGGAGTTTAGAAGGAAACATGCAAAGGAAGTAATTCAAAAAAAGATACCATTTCATAAGACCTATAGTATATATTATTAATACTTTATTATTATTTAACATGTTCTCATTGCTATGTAGATTTTTAAATATTACTCTCATTAATAGTATAATATACAAGTGAATTTGTTACTACTATATTTTTAATCTATTCCCTCACCTAATGTACAAGCTGTCAGCCGTCCCTAGTTGGGCTAGTTATTTAGGGTTAGCCCTAGGCTAGGGTTAGCTAGTTATTTAGGGTTAGCCCTAGGCTAGGGTTAGCCCTAGTTGGGCTAACTTATTTGTGTTAATTCCGAAATATTTTCAAAAAATAAGTACCTAAATTTTTAAATTAATTTACGGACAGGCGTAATTTTTTTTTCATAATGTTTCAATAAGGGTAAAGTCTCAATATCCAAACTAATGCGGCAAGAATGCACTTTCAGCTTTTAACTTAATATACATCCAGTGATGGGACTTCCGGAAAGGTATTAGTTGAGAAATTTCCCCTGGTTCTATGAAGTTTTCAAGTTTTTACAAATCGAAGCAAAGTGACAAATATCAACCACTGGCTTAATGTCATCAGAATATTGTAAATGATTTTTTTACTTTTTTTTCATGGCCGTTTAATAGTAATCCAATAATGTATTTCCTAATTGTTGTATAATAGTCTAGTGCCGAAGTCCAAAAACTGACACAATTCTTAGCAGTATATGGAAGGTCGGAAAATTTATGATTAATGGTATATAAATTGGGAAAAATCAAACAAAATAAAGGACAGCAGTGGCGTAATCCGTCCCAAAAAAATCTGTCTCTTCATGTGCTAAAATAAATAACAAAATTAGCCGCAGGCGAAAATTTTCAGTCACGCATTCTCCTTGCACCTCAGAATTTCAATGAAAATTCCATTTATACAAAAATTGTGTAGACTCTCACAAGAATATTTTTTGGAATTTTGTACCCATAAAGAGGCCCAGGCTCCCTGCCCCCCATACACCACTGAAGGACACGCCGGGAAATTTTTTTGGGGCCACTGTACCACTCCTAAAAACATCTATTTTGTGCTCCCAAATAACATTATTGGGCTATTAAATTTTCTCTATAGTTTGTTTACTAAATATTCGTTGTTATAAATCAATACAAATATTTTCTACTATGAGATCAAACAAATCTTTATTAAAATTTAATAATCGGAGCTCGGAATTTACACATTTTTCAGATGTTTAGCTTAAAAATAAAGTATTTGTCAATTTGTGTAGTGTATGGGACCTTTTTTTTAAATTTATTTTTCTACAATCGCCTCAATAGTAGGCTTTTGCGCTTTCAATTCTCAACGCATAGTATGCCATTCCCGATGATGACATAATTGTCGTTTTAAAGCGGCAATAGTGTCAATTCCTGCTCGCTTCTTTATTATAAATTTCTTAGCAGGCGCTTGTCAGTCAAAAATGACACATGAGAAATGTAGCTAACAAAAAAATCTTATAAAAATCGGTTTATATATATATATATATATAAACATATGTCAAATACATACAAGAACACAGTGTATTAAGCGATTGTAGAAAAAATGTTGTATGTATTACGAGCACAAACTGCCATTGCCGCTTTTGAAAGAATACCGCCAGAATACCAGAAATTTCTTTCGCAAGCGGCAATGCAGTACTTTGCGCTCTTAACACACAAATAACTATTGTTACTTAAATGCTCCTTTGACACCTTTCAAAAGGACATAATTTTAAAATACGGGACTTTGAAATAAAGGATGGTTGGCAACCCTAGGTCGGGGTTTTTTGCAATTTCAGGCAAAACTACCTATCGAAAAAAGTTAAATGCAAAAGTTGTACTTGATAATTGAAGGATATGCAAGTTTTCATGTAAAGCCTCAACATAACGTCAAAACTATTGCGAACCGCCAAATACCCGTTTACTGATTTTTATTATCTCCCACAAAAATGATTAAATTTTAATGAAATTTGGTGAAAATGTACATTTTTAAGTCTCAAATAAAGAAATATTTATTTTTGATTTTATGCGATTTAAATTCGAAAAATAAGGCCTAATTTTCAATAAAAAAAAGTTGTTTACAAAATACTTTTTTTAAATTTCTATTTTTTTCATTGAAACCTACTGTAAGATGGTGTAAAAGAATCATACTGTAATAAAAAAATTAGAGCTTTTATATAATAGCTTATAAAAATACATATGTACTTATATCTACAATACAAATACATACATTGATAAATAATACAACAATTTTTAATAACAATTTATTTGAAATAAAATACAATTTTAAGAATCACAGATAAATGGAATGGTTACCAGTAAAAAAGAGCAAATTTAAGGTAAGCAATCTTAACGGTACGTGAGTAACTCCGGTTGGTTAATGAACTAATGTGCCTGAAAGCAATATTTCAAATTGTTGGTTTCTGATTACCTATATAGGTACAATGTGGCAGTTGGCCAGTAAATTAATCAAAATTTAATTTAATTTAGATACCTTCCTAATTTTAAAAAAATTATTGCAATTTAAAGATAAATAAAACTTGTGTTTTAGGTGGAAACTTGCAACAGATTATGACAAACACTGCTTCACAATCATTTTATAATTAGTTAATGGTGCTCTACACTAGTTAATCAAATCTAAATCATAACGTGAATAATAATGGATTTAATTGGACGGTTGTAAACATCTGTTTGAAAGATATTCTTGGTCGCATATTTTTGAAATATATTGTAGTCAAAGCTCACCGCATGGGGGTAGCACCTCTAGACGTGTTAAATAGTTAAATAAAATAGAGAATTTCAAATTTACGAAAAATGTCAAATTATTTTGCAGTTAAAAACAGTTGGTCTGGTCAAAAAAATATTTTTTAAAAACGTTCTGATACAAAAATAAACACTTCTTTCCCATAAAATTTTTCAAAATAATTTGCCATTTTTCGTCAATTCAAAATTCCCTGATATTTCATGAAACCCGCCTATAGGTGCTACCCCCATAAATGAGCTTTGACTACAATATATTTCAAAAATAAGCAAGCAAGAATATAGTTCAGCAGATGTTTCCAATCACATCCGTTACTATCCATCATCGAGATATGATCAGCTGGTATCACCCTTAACCATGAAATAAAATGTATGTTTGGCTACGTCTGTACACTTTTGTAACTTATTTCATAAAATTCTGTTTACGCCAAATAGTTACTAAAACGGAATTTTGGTCATTACAAAAATTATATACCATTAAACAATGTTAAAATTACATGCAAATATAACTACATTTATAGTAATAAGCTCACAACCTACACTTATAATTCTAGCAGCCAACATGAAATAACAAGCATGCCAACATGACATGATTTATCTGTACACAATCTGAGGATTGGCAAGTAGAGCTGGAATAAGAACCATAAATGCCCATACTTTCTTTGCAGTAGAAATGTCGAGAACATAATCAAGAAAATCATAATTCATAATCATAATCAAGAAAATGTAAATCCAAAACTCTTAACAGGGGGAAATTATATGCCTATGGGAACTCGCCATCATTCCAACATTCAATTAATAGCACTGAAACTCCGCTACATCTTAACCTAGTGAGTTATCATGTAACGGAGAAGTATAGAATTTCTAGTGAGTTATTTTATACCAGTCTACACTATAGAAATAAGTAGCAAGCACACTTGTCACGTCAACATATACCAATTACATGTGTATTTGTAAGTATAATTATTCCATATATCTGCCGAATAAAGTAAACTCAAGTTATTTAGAATAAACAGTAAATAAATCTCAAAAATGCTCAATTTTAATATAATAAATATAACACATTATTCTTTCAATAAGGAAGCCCTTTTATACTAATAATCCATACAAGGAAATACAAACTTAATACATAAAAATAAAATCTTAAAGCATAGTACAACCAACTTTTACCCAAATATGTAACAAAAATATATATTTCAATAATACAATAAAAATTACAAGCATAACAATCCCTAACCATATTTTGTCAAGCAATAAATACTGAGTATGGCAAAATATATGTCTCTATTTGCATCGCTCCAACAGCAACGAACTGTAAAAACCTGGCACAAAGAATTTATATTTAACTTACATGGTATAAGTATTAGTATCATAAACATACATAACCTGCTACATGAGTTGTGCTGCAGGCAGTGATGTAAAATCGTAATTTACCCCGTAAATTACGAAATTGTTTAGTATGTTACCCTTTTTTATTACCGTAAATTACGTCATAATTTATGGGTCATAATTTACTGGTCACTTATGTACTATACCCGATAACGCCTTTGAAAACTGGGAAAACTTATATACCCGTTTGAACCTTTTTCAAAATAAAATTGCAATGGGAGAGAGAGAGTCATCACTGTCATTAGATGAATCATCAGATGATTCGGATTCAGATGTAGAAGTTCTACAATCAGAATAATTTTATTATATTAATTAATTTACCATTTATTATATTTTATGTTTCGTTAAGTTTTTCAATTATCATTTACCATGTTCTGTATTTTCGTTCATTTTTGTTGTTTTGTTTTAAGAGCATATAAAATAATAAAGGCACAATTTGTTTATTTTTTATTTTATATTTTAAAATCGTAATATGTATACTCTTTTTTAAGTATCAATCATATATTAAGTACTAATTCCTGAATTTTAAACACATTTATTATGTTAATTTTCGTAAAAATTACAAAAAAAATACCTGATAATTTACAAAAAGTTTAATTACCTATTTATTTACAAAAAATAAATGTATTACCTGGTAATTTACCAAAAAAAATTAATTACCCGGTAATTTACCCAAAAAAAATTACCAGTAGTAGTAGTTTTTTCTGTAAATTACCAAAAAAATAAATTACCGTAATTTCACATCACTGGCTGCAGGCATGCAGTTAAATGAGAACATGGGTGATGCAAATGCCCAAAACAAGCGGTAGCACGCTAAGCTTAAGGAAAAAGATGGCTAAAGTCTTTCCTTGATAATAAATTGTACAGGCATTATGAGAAAAGGGTGTCAATAACCATTTTAATGGATAAGATTTGTGGTATAGATAATAAATGTACAAATATATGTGGCCGAATAACGGATCATTTATAATTTGTATCTCATATTATGATTTAAATCCCACCAGCTAGATCAGGATAAAAGTGCAAACGTATGAAAAATATATTTGTTACCTTTATAACCCTACAAATAATCATTTAAAGGTGTTAGGCAATCCAATGACCTGTCAATTTTTTTAAGATCAATCCAGCTTCGACGCCATATTGAATTCTGATTTGGTTACCTGGTTTGGATTACCTAATTAAAGCAACATTAATATATAAATAAATATGTATTGGCATCTTGATATATTACCTAAATTATTGTCCTTATACCTTTAAGCGAATTGCATATTTTTCTTCACAATTTGTTCTTGAAGTACAGAAATTTCATTTCTAAGTGTATCAAGGCAACCCTTTATTTGTGTTAAAGGTTTATCCTGCAAGGGAGCTCTATTTTGTTGCAACAACTGGTTGATATATTCTTCATCATATTTACCAGTATTAGAAAGATCTGGCAAAATATTTGGTAAGCTGTTAAAATCTTGTTTCTCCTTCGACTGATTATTTACTTGTTCTTTCAGGACCTGAAATAGTAGCACACAATGATTAGCAGTGTTAGATAATGATTTTAGTTTCATATTATTCATTAATCAAAATATTTTGCATTTCTTATTATTAAAAAAACCTTTCATCTAATATTTCCACAAAGAATGTCCATATAAAGTCCATAATACCGAAATTAAAAGTAGTTAATAATGACAGTTAAAGAAAATAAAGCTTTGAACTGCTGTCAAGAAGAAACTTCAAATAACCAGCCAGGATCTTATCTTAATCAATTAGAAAGTTCCATTTTTTTAATTTTCACTATACAAATAGTGCTAAAAATTGTAAAAACAACTGATTTAAAAAAATAATTTATATAAATAAAAAAAAGTCCCCTCAAAGTTTTAAAATCCGCGCAACTACTGTGACGTCGCTCGACCCCAAGGCAAGCTAGGACGCGCTATGTTAACATTTTCAGCATCCAACGGAGCAGTACCGCATTCCTTGCATTCCCGGTTCCAATTTTTCATATGAAAACTATGCCCAAAACTAAACCAAAAATGTAACTGTAACAGTGTGAGAGCTTGTCACTTTCATAGCTTGTCAGGTCTAAATAACCTACTATGTAATGAACTTTACACAACCAGTTGCGTAATATTTTACTTCTCGTAACTGGTTGTGAAAAGTAAGACGTTTCCTAACGTCAAAGGGTTTTGAAAAGTCTCACTTTACATGTCAAAATTAGAAAAAATATATTAATATGTAGAACTGTCAATGTGACTTTTAATAATAAATTGTTTTACTGACACTGTTTCCGAAAAATCTAACTATCACTCCTAGAAATCTCATCTCATCACTCCTAGAAATTGACAAAACACAACAAACGTAACTCTTAAATTGATGCATACACACGCCAAGATAGCTGAAAAAAACTATATTGGCGGCTCACTTTGCATAGTACTTCAGGAAACCAGCCTCACAAATCGCCAGAAAATGTTCTATGTGGTTTTGAACACTTGAAGCATCCCTTTGTTTCCAAAGGCAAACAACGGATTCATTATGAAAAACCGATGCCAGAAACATATGTGTCGACATCCAAGAGACTTTCAAGAAACCAACTAGAGGCAATGTCGGTGGTTTAATGGATAGCGGGCACAAACATTTAATTGGGTTAAGAAAATGCAAACAAATAGAGCAAAGGATTAGTTGAAGATGGCTGTAGTGGAATAATTTACTTTTTCTCCGTTATTTTCAAATAATTTACTTTTCATATTTTGATGAATGGTTGCTAAAACTCGATGCTTGATCTTATACATTGAGACCAAATTTATAGTAGAATAATAATAATAACAATAAAATATTGAAGTAGGTACCTTGTTATGACTGACATGTGTTTTTAGAGCTAATTTTAAATCATTGCATAACCTTTGTAGAAAATACTTCTCATTGTTGACTGATTGAATCTCAATTTGCATATTGTGCATATGATTCTTTAAAGTAGTAATGATGCTTTGGGTCTCCTGTTCTTTTTTCACGTAACTATTTTCTAGTTTGGATTTTTGTTCCTTTAGATGATCCAGTTCTTCAGATTTACTCTGAAGAGTAGAGCATAGAATCTAAAATTAAGCATCTTATATTAAATTCAATAGGGTAAAAACTATTAATTCTGTATATCACCTGTTCTTCATTAGATAAATATTCCATTTTAGTTTTTATTTGATCCAGAGACGATTTCAATTGACTATTTTCACTAGTACTTGCCAAATACTTTTTAGTCTCCTCTTCTATGGTTAACCTCATTTCATCTATGAGTAAATACTTGTTTTTTAATTCTGCTTCTAAAGTATTTGTCTTGTCCAGTAAGTTTTGTTTCTCACTTATTAATTCCTTGATGGTACTTTCAAGCTTATTTTTGTCATTATTCAAGTACACGTTTTGTAATAAGATTTCTTGGCTCTAAAATGTATAATAAACATAAAAAAATAAACAAAACAACTACGTATTTAAAACTAGTATGAAAAGGATATATTGAATTAAAATATGGATGATTGCAACACTCTTGACATTACAAGGACCTGACCCGCCTACTATGTGTACCTATGCCTAGCAAAAAGTTAAAATATGACAGAAATAAAATACATTTTGTGAAAATACTTGAAATTTTAATATGCTGTGATGTTTTTTAGGCACCACCAGTAAAATGTTTTAGGAAAATAAGGCCACTCTTCAAAGCACTTTCGTGGTTGCCTTAGAAGTGCTTTCAAAGCACTTCTACGGCTGAATTTTGAATTATATCTCGAAATATTAAAATAATTTACATAAAATAATACAGGCATAATTACATATTATAGCTTTATAATTCATAAATATAATTCAAACTTAATAAGGCAGCTCATGTCACTCTAGGCGGGCTTCTGAATACTTATTGTCCTGCATCTATTATTTACCTTTTCCTGTAGCTCAATAATATTATCTTCTTTGTTCATTAAGAGAGCTTGAGTGCTAATTTTTTCTTCTTCTAATTCTCTGACATGCTCTTCCAACTTTTTTAATACGCTGGCATATTCTAAACACATTTCACATGTTCTTCCATCCGGTGTATTTTCTTCCAAAATTAAAACAGATTGTTTTAATTTAGCATTAATATTGGTATAAGTATCTAACATCTTTTTCATGTTCTCTATTTCATAATCTCTTGTACTAACCACTAATTTCAAAGAATTATTTTCATCGGAAAGAGAATTATATAAATCCTGTAAATATTTATTCTCTTTTTCCGCCATATTTCTACCTCTCATGTGTTCTTTTACTTTTCTCAACAAAGTACGATTATTTGTTTCGTATCTACAACAATTATGGATATTTTATAATACTTAAATTATTTATTATTATTTTATTTACTTATTTTAATTTACCTTTTTCATAAGTTTGATTTACCTTCTTTCATAAGAAAGAACACAAAGCAATTAAGCAATAATAGTATGGTGTGTTATTATTCTCTCACGTTAAGAATAATTTCTCAATGCATATAAAACCCATAGAAACTCAAGCAGTACTATATAATTATGTACACTCACGAGCAGTTGAAAATAAACGACTCTTTTAAATATTCTACTTCGAAAGACAACCCCGCATTATAACAATTTACGATGCGTGTAACCCTTCCTCATATGTAAAATTTGCCATGTCAAATTATGAAATGGAAATAAATTTAACAGGAATTCGCTTTTGATATATCAAATTAATAAATTCACAGGCATCTATCTACATTACTTCAAAAATTCACAATTACATGAAGTAAATAAAATCATTTACTTTCAACTACTTGCCATTGTAGGTACTTACTTTTTCTGTTTTTCTTTAATTTCCAGTTCCTTAACCTGCAGTAAAACGTTCAAATCTTGTAAACTATTATTACTGGTATTTTGTTTCTTATTGGTAAAAGAATCTAACATTCTACTACAATCTTCATATTTCCTATATAACGCTTTCATTCTTTCCTCCAAACTTATAAGTTTCCTACTTAGTTCGCTCTTAAGTTTATTAATAGTTACTCTATTACCGACTTTTTCCATAATTCCATGTCCAGTAATACCATTTGCGAGGTTACCTTGTAAGTACTTATTAAGTTTACTTAGCATTTTGTGGATATCAAGCGGGTCTTGTATTATAGAATCATAATTTTTATTATTAATCTCATTTTCCATCTTATAAACTCTAATAAAATATTCTAACATTCTGCTAAGAATGTATTTGTTTTCACTGAATGATTTATTCAAATCAAGTTCTATATTTTCTTTGTTATTGATTTTTACTGTTTGTTTTTCATCAGCAATAGATTTAAGTTTACCGTCTAAAGCAGTACATTTATTGCACATTTCGCTTAAATGTAAATCTCTTTTATGTATCTCTTCTTTGAGTATTTCTATATTATCTTTGAGTTGAGTTGTGTTTGCCTCACTTTCATCTAAACGTTCTTGCAACTCATTTACTTGCGTTTCATAATTTGTGACCATCATTTTATACTGTGTAAATACATTCTCATACTTTTCCATCTCTAATGTATAGTTATTGATAATGGATTGCTTCTCTTCACACAAGTTCCTATTGGCATCATCTTTTTTAAGTGATTCGTTCTCCAAACTTTTGACATTATCCATATGCTTGTTGATCTCTTGCTTATAACTGGCCATTAAGCTGTTTAATTTACATATTACAGTATCTTTCTCTTTAATTTTCTCCAATTCGCAAATATACCAATTATTATTCATAAATAATTTTTGTTTATCATTTTGTAATTGCAAAATATGTTTATTTTTACTGACTATTTCCTGTTGTAACGATTCATATTTAGATTTAAAAGCTGCAAATTGTTGTCGAATTACCTTAATAGTATTTTCTATTACTTCTTTTTCGTCCCTTCTTATTTTCAACTCAGCATTTAGACCTATCATATGGTTTTTACTGACCTCTAACTCCTTATATTTTTCTTTCATCTTATCCTTTATTGAACTTAATTCTATGGTTAGATGTTTCCTGGCACTTTCTAATTCTTCATTATTAATTTCACTTTGCTGTAACGTCTTCTGCACTATCACACACTTGGCCAATAATTCAGAGTTTTCTTTAGTTATTTTCTTAAAAATCAGGTCTTGCTCTTGCACATATTCCTTTACTTTGAGAATTTCATTGGTTAAATCTTTAATAGTAGTTTCGTAATAATTTACGATACTAATGTAATTATAATCAGTGGTTGTTTTGTCAGCTTCGGGTGGAAATTTACTACTTTCATTAGTTTCATTTTTACAAGGAACACTCTCTAACTGTTTATAAAACTCTTCTTTTTCTTTCAAAGCATCAAGTTCAATTATATCACATTTATTTTTCCATTTATCTAGTTCCACATTTAAAGTTTCTATTTTTTCATTCTGTAAAGTTATATCTTTCTTTAATTTGAACGTTTCATTTGTTAAATCTTTCTTCTCCTTTTGGCACAAATGTAGGCGTTCTTTATACCATTCTTGGGATTTTTTTAAATGTTGCAATTCAGATGTAACATCGTTCAGTGACTCTGAATTTGTTGTATTATGTTTTAACAATGTTTGAATTTCAACATATTGCAGAGCTATTTTTTCTTTAAGTTCATTTATACAACCACTTTTTGCAACATTCTCAATTTTTAATTTGCTCAGCTCTATCTTTAACTGTTTATTTTCAATCTCATATTCTTCTTTGGAAGTTTTACATTCCAACAACTCATACTGTACTGCAGAATTTTGTATAGTTAAACTGTGATATTTTTGTTCTAGTTTTATAAAATTATTGTCTAATAATGCGGATGTATTCTTTTTAGATGAGAAAGTTGTCAATAGTCTCTCAATTTGTTCATTAGCATTTGCTACTTCTATTTTTAATTTGTTATTATTCTTCAATAATGTTTCAAATTTTTCATTGAATTGCAGTTCAATTCTCTTCTCCAAATTATGCAAATCATACTTATACTTTTCATTTAGTTTGAGGGCATTTTGCAGCTGGAATGATAAACTTGAAACATGATCTTCATTTGCTAATTCACATCCAGAGTCCTGTTTGGGTGTGCTACATCTTTCTAACGCAGGATATTTTCTTGGATTAATTAAATGGCATAATTCTGCGAATTCTGCTTGATATGTACTTAGACCTGATAATGTTGATGCATTTGATCTTACCTCGTCCGACTGATTAGAAATACCAGAACAGTTTGATATTGTATCAAAATCCATTATTATATGCACTCTTTTTCCTGGAAATTTGATTCTCAATAACCTAACTTAGAGGTGAAATATATTATGGTGAGACCATTTCAAATCAGTTTTATCGATATACGAGTATGTACATACATTAAAGTAAATATGTACAATAATAACCAACTTCTTTAATTATAAATATTGGTATGTTATTAATTATTCAATAACATTATTTTTAATTTTTATACCCAATAAAGAAGCTCATATTGTCATATTTGACATTTAAAATCATAAACCACAGAAAATTTAATAGTATTATATTTTGTATGCTAACAAACAACATGGAAGACTAGTGTCTAGAACATACCTCATAATGTGGTCTGAGGTTTCTAGTCATCATGGTCACAGAATGCTTATTATTCTGTGACATCGTCACAAAACATCTACAACAAAAAACCAGTTCTTACTAACCAGCACCACATCGTTGATCATTGGCAGCAGCAGATACTCACATCACGAGAACTGTTCGAGGAGAAAAACTGTTAGATGAACTAAAAATAGTTCAAATTCACAGGCTGTGAAAGAGAAATGGAGGAAACCTATGTATATTTACAGATAAAGTAAACTTTATCTGTAGGGCTGAATTTAAAAATACACCCATGCATGAAGTAAGAAATCGATTGAATAATGCATGCCATCAAATAAACTATAAGTTTAGTATATAATACGCATTTTTAACTCAACAAAAGTAGATATAGCAAATACCATTTGACTCGGTGAGGAATAAAAAATTAATGTGTATATTTTATTACAATATTCAGTATAAAAAACTTGTTTAAAAGATGTAATAGTTAAAATTTGTAAATATCCTAGGTATTATAGCAAAACAATAAAAAAATGTGATACAAAACAAATGAAAGATTAAGAACAATTTTTATTACAGAAATCCTCTTTTAAATCAAGAACATCATTCAGTAGTTCGATGTTGTTTACTTGAAGTTTTTTAATTGTGCTTTTATATATTTCTTCATTGCCTTTATATTTTCTCATCAGTTTCAATGTAACTTCGTCTTTGGTTCTGTGAATATCTGAAAGCGGAACAATCAGAACATTTTAGTTATCAAGTTTATTTACATTTAAAAAAATAACGGTTGTATAGTTAATGAGTGTTCTAGATTTGAACTAATGAACACGAGAACGTACCAAATGAAAGTATTTAACGTATTACTTACTTATATCTTTTCCTAACATTTCCCTTAAATGATGATTTTCTGTGGTAATTTTTTTTATCTGATGATGGAATTCATTTTGTTTTGATTGATAATATCTCTTAGTTTTATCCAGTTCTTCTTTTAACATCAATTCCCTTTTTAATGACTCACTGTGATCATTTGTTACTTTTATAATCTTATTTTGCAAGGCAGAGTTCTTTTCGTCACATTTAGCTATTTTTAGTTTATATTCATCTATTATTTTCTGCAAGTAAAAATTAGTTTGTTAAATATGCAATTATTATAATTCACTGCTCATCTCAGATGAGCAGCGTAATATTCTGTAACTATAAATCGAATAGAAATGCATGAAATTGAATAGAGGTAACAGTGTATACATTTGCACATACAACTAATTAAAAGTTTGATGTCTGGAGATAACTTCACAAATTTTTCAAATTGTACTTGTACAGGGATTTATCTAGATATAAAGTTACTTATTTTTCATTGTACCTATTACTGTTATAATTGTAAAATTATTATGTGGTATCTTATTAAAAGAATCTAAGCATGAACTATCAAATAAACATGGGTTTATATCATGCTTGGAGTACGAGTACTAACCAACAGAAATGAATTAAATAACCTAGGGTGGGTTATAATCGAAATCCAATAAATCAGACCTTATTCAATATAGCTATAAAACATACAATAGTGAAAAATATGTATGTAATATACTCACATACAACTCTGAACTTTTTGTCTCTTTAGATCGAATATCAATATTCACATCTTTCATTCGCAAAAGAGTTCTTCTATAAATTTGAACTAAGGATCGAGCACCACTCACAACTTGCTTAAAAATTTTGCTTATTGGCTGTGATTGATCTATGACCGGAAGTCCGACAGAGTCAAATTCCTAAAATGATATCCACCATAGAATTTATTATGTAACATAATTTGCCAAAACCTTAGACAGAACTCCTAAAGTCTCTTCAAAACAGTCATTTCTTTTGGGGTTTTTAACTGGAGAATATTTATTTTCAATTTCTTTTAATGCGATTTCCACTTCCTCTACTGATAATGGTGAGTCCCGACCTAAAGACATCTAAAAATACATACGGTTGATTTAGCTTCATTATTTTTGTCAGGCAAAATACTTTTAATAATAAAATCTTAAAATCACCATCACACATGTCAAGTACTTTTTAAAATAATAAAAAAATGTAAGCAACAAATGAACGAATACCAACCGTTTACTAGAAGAAGAAGAAATAATATAATCTCTACTTCTCTACTATAATAAATCTTCTTCTGTTATCTTCAAAACAGTTCGAGTTGTGGTTCTCAAAATAGCCACAGAAGAGAGAGCTTATAAAATAGCTATTATCTATTACCAGAGACATTCGTGCTAAAATGTCAGTGGGTAGTGTCTATCCACTGCTCTAGAAAATAGATAATACGATGCCAGCGCATAGAGTACAAGAAGATACTAAGAGTACAGTGTAGTCTCTATTAGTATCATGATGCCAGCGCTAGTGTGGTGAATCACGTGAATTCACATAAAAATTTAGTATGAACAGAGAACAGAGACATATTCTATACCTTTATATATCTCTGGAATGAATGACTGTCTGGCTTCCTATGTGGAGTCCTGTGGCTTCCTATGGTGTGGCTTCCTATGGTGGCTTCCTATGGTCTGGCTTCCTATCTGGAGTTTGGCTTCCTATGTGTTCGTATGGGATTTTTTTCGTTTTTGAGAATAATCGGTAAATAATATAAACTTTAAGGAGTGGTGAGAGCGTTCATAGACATTTTGCGACATATTTTTGAAGTCGTGGGCAAATATATCATGCGTTTATTGTACAAATGAGTTAACATTCGTCTATTCTCGTCGATAGTTAACATGTCTTATTAGGTTATCATTTCCTTCGTTGTTAGTTATTATTTTAGGTATTTAAGTTGCTTCAAGTATAAAACTTGAAGCAACTATTAAGAATATAAGACGGAAAGTATATTTTTATATTATTATTTAGTTATTTGATATATTATAAATACCTACCAAGATGCATATTTACATGTCACTGAAAGGGAGGTTAGATTACCTAAAAACATGATAAAATCAATGATTTATGAACTCGTCCAGGACGTGGCGGTACATGGCGGGGAGTAGATGAACTATGTTTTAAATCCCACATTATATTCTTATATTGATCATCCGTGTCTTATCTATGATTGATCATTTCGGGATGACGTAGGTCGGAGGGGCATATGTATAAATACCAAAATTGTGTGCCGTTGTAGATTGTTTTAGGAACTGTGAGTTAAAATCATCTAATTTACTTAATTATTTACCACAATTTACGTACTTATAAACAAAAATAACTTTATGTGCCCCACGGACGAACTGTCAAAACCAGGTGATCCACTCTTAAAAAGTTCATATTATTTACAATAGCCAATTATGGTCCCAAAAACAGGGAAATCCATATATTAATACATATGAAGCCAAACTGACAGACACACTAAATTATTTTGACTGGCATCTTATTTTCTATCGGCAATACATACGCATCACACATCTGAATTTAAGATGCCAGCGCTACACCGGTAAAATCGCAAACTAATTACTGTGCCATCACTGCCATTTGGAGTCATTGAGTTCGTTGACTTTTTCGTCGATATTATTATTTTTGGTGTTTATAGATTAGTATTTAATATCATTCCACATTTTTATTGAACAATACGTGTTGCTATTCTTTTTTATAGTCGTATTTTTATGGCTCTGAATGTATATTTGTAGGTTACAGGTATTATAAGTTCAGCAAGTTGAAGCATTGTTTATAATTGTTCGTTTTATTAATAAAAATCTTCCTAATTCGGGCCTTGCTAAACATAGGTTTGTAACATATAGGGTTGTAAAAATAATAAAAACAACTAATAGGAAATTAGTAGCACACCAAAAATGTGATTATTACATTGGTATACACAATAGATATTTATTTAACCAGTTAATAAAAGTGTAATCTTAGGTAACAAGTGTGATATTTGCAGGACTAACAAAGTGAGATCCCACGAGGTTACATTAAATAATTTCCTAATGTGTTAGTAATATTTTACATACTAAGTAGTATGTAAAAGTAGAAGAAAATATTGTATATAATGTACACGTCATGAACACAGTAGACGTGAGTAACTATTTAATGAGATACCACATGAGGCAGTGAAAATAATAGACGCCATGAACAGACAGTCCAGTAGACACATAAGTAACTAATGATATTTCACATGAAACAATGAAAATAATATGTCAATAGGCATAGGGAAGAGGAACAATTGTATATAATAGGCAGAAAATATATATGTTAGCATTATGATAATGCTATCCGCACTTTATTGCAACAGTTTCATACATATATACATGTAAATACTGAAATATACATGAACATTATTTAGAATCTATCACAACCTACATTTAAATATACATACATTACATTGTTTTTCAATTTTTACATTACATTTTAATACAGAAGAAAAAGAAAATTGATATATTTTTTAGTACTTGGTAGTGAATAGTATTTTTTGTAGTGCTAGAGATCTCAAATTCTAGTATTTGACCAGTGTATAAAATATACGAAATTCGGTCTGCGTCAGGTAACATATAATTTTTATATATACCGAGTTCTTACAAATATTTTTTATTAAATATATACAGGGTGTTCCTAAATTGATGCGAGATATTAGAGGTGAATGTTCAGCCAAAATTATAGGGGGTCTTTCTCTTTCATATATTTTTTTCAAAAACCCCTTCCTCTCCACATTACAGCCCTCTAAAGTTGGGGTAAAAATGTTTTTATTTATTTTCTCCATTATGGAAGAATTTAGAAGAATGAGAAACATGGCGGACAACTTGAACTAATAAAATTACAGTTTGTGACAGTTTTTGTAACCCTGAGATATTGTTACAAGGGAGTATGAAAACCAAACCATATAATATTTTTCATCATTAATTTTTGACTCTTGACATTTCTTTATTGATGTGTTCAAAGATGGCTCTAATCTGCAACTTTATTGTCTCTTGAGCTTTCTTCAGAAAATTGGTGAATGAATTGCAAATTGAATTTAATTCTAAATTTTTCCATAGCGGATAAAAAAAATAAAAATAACTTTTATACTCCAACTTTAGAGGCCCGTAACTAGGAGGGGAAGAAGTTTTGAAAAATAAATACTTTTTTCATAACCCCCTTAATTTTTTGCTGAACATTTACCTCTTAAAATCTCTGGTGTCAATCTAGAAACAACCTGTATATTTTAATGCAGATATATGTAGAGCACTTTTTAAGACTTTCACTCTTGTAATGATAAACGATTTATTGAGGCTTTTTATTTCCAAAGAGTAGGTAATAAAAATTTCATGAAAAAAGCTAAAAGTTTTCTATTTTTTTACATTGTATGTAAAAAAATTCTGTTATGTAATACAATTTTCTCTGGCATACAGCCAAGAATGACAAATATTTAGAGCACTTTAGAGATGAGCACTTTTATTCGGAAAAGTATATTTTGGACATGCCTACGGACATGCCGGAAATATATTTTTTAACCTTAAATCAGATAACGCATCACCTAACCCATCCCATCAGTCACCCTCGTTTTCCTCAAGAAAAAGTTGTGCCTATACTGGTACATACATGAGCGAAAAATCGTTAAGGGAAGTCCATATTAAGTTATTTCATTCAAAATTCACGCCAATAATTATTATCTTCAATCTTTATTTTGATCGTTGCTTGGTTGTAAACTGTGCTTGGTTCATATATTTGGCTGATAGTTAAGGAACAAATACTGTACTCAGGCACAAACTGAGTCTGTACTCAGTCACAAACTGAGGAAGTATTTTATGTTTCTTTATTATAATTTCTTTTGATTTTGATCTCAACAAGTGATAAGAACATTTTTGTTTTGAAAGGCTGAAATATAATGTGTTGTTAATTAGTATCCACATAATAATAATAAAAATATTAATAAAAACAATTTTTAATTTTTAGGTGAGAAACATTATAATACAAAAGGCACAAAAGCAAAAGTTGATGGTTATCTTCAGTTGGTAATAACGTGTCATGTATACAGACAAGTCAAAGGGACCTAATTTGATGCATGTTAGTTCAAACTAAACAGTGCATGCACACTGTGCATGGTAATAGGGACAGAATTGCTGCATTTTGTTTAGTTTGTAGTGGCGTTACCAACTGCTCATTATTTAACAAAATTTCTGAAACTATTCTGTACCAGTATCGAGACCAGTCGATTTTTGGGGGTCATTTTTAAATAAAAAAATGTGAAAAAAATATATAAAGACCCCAATATAATTTTGAAACACGTAGAACGTAAAACCACAAAGTGTAGCCAAACAAAACTAACTGTAACTGACAGATATTCTTTCCCCAGGTCTACCAACTATAAAATACAGGTTGGTAATAAACAAATCTCTACAAAAGTAACTAGAATCCCTATAATTTTTTGCACAGAATTGAGCATGTTCTGATTCATTCAATTTAGTTTGCGAGGTTTAGTTATATTAGCATATAAGTAGTTTATATTAGCATGTTCAGAAATAAATTCAATGAAAATATTAAATTGGGTACTTAGGTTATCTTATATCATTTTAAGAGTGAAAGTTTTTGAGGGCAAATAATTCTTCTATTACTTATACCCAGCAAATAAATATAATTTTATACATATATATTTCTTTAACACAAGGAGTTGGTAAATACTTCGTAAATTATATTTTTTCTTCACTAGAAATAAAACCATAGAATCAGAAGAAAACATGAAAATACGATACCTAATATTTGTGCCTAGGTAAATCATATTCTATATTCAGTTTATACATTTATTATTTACATAATACACTTATAACAACAAACAAGCATATTGTATTCTCAGAATATATCACCTCATGTTTGCCTTTTAGTTATTACTATTTAAATATGTTATTACTATTGAGTTAGTATTCTAGGTAAGGAGAGATACTCTAATACAAGTTCACTATGCAGAAATAGCACCGGGAGAATAAACAGATGTGTCATATCAATATTCCTGCTTTGCCAGACCATTTTATTTCTTCTGTTATAGAGCAACTTTTTGGCACAAGGAACCATTGTCCTTTTTATACTGCTTCTTTCAAAAAACACTAACAAATAATCGAAAAAAGTTATAAATTGCATCTGAAAAAAACTGTCAGTTTGACGTGTCTTAATAATAAGGCCGAAGTGGTGTTACTTTTCATCCAGTGATTGATTCTCCTTACCTATACTAACTTAATGGACATTACCCCCATATATGATCAGCTATCCTTTTTAATATTCAACAGAAGTGTTTTAAGCATAAAAAAATAGGAATACCTATCTTATAAAATATGGTATATATTTGACTCTTGTTAATGTTTTGTACTTCATATAATTTGTGAATAACAATATATACTTTGAAATATATTAGTATTTAATTTATATATTACATAGTATGGAATACTAAAATTACATAGTATGGAATATTAAAAAGGTACAGTTCAAGATAATAGAAATGAAGACACTTAATATATTTTACAAAAATTAATAAGTACCTAAAGGTCACATGATATACAAGGAAAGATCACTATTAATTAAAGAGATATTAGAGAGGCATATAAAAGGACATATAAGTCACATAGCTGTATTCTAATTGAAAAGATAAGTACAGTAGTCTCTATACTCCGGCACTTTATTACATCGGCAGTCGCCGGCTAGTTTTTTAGTGCCGGATTAGTGAGACTACTGTACATGAAAACACATCCCAGCAATTATTCTATATAATTTCATCATATGTAATGTTAAAGATATCATATAACAAAATAAGCTAAACAGTGTCTAAAATACAGAAAAAAATCTTACACCCCTTATATTTCTTTTGTAATTGCATTAAGAAGGACTTTACGGATACAGCATCTCACATCCCTCAATCTTAAAGTTATGAAACTAAAGAAATAATTTACTAAATATTCTCTCTCAGAATTGATATAGGTATGTATATAGTTACAACAATATGTTTTTAAAACAATTCAATAATTTTCAGTAAGTATATATAGGTAGAAAAATATAAACAATGGCAAGGTCTAATAAAAACTATACTCTATTTAGTTCTAAATCCACACTTTATCCGGGACTGTGGCTGCCGATTGTAGAAATAGAAAGCGTAGGTTTCGGTAACTGGTAACGACGAGTACTCATTGACCTCTCGACCTGGTTTATCTCAGTGGCTATTGGATAAGATGTTGCCCTTTTTGCGGATCTACTGTTGATAAAATATAGTTTAAGTACACTATACACATACTATTTTTATATTACTGCCAATGTTTAAAATATTTTCAATTATTCATTTATCTTATTTTAGATAAATAAACAAAAGATGCAGTAGAATAATAGTATACATAGTGGAATAGTTGTTTTATTGCTTCAATAACATCTTTATTAAATTTACCTACATGTATTTTTCTACATGTATTAAATTTACCTACATGAATAACACTCACTCTTAATAATAAACAACTACAAAAAATGTCGAAAACCTGAAATATGATAGTTGTTAATTAATTAATATATTATATACTAACAGAGCAATATAATATATTCATATATAAATAATAAAAAATATTGAAATAGTGGCCAGAACTTTCATTCACAATGGCAAACTAAATACTGCTTATGTTTTAATTTTAATGGATAATTTAACGTATAATAATAACAATATATCTACCCCACATTCTAACCACAGTAGTTAGCCCAGAAGTCAGACTTGTGCGGGAAAGGGGGCGAAATATTATTATTTGACAGGCCGCATGAGGGCCCAGGATCGACTTGGGTATATATATTTGATGGATGTTGGTATTCTGTATTCTTACACTTCTAAAGGTGTTAAAAGCAGTAATTACATATTTTATATATGTAAAAAAGAAGTGGGCTCAGACTCAATATTGGTATACTTGGCAAGTGTACCAGCATGGTTAGGCAACTAACAAGCAAAGGCGCCAGCAAACTCTTGCAATGTTGGCTGGATGAATAGAATGTGTTGGCCATCATGGAAGCACTCATCCTGAATAAGTTAAATACAACTTGCTACTAATGAATAGCAGTGAAGCAAAGCACAATTACAATATACAACCTATATGAGCGTTAGCACAGCCATAGACAAGAACGGATTTGTCAAGTGTACCAATGACAAGACGATAGTAATCTGACTTGCAGTGACTCTGCAGTGACAATTAATTGTACCAGTAAACTACGAACTTGACATGGCAAGTACATGCTATAAATAAATATTGGCCAAGCACACCAGTAATCTGAGCCCGGCTTTAAAAACTTTTAAACATTTGCAGTAATTCAAGAGCAGCTCTGAAACGTTATCATAACAATCAACTATTTTTCATAAAAAATATTTGTTGATACAGTACAGACTCGATAATCCGTATATTTATGCTGTAATTTGGATATCTCTATAGACTAGATGTGACTTTTTTATCATGTAGTATTCTATAATCCGTAATTACACTCCATTGCTACTTAATGCTAACGACGATTGCTCTTAACGACGATCTTGTTATATAATATATAGAAATAAATTTAAAATGTTAGTAATCCGAATATTGCAATAATCTAGATTACCGTGGTTTTAATTGTTCCAAATTATCAAGTCTGTACTGTATAGGTGGTAATAATACAACAAATTACAGAAAAGTATATTTACTTATAACTATATAGCTTCTATTAAGATTAATTGTTTAGGCTTTTAGTTTTTAAATAATGTTATGTTATTATATTATATTTAAAATAATTTATTTTAGTCATGAATTTATGATGGTTTATTTATATAACCTATTTTACTATTGGTTCTTTCTGATGGTGGCTCAAATATCATTAATATTGACTTTTGTTTTAAATAAATATGATAAATTCATATTCTGTGATCAGACAGACGAATCTGTTTCTTCGTCTACTTTAATTTATTTTGAATTTGCCTGTATCAGAACTTAAATATTTTATTTGTTTCATAAAGTGAATGTGTGATACTTATAACATACTAATGTATCGTTAAAGTTCGTTAGTATAACTTGTGAGCAGTAAATCTTGTATATCTGCTGAACTTAAAGCCAGGTAACTTTGAAAAGCTATGAATACGTACTAGTGAACAACTAGTAATTGGTTATCCGGTGGAATATCTTTAAAAAGATATTAAAAAAATAAAATCCGCTGTGGGAACTTAGGGTGCAAGTTTCCTAACTTCTGACAAGGAAATAAATGTAAAATTTTCAAACCAAAAACAGACTAATAAAAGCTTAATTTCACTTTGGATCAATTTATAAATCAATATCTTGCAAATTATAACCTAGAGAAGGTATTTAACTGAATTAAAATTAATTTTATTCAACACGAAAGACGATGAATTTAATATTACATAATATAATTTTGCGCCTAACCTAGTTTTGCCTAGTTCAGCCTAACATGAAACAAAATAATGTTAAACCCCCCCCCCCTTTTGTGAGTAGTAATATACTAACTGTAGGAATTCAAAGCGATTATATTGATTGTCGCTATATGTTTATAGGAGAGGGGAATTCTGGCACGGAAATTGCTGCAGTCGCTGAAAAATAATGTTGGTGTGTTCAAAGAAGTGGCGGCTCGTCGTATGAAGCAACTGAGGCCGGGTTTCACTGTAAAATTTGGCTCACACTGCATATTTTAATACCTACTATTCAACTATTAACAACAACTATTAAAAACAAACAACAGAATAAAATAATTGATGGGTTTTTTACAAAAACAACCATAATCCACATTTTTTTGGGAAATTAAAAAAAAACTATATCATCATAATGTTTGGCTTAAATTGATTTTTTATATAAGATATATTTTATTTCATACTTATCATCTGCTCGTATAACTTGTTTTTTTATGACTACAAGAAAAAGTAAAAAAAAAAGTTATTCGCATGATTTTTCCTGCTCCATGCTCATGAAAATGCAGGGTAAGTTTATTGCGTTAAATTTAACAGGTAGTTTTCTGCTAAATATGATTGAAGTATATCTTCATGTCATCTTAACTGGCTGTTAATATTTTAATAATTTCGTTAATCCAATTCAGATGCAACCAACAGTAAAAACAGTATGTCTGTTTATGTTTAAGTAATACACACAAGTCTGTATAATGCATAATTCTGATTTTTATTAATAACAAAATAATGGTAACAAATGGTAATAAGCAGTTGTGCAAGTCGACTTAATCCATTCTTGCTGTGTGATGCTATTATCAATAGTCGATGCTTATTACCCTTTGTGTTCCTCGGGCGCTGTTGGAAAAAAGGCGCTTTGTTTTATAAATTTTTTGTTGCAAAATAAAAGGCAAGGCCAGCAACACACAAGCAAATTCACAACCTGTTAACCGCTCACATTTTTGATAAGTTTGTAACTGTAAATGTAAATGTAAATGACATTTTCATTTACAAACTATTTTCTATAATATTTCAGATTTATTAACCTTCCTGCAACTAGTCAGGAACTTTTTTTTTCTCAAAATCAAATCAACAGCAAATTACACATTCACACTGTACATTAGTTTACATAATATGTTAGTATAAAATATTAGTTTATAGATATTAGCAAAAATTAATTTTTGCGGCCGTCTGCAATGAGAATGGGTCCTGAGAAGCGAAAGAAAGGGAAGTGCTGAAATAATTGTCTATGCCATGTTGCCATGAAAAGGAGCAGTTTTTTGGTTAAACTAGAGGTTGACAAACGTGCATCGCCACACTAGGGACTTTGTCCTGTTCGTTCTGGTCAATGAAGAATTTTTTTGCATGACTAACAAAATGTAATTAATAAGTTTATTGATTATATTTTGATTAAATTTCATTGATTACATTAGATATTGAGAATTTGTCCTATAAGAGACAATAAATGACAAGGGCAATGTTTGACACAACTGCAGGTGGTGTCAAGATTTTTGGACTGTTTTTGAATACAATATCACTACATTTAATAGTAACGGGTCGACGGGAATGTTTTCAAGACTGGAGTATTTTACCCCTAGGAGTACTTTATTTCCCAGTAAAGTTATTAAAAAATCTGAAATACGTTGGGAGAGGAGACATGCGTTTTTGGTGTTTTTAGGTTATTTGTTTTTTCTCAAAACCCAACAAAGCATAAACATAACAAAACTAAATATTTGTCAATTTTGATGGGTTATTCACTTTGCCAAATTTTACCTTAGGTTAACAACATCCATATTTGGTTCAAATATCATGTGGCCAACTCAAAAGTTATAATGGATGGACCATCGTTCTATAAGAATAAGGGTTCCGTTTTTTAGTACTTGTAGCTCAGTAAAAAATATATAATTATTATTATCTTAAAAAAAAAGGAAAACCATGATTAAAATACTATTATTTAGTTACCTTTCCAGAATTATGCATTAATGCCAAGTCGTTATATAGGAAATTGCTGAACATGTATTTATGAAAGTCATTAATATCATTTAAAAGAATTATGTATTTCAAAATAGAAATATATTTGAATTTAAATATTGTGAAGCTAAAACAAACGGAATTTAAAGAAATATTTGAAATAATAACGATTAGTAAAAATATAGTTATATAGTGAATGGTTATATATACACTACACGAATCTTAGTGCCCCAACTTAGGTTTGTTATAACCGACGACCTCCACAATACTTTCATTTATCAACAAAGTATGTTATAACAACAAATTATACATGTGTACATTATAAATATATATTTTATAATGTATAAAAAACAATATGCAATTAAAAATAAACCTATTTTTAATTGCATTATTACCCGTTTTGAGTAATAAATATTACTAGACGAATGTAATAATAATATTGCGTCATAAAAAATTGTGTGAATCGGAAAGGATTTCATAAATGGATGAATAACTAACTCAACAATTCCCTATATACCATAATGGCAGAGAAAGACTTGTGTGAGTCGATTTAAGGGACACAAGCATAAATATCTATCATAAAAGACACTTGTGCAAAACTACGGATAATGTGCAAGGTTGTGTTATAATTACCATCATAAGAAACTAGGAAGTTATACATGACTAATGTAAACTTTGCGCTTGAGAAAACCACTGTTGCGCACAGGAGATGAGATGCCCGGGTCATGGCTGAAACATTGACACCACCACATGCGTGTTAATCTACTGCTATTTCTATTACTATCCTTTAGTAGAAATATTACGTACGTACCGTAGGTTAGAATCCAAGAAGAAATACATAAGGAATCTATTATTTAATTTATCATACACGCAAAAATAAACATAGTTTTTCCTGCACATTTCGTAAGTTAAGTTAGTTTCATGAGTTTGTATTATAATTTAGTTTCATTTTTTAAATGAACTACTTTTGAAATTTTTTCTACAAGTCATTCTCATATTGACTCAATTTCCTAGAAATTATTATTACATTGTTCCACAATTTATATTTTTACAATAAAAATTTCTAGACTCATCTACATTGACAGTGATAATTTCAGTGATTATTCTTACTGATTCTGGGATGTAAGTTTGTAAAGGTGCTTAGCACACCACAGGAATTTTAAAGTTTCTTGGTAAAATAATAACGTCAAAATAATATTCCATACATCAACAAAAACCACCACAGAGGTACACCAGCCTCGAGGTCCATAAACTGAATAGGTTGCCTTGATTAAGCAATCCAGATTTGTGTGACGTCCTGATTTGTTTGAAAATTTATTTTCTTACATTGAGTGCAGTGTTACTTTGCTAATTTTTAAGATATTATTACTTTTTCGGACATTTAAGTAGCATTTCTTGATATATTAATGAACAGTGATAACCTAAATTAATAATTTTTAGTTTATTTCGTTTTATGATGATAAGTTTTAACTATTAGAACTCAAAATGTATGTGAAAAATTTAAATAACCAAGATTTTGGTTTTTTTTCTTTTACAAAAAAATTTTTTTTTTAGAAATTTAGTGAAACTTACCTTTTTATGTCACAAACACATTAATTTTTTTGATTTAAAATATTAAAATTAGGGTGCTTTTTCGATATTAAGTCAAAATAAAGTGAAAAAATAAATATTCTAAATCAAAAGAATTACATTGTGTTTGGGACATAAAAAGGTGTTGTCACCAAATGTCTTTAAAGAAATTTTTTTTTAAAGATAATAAATAACCAAAAACCTGGTTATTTGAATTTTTCACATAAATTTTGAGGTGATGTGAAAAAAGTGTAAATACAAAAGTTGTAGATCTTTTTATTACCTACAACTTTGCCATTTATTTTTTTTTCATAGGCCTTGTAGTTTTGCCGGAAATCGAGATAAACCGTTTTTTACCCTTACAAACTCACCCCCTCCACTTCCCGACCTCAGATTTTTCCTACTATTATTCCTACTATTATTTTTTTTGGTTTCAAAAATGATCGACCCTGGTCTACTATGTATAGATATTGAAAATAAGTTCTAAGCTCCAAAAATTTACATGAAAGCATATTATAGGTAGGTTTGTTTTAGCCTTCTGACTGCTGTTACTTTTACAGATGGCTACAGCACAGATAAATCCTGGCATCTACATTTAAAACATAAAAAAACTGCTTGTTTTCCCTGCTACCAAAAATAAGGCAACCTATTCAGTTTTATGGACATTGCACCAGCCTAATCACAAGCTTCTTGAAAAATCAAGCTACATTAAAAAAAGATCATTTAAATGGGAAAAGTATTTTAGACAATATCAAAGATTGGATTGTTACTTTTAAACTAGTCACTAATTTTGCTCCAATGTATCTTCAATCAATATTTGATTACAAGGAACTGCATTTTGTTTGAGTATGTACAATGTAAGCAATGGTTCATGTATGTTGTAATTGTAATTTTGCTACCTATATATTTGCAGTAGATTTTGATTGTAATATGAATTCCTTATGTAGTCTTCCTAGATCTCATCAGATTTTCAGTATTTAAGAAATTATTACCTTCGTCTTCTGGAAAAGCTTTGACCTGGAAGACCAAAATAGCCTCTAGGTATGACCATTCTAGCATTGCCTTGAGCCGGTCTAGATCCACCATAGGACATTAACATCGTTAAATGTGCCGCATAGCCATCTATCAAGACAGTTGCCTGAGATTGCTGTTTCTTCGAAACTTTTCCCACGATAAATATTTGTTTCGGTTTAAGTCCTATTGACGTATAAACACTTATGTCTTTGGCACTACCATAAGCAGAATGTATTGCTACACCATGATTCTGAAAATGAACATTTCTTTATGTTTATCCATTTATAATACATAAAATTTTATTTAAAATAATAGTTTTACCTGATAATATAAATATAATAGTTGCTTTTAACATGCATTAGAAAGGCAAATGTTTCCTTTGAAATATTGTTATTGAAACTGGCAATTTACACTTACATTAATTAGATTATTTAAGTATGCTGCTTTATGGCCAAGAGGATCAGTCGATAAGCCGTCTGCAAAGGAAATTAACCCATGTGGAAAATTATGTTGTGATAACCAAGACACAACTCTGCGGTGCTGCATATCCGGTCTTCCAGTTATATATATTATTAAGTATCCTAATTCTTGCCAATGCCTACAAAACAAATTACAAGTACATCCAAACAGAATATATAACATATACTTTACGAGATTACCTTACAACATCTACAGCACCTGCTCTGACTTTAGGATCTCGTCCAGTTACGGACATACTGGCGGTAAATGAACCATCAATACTAAATACCACAGACTCTGTTTTAGGAGGAACTACAGCCAAAAAGAAATCTACTGAAGTGTGATCCCCTCTAACAACCATCTGAAAAAGGAATACGAATATATTAATCCAGAGATTTCCTACCCAATTGTAACAATTGCTAATATGAGATATAAAATAGTGAATATACTAGGGAGTTGTGGGACACATGACATATTTTATTTTAAATTCCATTCGTTAAAGTCGGGAAACCAGATATAAGATCCGGTTCATTAAGCGGCAGATAAGGTTTATATAAACAGTTTGGAGATAGTCGAATTTGCCACGTTTTGATTATTGAAACCCTGGGAAAGTAGGCTTGGAACTGAATATCATCCGATCGGAAAATATTGCAATTCAGCATTACTAGCGTGGGACCACAGCAAGTGGAAAAAGGCAGTTAGTTTTTTGGGCGAGGGACGGACAGCTCAGACAACGCGGCAACAACAGCTCATGATACAGGCGAGTTTTTCGAGTAGAGTTTCTAGTTTTTGATTTCTGCACAGTCTTGTAAAATAGTAGTATCAATTAGGGAATCAGTCACTAAACGACAGAAGTGCTAGAGGCTAGGTTGAGATTAAAATAGTGCGAAGGTCAAGGTAGGGAACACAGTTTGAATAATACCTGGACATAAGAATACAAAGATTATTAGAAATCTCATTAACAGCAGGCAGTTGGATGCTTTCGCAGACATAGAAATAGTAAAATGTAATAATGCTATGAATAGGGACAACGTCCTATTCCATATACCTAGTCCATTATATAACTTAACATTGTAAGGGTCCATTAAACAGTTAACATTCTTAATGGTTCAATGAACCTAAACCATAGACTGGGTATAATTTATTTATATAATTTGCGCCTTTAGTAGATATGAGGAAATCAATTCACCGGATCGGCTCACCTATCTCAGGTAGTTAAAAGAACCAGTTCATCGATGCAGCACGTTTGAGGCGTTAAGAGTTCCTAATTGGTAAAATTACACACAATAAATTATATATTAATACATAAGCACATAAGTATCTCTAAATCAATTTATAGAGTGCAAACACTAAAGAAACTAGAAAATAAAAAAAAAGTATACCTTAATAGGGTATAATCCATAACCCAGTGATTTGTCATCAGGGATAGTATAAGTTATCCTTCCTGTCTTATCAGTGACTTCAGTGGCTATATGTGTCCATTCTCCTACAGGTACATCCTTCATAACATGAATATCAACCTTCTCCCCAGTTAGAGTGATCATATCTAAGGGTCCATACATAAAACGCGCTATCAGTATTTGTGATGCTCCCTCTCTTACGATTACATCATTTGCCCGATGATTGGCCGTAACATTCTGAAAGGCATTAATAAATTGGTTTCTGCAGGAAATTTGGGAGTTTCTGGTTTTTTAACTTGTTACATACAAAAATTACAACATTATAAAAAACTTAAACTATACAACATTAACTAACAAAGACCTCAAACAGAAACAACTGCTAGGACAAAATCTTGAAACTATAATAACATGTGATTTGCAATACAATCTGCAAAAGTAAATTAAACACGAGTGACAACTAAAAATAAAACATACATATTACCCAAAATAAGAAAAAAAAAAAATCTCCAAATCTTGAAAGATGGCGGTTACGTCACTGATTTATTTTTAATTTATAACATACGCTGTTCGAGTGCTCTTCGTTAAAAAATAATAAATCGAGAGTGACAAAAAGAAGTCCATTACATGTGACTGTTGATATATCCAACTAAAGTTGTTGTAAGCTGCTGTATGAAAAAGAAAGAGAGGGCACGATTTCGTACATCGTAACTCTAGCGAGAATAATATCGATCAACTGATTGATTTCTTTTGACTAGCGCCGTATGCTGTAACCGCAGTAGCCTTGGACCAAAACTGACAGCCTTGAAATATCAAAACTGACAGAATTTGCATTAAACTTCGTGGCAGGCAATTTGAACACATTATTTACTTTTAATAAATAGCACACTTTAATTTAACAAGTGTTTTCATTCACTGTTTACCTTTTGCAGTAAAATGGCAATCTATTTTTTTCTAAAGCAAAACAAAAAATAATATACCATTTTAAAAACTACACAAATGAACACTTTTTAACTACTTTTTAAAGTACTGTTATATTTATGTTCACCTTAAGTTTAACTGATGTCCTCTTCTTTATCCATTTTTCCCTGGGTTGACCAGGTCTAAAACTGGGCTCCCTTTCATCACCACCTGGTAAAGAGGTAACTTCAATCCCCCCCAATTGTCTTAAGATGAACGCAATTACATCACTACTCTCCCAGTAGCTGGCATGAAACAGATGAGGCAACGCATTCGTAGGGAAATTGGATAACCCCTCCGGACAGTATAGGGCATAATCCATACGCTTTCCTCCCCACCATTTTTGCTGTACTGTAAAGAAAATTATAACATAAAAAGAGTAGATAATTCTGACTGTTTAGTATATCCCAGTAATCCCAGTAATATCAGTAAATCCCAGTAATATCACATAATCTCCAAATCTTGAAAGTTGGCGGTTATGTCAGTAGTTTATTTTTAATCTACAACATACACTGTTCGAGAGTTCTTCATAAAAAGTAATAATACGAGAGACAACAAAAAGAAGTCCATTATATGTGACTGTTGATATATCCGACTAACATTGTTGTAAGCTGCTGTACGAAAAAGAAAGAAAGGGCACGATTTCGTACATCATAACTCATAAAATCATAACATAAAATATTTTTTCTACGTTCATGCAAAAACCAAACAATGTTTAATTTAGGTGGCGTTAATGTCATTACGTTAGGTGACATGTCATGATCTTTATGTCAAAATACTGCAGTAGAATGACAGATGAATGCAATAAAATTATTATTGCACTAGTGCATTAGTGCAGTTTTTGCATTAAATTAATAATTAAAAATTAAAGTTCTATAGTTTCTAAATTTTGTTTTTTGCATGAACGTAGAAAAAATATAATATGCAACACTATTTGTAAAAAATTTAGGAAGGTGTGGCACAAATCATTAATTTCATAAAACATTATCAGTGCTATTTTGACACAAACTTTGACATGCAATTTTATTATAATAAAAGAAATATTTTTTTTAAACTGAGCAAAACTGAATGAAATAAATTAATAAAATTTATTAGCTAGCAATATTTTAAAAAGCAGAAAAATATTCTGATTGAGAAGAATTTCGCTCAATTAAGAAACATTTTCCATATAGATAATACAACAAATAAAACAAGGAGCAAACCAAAATAACAGAATATAGATAAATAATAACATAAAACATTGAATATAGGCATTCCAGGAATTTTTTTTAGGATATACACCTACTAAATTGTACTTACAAGCAGTAATAGCTTGAAGAGGAATATTATCAATTAGTCCGGAAACAGTACTTTGAATAGAGACTTCAGACAGACGCCTAGCTTGCAAAGTATCACTGAACATTTGAGGATTAGTTTGGAGAATCTCAACTAAAAGTGGTTAACATATTTCATTAAACTACACACATTACTGAAGAATAATGGATTATATATAAACATTCTTAATCATGCAGGAAAACTTGCACCTAATAAATTATTTATATTGTAAAGTACATTATTTTATTTTATCAAAAATTTCAGTTATATTCAAACCCCGGATAGTTATCTAAAAGAGTAATAGAGTAATAGAATGTAATTATTAGAATTTAATCAATAATATTTACTTTAGAATAATTTGTTAAATAAATAAATAAATGGTGTTATAGCACACCCTCTGAACAGGTAACCTTGGCCAGACTCGAGATAGATAAAGATCGCGAGCTAAGAAATTTTACCATTACCACTGACCAATGATATTTAAGTTTACATAATAGAAATAGAAATGACACCTGTCTCTGAGGCATTCCCAGCGAACTGTTGGTTGCCTGTGTACATAACGTCATACCAATAGAGGCTATTATTTATTAAACTTTGTTTAATGATTCTTTGGCGCTTTGTCATACATTCTTGTCTTGCGTTCGTAAAATGGGTGAGACGGAATTCTGCATGCAAATTCGGCGTAAATGTCATTTGACACTGGTGACAGTACAATTATTGACCATGTTGGCATTAATATCAATTATTTGCGACGTGTTGAAGTTAAATCGGACCACAATCATTTTTAAAATGCCGTTGCAGTGTAATGAAAAAGAGCAAGCTTAAATTTTGGAGTTGATTAATTATTTTAGAAGAGAAAGAGATGCTGGAAAGCCGCTTTTACCCTTGACTGCAGTCTACAACGTAAGTACCGTAAGTACCTATATCATACCAATGCTGCAAACACATAAAACTTTTATTTAATGCCTTATATCATTGTTTTGAATCGATAGCATGTTGCCGATGCTCTAGAAATATCTATGAGAACCGTTCAAAAATCTGCATGTTCTTATAGAATAATCAAGAATAATCACTATATCCTAGATAGTGTAAATACTCCAAAACGGCAAAGGATCATTAAACAAAGTATAAAATGTAACCACCACTCTAGACGAAATTTAACCACTCCGAGGTTTTGAATAAACACGACATTAATAAAATAGGCCAAAAAGATGTTTAACTATTATGATTTTTATTGAGTTTATGAATAGGAACGGCATAATTTTTAAAGCAGGACACAATGTCTCCACCTAAATATACCCGATGGAAAATTTATAGTAAATATTTTCTACCTTTACCAGGGATATTTTTGATCATATGGTAGATATATGCTTAAAACCAAACAAAATGATATGCGCTAACTAGACCTATAAAAAAATGGCATTTAATATAAATACAAATTAAAACATTCTTACGCAAATGGTACGGTTGACCATTCCCCAGGGGATATTTGGCATATCGAGACACATTAACTGGTGGTAATATTGAAAATCTTGCAGAAAGAAGAGGTTCCAACCTAGCAGCCACAGGATCAGTTGGATGGAACATATTGTAAACTTGAAGACATGTAGGACGGGTTATATTATCTAAAAAAGTAATAATATCCATATTACTTACTTGTAATATGTACCACTCTGTTGGGTTCTTAACCTGCTCAGTTGTTTCAATAAATACATATTTTAGAGAATCCATATCACTACTCACTTGATTTTTCATCTTGTGCCGATATTTTTCGATAAGCAAGAACTAAAGCAAGTGGACTTCCAAACATAAAAAAATCTGTCACGTCAAATTCCAGTTTTATTTGCTGGCTCTGATCACTCGTGGACGATGACCTTCTCCTAGGTGATGGTGCCGTTAGTAAACCTGTTTCATTTATGTGAACATCATCTGTAATAAACATAAATAATATTAGAATAAAATAGAAATCTTTATTGCTTCTAATGCATAGTGCATACACGCAATAAGTATGAAAAAAAATGCTAGTGTCTCCCTCTAGTGTTTAACTAGAGGGGCGGCATTCGAACTATATACTATACACAAATAATATTAATAGGTAGTCTGTTATGTAATAAATAATTATAAAATATATAGACACTAATAAATGTAGTTGAGAATGATTATTTGAACCTCAAATTGTTATCTTAACCTACCAAACTAAAATAAAAGTTCAGAAGTTAAAAAATACATAGAAATTGAAATTGTTGATTACAAAAGAAGTAGATTCCTTTACCATCGTCCAGAAAGAAATTACAGAAGCAACCCAGTAATTAGCGAAAAATAATCCTAATCAGACAAATTAAACCAAGTAACATTTGTATTACAGAATTGCATCTATTATTTTATTACCTAATGCGTTTTATTTTATTTTAGCAACAAAAAGTAATATTATTCGTGTAACTTAAACACTCTATTGACTATTGCATTTTAATCAGAACGAGTAATATTACACTATCTTTAAAATGTTTTCTGAATAAATTCTAAACACATAATTTTCAGCTATAGTTAAAATAATAATAATTAGTTGCCAATGTACAAACCGACCAGAATATCTTTAATAACGCAGTTGAGATGCGAAGAGATGCGAAGTTGAGTTGAGAAGAGATGGCAATATCGTAAGATGAATGCAGTGAATTTTTAATCCACACATTACCTGGGTATATCTCAGAATCATCGGCCAAGATCTTCCTGTCTATTTACGGCAATTGTAAAAAAATAATCATACAATATTATATTTACCTTTCATATTATACTCATTGTCCAATATACTATTCTCACTATCATGTCTTGAGGAATACTTCGATGTCCTACATAAAGAATCATAAGCTAAAATGGAACCTATGGAATCCGCTACAAAACACACCTGGCCTGTAAAACCTTGTCCTTCTTCAGATTTTATAAATTCTGAAAGTAAAGAAGAAAATAGATAACTGAAGCAAATTACGGCTGGATTTACTAAAGTCAGCTAAAGCTAAAACTAGTCCTAATTTGAACGATTGCCAACATGGAGCCTTTCACATCCATTATATCCGCCTTCCTCCAATTATCGATAGGGGCGCTGCAATAATGGAGACTGACGTCATCACTCAACATTTCTAATGCTCACTTTTGCTATGATAACTATTATATTATAATAGCCAAAAAATATCTAAAATCATTAAAAAATTGTATAGTAATATGTGGCAGGATCCATGTTTTTCTTATTTCACTGGTACCTATATAGAATATAGTTAGTTAAATCTAGTTATAGATTAAAGCCCAAAACGTGCAAATTACAGTATAGTCAAGGAAGAGTAAATATTTTCTGACTATAAAACTTAATTTGAGTATTAGAATTAAATAAATATTTGTAACTAATATTAATTGTTTGTTCTAAAAATAAATTATGGTAGAATAAATAATGGTAGAATAAATATGGTAGAAGTTTTATGCAAAAAAAAATGGGAAGGTTCCCTATTATTACTCTCAAAATTCTCAAAAATTTGTTGTCTTGTGCATCCTACCGTGAAGGATATCCCAACCTATCAACTCTCAAAATTTAAGGCTGCTAAAAGAAATAATATATAAATTAATAAAAATAAACGGTCCTAAAACCATTATATTTGTTTCCGGTTATCAATATGATAAATGGTAGACAATACTTTCAAAATACACTTATACCATACCGCAGAATAAACTCGGCCACTTATATTAGCTCATTACACAATAGAAAAATTACAATTACAGCCAAAAAACAGCTGCCAATGAATAAGTATTTATCCTGAGGCTGGATTCCCAAATCTGCAGAAACATCGTACGCTAAACGCTTATTGGGGATTCCAGCCTGAAGGTCGTAGATATAAATAAATGAATATTAATATATATGACATTAGTCAGAACTGTTAAATTTGTAAATAATGTACCTTGATATACAGCATTTGCTGCAGTGATTGTCCGTGACACAGCTTCATTATAATCAGAAGTAGAGGAAGCCAATATAGGAATAGCACCAATTGGAATGGAGTCATGGGTTATTTGTGGTACATCTATACAAGAGGGGGAAACATCAAAACTATACGGACTAAGGCTGCAAACAAAATTAATATCTTCCTTAACTTACATTTATAAACAATTGACGAGCTTCTGAGGAAAACCTCACATGTTCTTTTTAAGCAAAATCTTTTTGGACATAAGAAGCTTTCCCTAACAGCTCGTCAATTTTGTGTGTATTTACAGATATACAATTTTTAAGACATGCTACAAATAACTACCTTTACCTGGATAATATTCCTAAGCCTTCTGTACAAATTGAGGGACCGGACACCAACCTTATTGTAATATGACCACTTAATGTAGGGTAATGTTGACGCATAACTGACTCAAATGCGCCACGAAATGTGGTAACATCCGACTTTTTCGCAGCCATGTCGACGTTTGCATCTACACAGAATTAACAAGTCTCAAGTAAAGACATCATTATCACAGTAATACTATAAGTTATGCAGATTAGAGAACCAAAAATTAATAATATCTCAGGATTTATTAAAATAAGTAGGTGTCGCCAACAATGCATACCCAAACTATAATAACTTTAGCTTAAATATTCTTTTTAAGTACGAGGTTATATTTGTCACATTAAAAATTACTTTAAACCTTAGGGTATTTTGATTGTCAATATATTCATAAAATACCAAAATAAAAGATGAAAAAGATTTGGCGTAAAACGAATATAATTTTTATTAATACATAATTAATTATAGGGGTAATTATAGTATCAGAGGAAAACAATAATATCAGTTTTGTGGAAGTCTAAAAAACATATTTACATATTTGATATCAATGGAATCATGACGCCAAATGGAACAGTTTTTGCGAATATAAAAATTATATTCCCACAGAAAAATTCAGAAAATTTTCCGGTACACCTTTTTTTTATGGAAATTTTACAATATTAGTTTCAGTTATAGTACAAAACATACCTAACACACTCCCAGCATGGAGGACTAATATTAATACTGTTGTGTTGCATGGCAGATGAGCAGGTGAAGCACTTGGTGATTCTGGGCAGGAGGCATCCAGGGAATTTATTTTTCCTCTTTGCATTAACCGTCTATTGCCCCGTTCACTAGCTACTCTCTGAAGAAACGTTGCCGAAAAAATACTATCTTCTGCTGAAAAATCAAGCATAGTATTAATTAAGGTTTATTTCAAAGGCTGAAATAAAGACCTGATAAACTTAGAAATTTCAGTATAAGGCATTCCCATAGTTAGGTATTATATTATTACATGCAATAGGATTTTTATTGCACAAAGTAATACTAATAAAAGTTTTCAATTCGGTAAATAATTCAATTAAAAATATTTTACAATAAGAATGTTTTCTGAAAGCTAAATAAATGAATTTGATACCTAAGATACCTATATAACAACTCGACAATGAACATGTAAAATATTCTGAGCAACATGGCAATGGTAGCATCGTATACGCCTAGTTGCAAACAAATGAATTTTTCGTTTGGTCAATGGTAGGAAGAATTTTAGCTGCCCCAGAGATTTATTGTGAAGTATAGGGTACTTATATTATAAAATTTTGGGGGCCACGAAAATTCTCAATTTAATCATATTGCAGAACAAAATGAGAAAGCATAAAAATCATTTTAGTCATTCCTTACATCAAGCAAATACATTTACTAGTTTCCAGAGGCTATAGAACGAACTCAATCGCTAATGATCTGTATCTTGTATCTGTGAATGATATTTTCTAATTATTACAAAATATTTCTTAGATTCTGCAAAATGGCTTCCATTTAAATCATCAAAAAGGAAACATTAAATTGGTAATTTTTGAATAAGTAGTCAATGCCTTGACAAACAATGCAGGTGAGATAGGGGTATTTTAACATTAAGACCGCTAATAAAAACAAATTTTGACAATACAAATTTTGTATTTCTCATTACATATTTTCATTTTGTTATAAAAAAAATAAATGTCTGTCCAGCAATTGTCCAGAGTATACCCAGATACATTGGAGACTTTTCAGTCTGTCGATTTCTTCTTCCATAATAATAAAACAAAAGCAATATAATATAAAGTAGAATAGTAGAACAAAGAGTATGAGAAGTAAATAAGGTTTAAGGTGGTGTGCCATCTTATAGCCATGATGATTATCGTTTAAAAAAATATATCAACAATATGTAAATCATTTACTCCAATTTACCTTGTTTATCTACAACACCAGTTGAGGTAGTATCTCCATCTTCTTCTGTAAGAAGATCTACTGAACTCCATTTTGCCAATGATGATGCATCTGTCATATCTAAAACAAATATTTATCAAAATCACGATCTTGCAGTGCCATAACTAGGAATTTAGCGCCCAAGGCCAGGTTTAGGTTGGCGCCCATATACAAATTTTATAGACAGGTAAAAACAACTTATTTGAAATAACATTTTTTTGATTTACAAATTATTATATTATATTTATGGACTATGTGGGTACAAGGAGTAAAGTGCTTGTAAGTATGCATTAAAATATAAAATAGTAACATAAAATACAAAAAAAAAGAACAACTTGGATGTATAACAACAAAGAGGCAAAATAAACGAATACTTGGGTACTAGGTAAAATAAAAAAAAACAAATATTATAGCAAAACTGGTAGGTATTAAAAAAAATCTAAGTTGCACTTTTCTCGCTTTTATACACATTTAAGCAACACTCATTACTCAACACAACACAAGTACACATCCGACCTGAGATCCAAAGTCTGAACTGTCTACATACAGAAGAGACATTTTTACGTTTACATTTTTTTGTAATTACATTTTTTTGTGCTACTTTATTAAAATAGTATTTCAGACCTAGTACACTTGTTTTTTATTTTTTCTGTTTACAATTACCGTACAATTAGCTTTAATAAATATGGTTGTGTAATTTTTTTTGGATTTGAAAATTGAAAAACCTTTCTTAATTGAGGTATTTGGCGCACCCAAGTTCGCCCAAGCAAGTACCGCCTTTACCACGCTCTAGTTACAGAGATTGGATGATATGCAGATATTTGCCGAAAATTTCACATTAACCTTTGTTTATGTACCAATCAAATGTAACAGGCTCCATCTAAATAAGTTTTGCAATTAAAGCTGAATGAAAATGAAAATGAATGAAAATGAAAAAAACAAATTGGTACCTTCACAGTCAAAATATTCATCATCCGCTGGTGACTCCGAATCTCTACCTAAACTTTCTATTCTCCAGTTAGCCACTTGCATATCGAAACTTTTAATAGATGACGAACTAGGCGAATGTAAACCATGTGCTTGTTGCCACTTTTCATCTCTCCTATGAATAGAAAGAAATAGTAAGTTATGAGAAACATTCAGAAGAATATTATCGAAATGTTAGGTAAAAACTAACTGTCAGCTAAGCTTATAATTAGTTTTCATTGTCTTTTACTACTACTGTACTTTTATTTACAGGTTATAAACCTACTGATTTAAATTAATTAATAGTGGTTTTGTATTTCGTATATGCACCAAAAGGGATATAGAGGAAGTGGTTTGCCAGAAACTAAGGAAAAATGTACCATCACAAGAAGCAATAGTAACAGCAAAAGAGTTTTTAGCACTGTACACTTTTAGGACTGTACTTCATTGAGAATGTGAAGATGTAAACAGCTGTACACTTGGCAACGTAGGGTTGCGTTTCTTCCCTATCCATTCAATGAACAACACTATTTTATTTTAATACTCCATATAACAACTGTGACTGCTGAATTGATGTTAAATTATCCCTTGACTCTTGTTGTTTGTAGCAATGTACATCACATTTAAAATACAGCAACATTGAGTTAGTATAGATGGGGAGAGAACATAAGAAACTGACAGTGGACACAAGTCGGCATTCTTTTTTTATCGTTATCACATAACTATCAAAAGTGTCAAAAGGTAGTCAATTTTCGGTTCTTAGCTATTTATTGTTCATATACTCTGAGTGTCTGTGGAAAAAAATGGGATTTTGTCTATGGGAACGGCTACGCAATAGTTTCATGTGCGCCACGTAACTGTATAAGTTGCAAGTGATGTCAAAAAAGTTATCTCTTCGGAACCTTATCATTGGTTAGCGCAGGCCTGTTCTCAAAATATTTGCGGAGACTTTATGACTTTGTGTTCAAAGGTTGCCATTTTTTAATTGTATGTTCTATTTTTATATTATGTAATCATGTGGCAGTCAACATTTGTCAAGTATTCAACAGTCTATTAGTGTGGGCATCAACTTTCTTTAATCTGAACCTGGAAAATACTACCCGCCCAAGCATTTTTTACTATGTCATCTCCCTACCCAAATTAACTCAATGTACCACTATTAGTAGTGCATCTTAGATAAATATTTTCTCAGTTTCAATTTGAGCTATATCTTAGTAGACATTATTTGTTCATCTTACTTATGTGTCATGATGTCATCTTCGGGCGAGAGATCAGCATCTGAACTTGCTGCTGTCTGTATGGTCGGAATGTTTCTATTTTTGGTTAACAAAGGACTATCTTCAGATACCTCTATACTACCGAGGGTAGCAGCCAATGCTTTACAAGGATCTTCTTTATGCGTACTATTATTTAAATTATCATCCTCATCTAAAAATAAAATGTAAACAGACCCATTAAACAATCTGTAAGCACTTTACTGTAAAGTATTTATAATTAACTTGCTTTTATCTTTCCCATTCAAATAGAACAGCACATAAAGTTTTATAGAGATGCAAAGGTGCTCAGAAAATGCTTGGCACTGCTCCAAGGCGGCAAGTAATTGTTTTTAAAGCAACTATACTTCAAGAATTTTAAGATGTTGTTGTAATAACTTTATATGATTATTGAACATTAATTACACAATGTCTGAGAAGTTTCTGTTCATGGTAGTGTTCATTTATGGCTGTCCCATAAAAATCTATGCTGAGCACTTTTCTATTTTTATTACTTTTTCCTTTTCTTATTCTAGATTTTAAAACGATTATACTAGGACCAAAGACTTAATATTCATTGATATAAACATATTCGTGAAATACAGAAAAAATTCATTATCATTGAGTAATTCAATCTCTTCTCAGACTCCATGAGATTATATAGGAACTTGTATAAATATAATAAGAAATGGACACAGAAGTATAAGACTTCCCACAACTAATTTGTAATTTTTCCTAACGGGTTTTTCTTTACCGAGAAAATACCCATTGTGTTTATAAAGAGTGGTGGCATTCAGGGAACCATTGTGTAAATAATTGCAGCCGCAAAAGCATTTGCCAACGAACATCAATTCTTATCTTACCAATTTCATCCTCAACTTGCCCCATTTTTCTTTTTAAAGCTAATTGTGTTTGTCTTTCAATTTCCCTAATGTCTTCCATGGTTAATCCATGCCATTCATCTTGCCATGCCCATGCTTGTCTGTGTGCTCTAAGCATTGTCTTTCGAAGAGCTAAAATGAGAAACTATGAAGAACACATTCAAAAGACTGAAGTATAAAAATAATAGACTTTTCGTTATGGCACAGATATCGTACTAAATAGCAGCAGTGTCACAATAGGCCTTACGTGAGTGCGAGCTTTAGCACCAAATAATTTTTTGAGGTTTAAAGTTTTTCCTTATTATAGACCAGGGCTGAAGCCTTTGAAAATGGTAAAAAGTGAAAAAAATAATAGTTGGATGAAACCCATTGGAAAAGGAAGAGAATGTAACAAAAATGAAAGGAAAAATAATTTACGGGCGATCTGAGGTCGGGAAGTGGAAGGGGATGAGTTTTTAAGGGTAAAAAACGGGTTATCTCGATTTCCGGCAAAACTACAACTCTTATGGAAAAAAGTAAAATGGCAAAGTTGTAGGTAATAAAAAGATCTACAACTTTCGTATTTACACTTTTTTCACATAACCTCAAAATGTATGTGAAAAATTAAAATTTTTGATTTTTTATTTTTCTTTTACAATTTTCTTTTTAAGAAATTTGTAAACTTACCTTTTTATGTCCCAAACATACTGTAATTTTTTTGATTTAAAATATTTATTTTTTCATCTTATTTTGACATAATATCGAAAAAGCACCCTAATTTTCAATCGAAAATTCTCGCGTGAAAATACCTGCTTTTTTAAAAAAGTTGGTGGGCTTTTTGTTCGTTGAAATCTCTAATTCCTGATGGTGTCAAAAAATATAAATATTACTATGGTAAATCAGAAAATGCAAAGAAACGAAGAAAACTCGATCCGAAATTTTTTTTTTGATCATTAAGTATGTACAATTTTATATTTTTATGTACAATTTATAATTTTATAGATCTTTTTATTACCTACCACATTTCCATTTAACTTTTTTCCATAGGACTTGTAGTTTTGCCGGAAATCGAGATCTGGTTAGTGTTATATTGTTATTATGAAAATGAATTTATTGTGCAGTTGGTCTGCATACTATGACTGACAATTGGTAATAAGATTGTAGAGTCTTCCGTATTGTAAGAAGTATTATTCTTTGTAGTGGGGTAATGCCATACTATTCATTGTGAGACTATTTAAGGTACATAATGTAAATATACCAACCTGTGTCATGAATAAATCTTTCTATCTTCGTTTGCATACCCCAGTATCTAAATTCTACCCTACATAATTTGTAAGCACACATAAGTGCCTTTCCATTTGATAATGGTTGTTCGTTTCCCTGTACTTCCTCCCAATACTCCTCCAGCCAATTTACATTTAAAGGTCCTCTGCCCGATTTATCTGATATATAATATATTGGATCCTCTTCCTTCACATAATCAGCACCGTATAATTGATCCTTTACCACATCTATCACATCTGAAATATGTTGGTAAATACATTATGATTGTATAGAATAGAAATATAATATAATAATAATAATAAGTTAGTAATCCAAACGATCATACAAATATGATATAGAACAAGTCAAAAAAATGGAAAATAAATCACAGAAATATAACAAAAAACGAAATATGAACAAAACAAACACTTACAAAACAAACAAATGAACAAATACTTAAATATTCATCTGCTGAATAAAATGTATTTGTTTATAAAACTACTTTTGACGGACCTTACAAACATTGTTGTTTCTAATGCTTATATCTAGCTAATTATATATTATATACAACCACTACGGCATAGAACGGGTTTTGATTTGAACAGTTCAAGCCTATGCAAAGTACATTAAAAATTATTTCCATGACATGTATTATACTCGTGATAATTATTAATAGTAGGGGTGTCAGAGGTTTTGATTTGGACTTTGGACAGACCCTGCTGAAATAGGGCTTGAACGAAAGATCTGTATATAGTAATAAAAAAGTTATAATGAGCGAGACATGAGTCATGGTTTTTTATTGCAAAATAATTTTGAACACTACTTTTTTCACTTTTCTCCTAATAATGGAAAAAGTACAATTGGCGGTCCTACAAATCCTACAAATTTGTCAGTTGCCATCTATTGGGATTAAAATGTACCCATCAACAGATGGCGTCTGACAAATTTCTAGTATGGTTACTTCAAATATAATAATAATAATGTTATTTTAGTCCAAAACTAGTACAAAACGACAAACAATAGTATTTATGATGTTATGACATAGTTTTTCTTTCGATAATATACGACTGCCATCATAAATTATTATTAAAAAAATTTATATAGTAACTACTATAGTAACATAGTCCCACTATAGTAACATTCAATTCATGTGATATTTTACCGCCGATTTAACAAATTGTTTGGCATAGGTAGGTATAATCATTTCTAAAACAAACTTTGAAACAAAAATCTCTTATCGCTACAAAATAACATGATTCTAAAATAATATGCCTACGGTTTTGTGGAATAAAAAATAAAAACTTTTTAATTTTACAAATATTAAAACTTACCTACAATTCGGTTTCTTAAATCACTACTAGATAACTTGAAAACATTTTCTTGATGACCGTTATCAGGGTAGTAATAGGTTTCAATTTCTAAAGAAAATTTTTCTACAAAGGGACATGTATATCTGGTTTTTGTATAAGGATAAGCATTCCATGCCTCCTCTTCAACCATTAAAACAGTCTTTGGAAGAATACCTTTTATCCATCCTGAAAGTAACAGTTTTAATTAGTTTCTATTATTATTAGGAAACAATTATCATATTATTAAATTATTATACATAGTTAATAAAATACATAGTACGGGAGATCCGCGCTAGTTACAGAAATTTCCTTAATCATTATTTTGCATGGTGTATCTACCAGACTGGCATACCATAATGTTGTTGTCAAGATGTGAGAACTGCTGGGGGTAAATACCTGATATAACATTTCTGTAAGATTAACATTAAAAATATTATAATTATTTTAATCCTGATATTATAATTAACTATGTATATGAAAAAAATATGTCTGACCGTTGAGTGAGAAATTATAAATAGGCGCAATGCTTATGGTGAAATGCGTGCAAAATTTTGGATCCGAGATACATTAGATAAAAGCAGCTCTTTGGTTCAGAAATTTGTCGATCTATCGATAACCTATTGTTTGCGAATGTTTTCTCTACCTGTCGAGCCCGTTTAGTCATAAACCGGACGGACTGAACCGTCATTACAACAACAGTTTTGCCAGACTGACAAATCTTGGATCCAAAAAACTCCTAAGGTAAAACACAGGGTGTAACATAACGGAATGTCAAACATAAAGAACTGTATTTCTTTGTCTGAACCTAAGAATTTTTTGGCCTATAAAGATTTTTGATTAAGGCCTTAATTTCCAAGTCACAGGGCGTTAAACTTGTAGATTGGGCAAGCATTTCGCCATAAGCGTTGCGCCTCTTTATAATTTCTCACTCAACGGTCCTACTTAGTCTCCTAATAAATTTAACAACCTGGTAAATGACTCCCCACATGGTAAATCTTTCTGGTGTATTGTCCTTGTCCGCCAGGCCCATCGCTGTATGGTTCGTTGATTAGTATTTCAACGCCACTACCAGCCCCGCTGCTCTCCTCTCGACTTTTTTTCTGTAACAAAATATGGACTTATTACTTAATGCTATATCGTAGAGGGGATCATTTCTGAAAAGAATGATTAGAATTCAATTCAATTTAAAGGCGATATAGGGGTAGTTTTCAATCCTGAAGGGTTGGACAAATATTGTGTTCATTGTTCATTCCCCATTAATCTAAACTCAAATCGAATAATCTTTAAAAAAATCTATCCTTTTTCCATTTTACATCAATTTAGGGGTAGTTTTACCACCTCTGGTTAAAACTGAATTTATAGTTTCGATAACATAATCTTTAAGCTTTAACGATAAGCCGTAACAAAAATAAACACAAAGAAATACTAATAACCATTTATAGTACGGTGTAAGACTTAAGCCTGTGCTTAAGCCGTAAGCTATAGTCGAGAAGCATCGATAAGATTTGAGATTTGATATGTTACATTTTATTTTTATTTCTTACCGATATCGTTACAGTATCGAGTGTACTCGAGAAAGAATCGGCAAACATCGTGTGAATATCGAGATTTTGTTGTTGGTGGCACAGAGAAGTACGTCACAGAGAAACGATTTGTGCGATTGCAAACTACCTAAATCTAACCTAAAATTCTACATAATAATAATTAATATTTTGTGACAAGTCCAAGTTTTATTAAATAGGTGTTTGGGGTTCAGAATTTTCAAAAATGTCCGAAGAAGCTGTCTTAATTGATGTTATCCAACATTTTCCTTCCTTGTACGAAGTTTATTAACAGAACAAAATGAAAATGCGCATGCGTAATATCAGAATCTCTTACGGAAAAGACACTATAAATGGTCTGATGACATAAGATTGATAAGATTGCTTATGGCTTATTGCTTGCGTCTTATGTTATCGAAACTCTAAATTCAGCTTAACCCTGAGCATAAAATTTGTCCTTATTTTAGATGAACATACTGAACTGGCAAATTATCATTTCAACTAGCACATTCTTAACTCATAACATTATTTGACAGTATTATTCGCATTACCGCGAAAAAAAACCAAAAGGAGTGGTTTTTGGCATTTTTAGGGGTGTCGCACTATTTTTAGAGCCCGCGTTTTTTTACATGTACTGCCCGGGTAGCCTATTATCAAGGCTTATAAACGTAGCATAGGTTACCTCAGTGAGCAGCATTATAGTATTAACGTTCGTTGGCGACCCGATAAAGACGGCTTAATAGGACTGTATTGTTGTAGAACAGATAACAACGATCCCGTGGTCGCCTAGTGACGTAGCACTATTGTGCAGGTCAGGTCCACATGAGACAACCTATGCTACGTTTATAAGCCTTGGCCTATTATGGTCATAGAATATTTTCTATGGCCTATGGTTCAGTCACAGGATAATAATTATTATTCTGTGATTCAGTCACAGACAAGCTCCCTCTTCTGTGGTTCAGTATCGAGCATAGATAAGAGACGTATCGAGTGGTACAACCATGATACAAAGACAATGGTATGTCAGGTTGCCGAACCAAAATTGGTCAGTCGTGCGCATGCATCTCACATGACGTATTTATCGCCAACATGATTTTAGGCGCGATTTTTACACAGTTGAATGTAAATACCTACCGACTGTTAGTTGTTTTCAAATTGAAATTGACAATTGACAAGATTTTGCGTTTTATGTAGGTATACACATAGGTGGATACGTGTGAGTATTATTATTATATGTGCTACAATTTTTTAAACAATGCCAACCTGTGCTGTTGCGAGGTTTTGTAATTATAGTCGAAACACCAAAGGAAGTAAACTCAAATACTTTCGCTTCCCCAAGATGGAAGAGTTGTTAAAACAATGGGTGCCTATGACTGTGTAAAAGAGTGGATACAATTAATTTAAAGAATGGTATGTAGATAATAGTAGTAGATGTACTATATTTATGTGATACGTCTGATGTGGTAATTTAAAATTCAGGTATGGTGTTTTAAATGCATGATTTTGTTCTTCGTTCGCACTTCTTTCGCTACAAGAACGCAGTGCATTAATAATTCGATTTCTCGAAAACCATATTTTAACCTTAAACTTTCATAGTTTTGTCTACATTTCATTCGATATATTCATATATAAATTCTTAATAATTAACATGGCTCCCCGCAGGGTGAAGTTTTCCGTGCACAGATTTGCTAGTAGTGATTTTAAGGCTATTTTTATAAAAAACGTCTTATATTTTAAAAACTTAATTTTGACCATCGGAAGCACTGTAATGTCTTCTATAAGTAGTCATTTCATGGTGATATCCCGAGCCGTTGATTTAATAGCGCAATGTATGTTTTAAAAAACGTGTTTTTAGAATTAATTCGCGGGCAAGGAAAAAATGAATTTGCAAAATTCGTCCCTATTAAAAAAAAAGTTCTAACTCACATGATGAATGGCCAAAACTATGCTCTAAATGATGTTGAATGTCCCATTTAGTCGTAGCTTAATAAAAAAATCCTACAGATCTGATTTTACTCCGTTATAGGTAGGAAGGTATCGTGTTACGGAGTAACTGGAAATGTCGCACCTCGCCTGACGTCACGTTACCTGTCCGCTGACATACCGTTGTCTTTGTATCATGGGTGCAACACAGATCGACAAATAACAGTTATAATGGCCGAGTGCACCGTACGTGTTAATCCTGGATTACGTTTAAGTCTGACTTAGTTTGACATATTTGCATGCAAATGTGTCAAAATAAGTCAGGCTTAAACCTAATCCAGGATTAACAGATACGGTGCACTCGGCTATTAGGGACTTAAAGCAGAGCCTAAAAAATTGGCACGTGTCGTATCTGTATCCGTATCGTATCGGCTTACGATACTGAGAAAAAATAAGTTAAAGCAGTTCTCTACGTATCCGTATCGTATTTTCATAGTATTCCTGCACCTACTCAAGTATGGTCTGTGGTATCTTCAACCACGAAATTCGTTGAGCTGTTGGTTTCGAATATTTGTTGTAATATGAAGATTATTATCAATAATCCCCACAAAAAATTATTAGGTTATGTTCACTCAAATGGTTGACAGTTTACTCGATACGACCACAACGCAGAAATAAAAGTCATAGATAAATGAGACTTTTCTGTGGATACGATACGAATATAGTTCAGATACGGAAGCCGTAACGATACGAGGCTCGTACCGTATCTGAACCGCCGTATCGGTTCTGCACATGCGCAGTTGGATGCGGATACGGATAGGAATGAAATTTGTAACATGCTTTAAGTCCCTATTAATAAGGATTTTATCTTAGTTTTCTTTAAAGTTTGGCTTCTCTCGTCATAAGACGGATTAGATCTGAGCATTCTGATCCTATAATGGTCACCATTATAGGATCAGAATGTTTCGTTCTTTTCACAAAATATTGATTCGTTTGTTCAATATATTTACCTTCAGTTATTCTTACCGAACCCACAGGTTCGGTAAGAGAGGATAACAAATTTACATCTTTAAGAAAATGTAGGTATACATATGTATAGTGTATTGCTAGGTCTAATATGTTAGGAAAAATGAGGAAGATAGAATTTGTATTCGGGGATACCAAAGTTTATCAGGATTCCAAGAATGCCGCGTTACTAAGACAACTTAGGAAGGCACTTTAATTAAAAAATATTCAGTTGGCATAGACAAAGCGGAGAAGAACGCGGGCAGTCTGTCGTTATTGTGTACTCACCGCAATCATGTAGAGCTGAGCAATTCTGTATTCCTCTACCGTGAGGGGTAGAGGAATATGATATTCCTTGATGAGCATGGCTGACGAGGACGTTTGCACAGTCCTATATAATTAGTAACGAACTCCAAGTCCTCCACATATTTGTTACTGAAACAGAAATTGCGCTTATGTAATTGCTCCCATTGAAATATAAAAGAATATCAATTTCCACTGGTTAAAATATAACAAGTGTACATATATATAACATAACGTAATATATTTCCAATTATCTTTATATAATACCGCCACTTTTTTCAGGTTTAATTCGAAAAATATCGATCGTAGCGAAAAACCCGTTATGACCAGAGATGCAAAGAATTGAATTTCCTACAAGTTTAGTCATTACCATTTTCAGTAGAAATACACACATACATACATGCAGAATCGTCGTCATTCTGAATTTAGACTAGGTACCCATATTTAGTTTACTATTATAAAAAGAAAAAAGCTGAAGGGAGTTATTGTGAGGTTATAAAAAAAATATTTAAAAACAAAAAAACAATACAAGTAATTTAAGATATTAACATAATTTAGTATATCCTATTCATTCCAAATTCGCGTCAATAATTAGTATCTTCAACCCTCATTTTGATGTTGGTAATACTGTTCTCTTTTATGGACTGACATTTCTGTTTCATAAATATCACCTATTTAACCTATAATTTCAAAATTATTTCGCATATAATATCATAAATCACAAACTGAACAAGAATAAGCTGTATTCTTATTTTGTAATTTGTTATGGCTATTTTGTATTTTTTTATTATAATTTCTTTTTATTTTAATTTTTGATGATAATGCTAATTGCGGCTAGAAATTAAGCAGCTAACGGAAGAAAATAGCAGTTCGAAAATAATAACAAACACAATGACGGAATTGTCGTCCTAACTCATGGTGAAAAACCATAAACTGAGATATCGTTTATATTACACGGCGAGGTGTCACGTGGTCTCGCATATGCGCACTGCGTGTATGCGCAGCATAACCTTGGTTACTGATTAAGCAGTTAAAACTCATACATATCTGCAATTTCTGGTAGTTAGACATAACAAGATATCACAGTATAAAGTTCAATATTTCAGGCACAAGTGTGTCTTTTTGACTTTCAGCACGGTCATGTAAGGTACCATTTTGTTACATTGTACGTTGAATAAGGTAGTCTAACAAAATCAGAGGAAAAAATTACTGAAAAAACTGATGCTGACGTCCATGCACAAAAACAAAGACACTATTATAATAGACCGGGAGGTAGTGACAAATTTTCAGACGTGATTTTACCTAGTATGTATTTTAGAGGGTATTATGATATGCATATTCTGAGGATAAAAAATGATAAATTAAAGAAAGTTAGTTAACATTTTTTTTGCAAATTAAGCGACTGGCTGCCCTGTGTTCCAAAATACTATAGTTGCAAAGTATAGTAGGTATAGAGGTTTAATGTCATATGATAAAAAATCAATCATAGTCATAAATCTATTTGTTTTTATGAAAAAAAGAACGCCACTAATGAGTGTACTTAATAAACCCAACTTATAATTAAAACATGATTAATAGAAATTAAATAGCACCCGTGATGATTTATATTACACCCCTAGTCAATTTAGTTCACATATCACAGAACCCGTAATGAACTAGGTAACGATTTTATGAAGCCATACACTTACTGGGAACATGTGGGTAGGTCGACAGGTGTAATATGATTAAAAGGCTGGCAAAGTTGAAGGTTGGGGAATTCTAATAATATTTATAACAATTATGATAATAACATATATCTTTGAGAGTTAACTATACTGAACACATTTTTTATTTGACAATTCAGACACAGAATCAGATGCACACATTCACTACCTGATATACAATTTGCAATATATTCGGATTAGATGAGATAAGTCGAAATAGTTATGCCTAACCTTAAAAATGATATATGAAATGGTAAAATTAATATTATATTTTTTTGATTACATTTAGCTAACCGCTCGACCACCGCTCCCCTATTAAAAAACACCACACATTCAAGTTGACGGTATTTGCAGAGAACAGGAAAGTAAGAGAACTCAGCGGTGCCGCCTTTGATCTTTTTCTGACAACAGGGGCCATGTTTTTAGTTTAGAAATCAGACCAGTACTTATAATTTTTTGAGCTTCTTTTCAGATTCGTACTAGAACAATTTTATGTACATAGTTATATGATTATAATGTTTCATTATGAAAATATGTATTTGTATTTAATTTCAATGCTTTATAATTCTTTCTTTTGTAAAGTGTGGATTAATAAAAATTAATATATGAAGTGCAAAAACATCATTATGGTGACATTGTTTTACGTATATTAAAGTAAAAAAGTCTCATCTATAACGGCTTCTAATATGTATGTGTGGTTCAACGACCGGCAACCCTGACCAACACAATGTTTTTCATTGGCGTAGGCATTTTTTTTCTTATGGGGGTGAAAGTAGAAGGTTTTTATATGCATATTTTCAACATCACAGCTGATAATGAATGCAAGTTTCCACACCACTCATGAAGTATTGCTTTCAGCGCGTTACCATTTTTTAGTGGGTGGCTCGCTAGTAGCCATATTTCCCACAAGAAACAAAAATAATATGTACAAAACAGCTAAGTAGGCGTGAAAAATAAACTTTAAACCAGAAAAATAAAATAAATATACTTGCAATTGAAATATAGTAATATTTATTGTGTAAGTAGGTACCTACCTAACCTACCAAATCGCCAACATTCAAGGCCGATTTACTTTGACTCAATGCTTTGACAAAGATCAGAGCTTGTTTGTTAATAGGTACCTACATAACTAAACCGAGCCTAACTTATATCGTTGTATTTATCACCTAGCGGTCTGAAGCACTGGGATATTTTTTGGATAAAATTATTGGAGAAATGTCTTAAGTGGAGGAGGTACCTATTAGTACCTACCTCAGTATACGTCAGTACCTACTTCGAGCAGCCCATAAATCAACTTTTTTTTTGTTAAAGTCGGCTCTGCTCTAACCCCCACTATAAATTTTTGCCGTCAAATAATATTTTCCTTACATTTTTTAACATACCTATCCTATCTCGTAAATAATGCCAGGTCTGGTGGAAATCTGCGTTTTTCAGGTTTCATACGAAACGAACAAAAATTTTTGCTAACCGCCATACTTTTCTAACTTATTTTTGCCATATTTTTGCTAACTGCAATTTTTTTATTTCGACTCTCGTAGCGGTGTATACCTACATAGGTAGGTATATAAATAATATATAGGTAGGTAAACGTCTTGCTTCGCCGTTTTGACTTTTTGTATAAGCTCCAGGATAAAAACAATTTAAAAAACGGCACATAAAATTTACCTACCAACACTAGGAGGTACTTAGGTACCTCTGAAATACATAAATACCTAAGTATCTGTACTGAAAATAAATAATTAGTTTATTTTTAGTTATAGGACTTTTTTGTTTCGTAAGAGGTACCACGTACCTACACCGCTCAGATAATAAAAATAACCGTATTATATTGTATCACAATAACATTTAAACAGCACTATATATATATATATATATATATATATACACGCGAATATCTCAACCAATGCGAATGACAGATTATAGAAATGAGCGCAATACCCGCAAACCCGCCACTGTCAGAGATCCGAACGTTTGAGAGTCCATAGGGACTGTCAAACTAAACACAGACGACGCGTCATTCCAATAAGTTAAAAAGAGATACACTGCTCGATCATCCAGTATTCCGTCTACGGTAGAGCGGCGTTGCCGCTTTTAACTATAAAAATAAATGTTTAGGGAATTTCCATAATTTAAAGTAGACGAAAATAAATGTAAAAATGACTAACATCTTGGGCTATAATATATTATTGAATGCACAATAATTCTTTTATGACATTAATAAATAGTTTAATTATATAGAGATAGTTTAATTGAATATTGAGAAATTTGAGAATTACATGTGGCAACTGCGCGGTATCTTATATGCGGTCAGGTAACTACACATACATATTAGATAAGCTGTAGTGTAAGAATAATGTGTTCCTTGTGTTTCTTAAAATCAATGCGATTAAAAACTGTACTTTGAATATTAGCTTTATAAATACGTATCATTTACATCTTGAGTGTAACTATTAGGTATTATATGTATAGTATTTTATGCTATAACTAAAAATGGCAAATTTAATAATAATATAAATAAAAACAAATGTATTTAAAATATTTATTGGTGTTTACATACAATCATTTTACTTTTATTAATAGATATACTTAAAATTCATATTTATTAACTTCAATGTATAAAATAACCCCAATCTAAAATATATAGTCTAACTACGAATAATTTGGGAAAATGTTCAGATAGATGTGTAAACCTAATATCACTACGTAACAATTGATTTACAACATTATTTTTAGTACAAATATTTTAAAATGCATTTTTAAATAAATCTTCCAGTTTGGCAATATATTGTACATCCATATGTCCATATTGTACATCCATAGGTAATGCAACCGTGGGCATCATTAATCCTTCAGAAGTTGAATTTATAGAATCGTAGGCTTTAAAATAGCACCATAATTCCATGTCACCCAATGTGTCAATAGCTTGAGCATAGTTACTGCAAAGGGAATGTATGCAGTGGCGGCTCGTGCCAAATTAAACAGGTAGTGCCAAAACTGGCAAAGACACATAAAGAAATGAAAATTTTTAAAATTTTCAAGATCACGCGTTTTCCTGGCACTTCAGGATTCCAATAAAATATCCATTTGAACAAAAATACAGACTTCCATAAGAATAATTATTTGAGTTTATGATTACCATGGCCACCGGCTTTAAGGGTGCATTATTGTTTTGGTTTTCAACATACACATTTATTTTTATAGATAATTTTCAAAAAATGGTCATAATGTATTAGTACAAAATAATTAATCAATATAAATATTATAGAAGATTACTTACCCACAGTAGTTGTATATTACTAACCTCCTGAGATATAATCCTATAGAGAACTCCTAAAACTACCTAATGTCTTTATGCCTATTTAAAAAAAAAGTTGTAAAATTAATTTAATTAACACACGCGATGAAAGCTTATTAGTCTAAAAAACTAATAAACAAAACGGTTCATTAGTCTCTTCACATTTACGGGATCGAGATTTTTGTCCACTGCCACTTTGTTTTATAATATTTAAATCAGGCGTGGGTCGTCCTAATTCTTTAACTTATTTCTTATTTTTTCATTTTTCTTCCAGTGAAAAGTTACTAAAACTTTTTAAATCGCCGATCTTATTCATGATTAATTTATTAAATACCTACTAAAAACTAAACGCGAATATAAGTTTATTTATCACACACAGACACACTAATCCAATATCCAATAAAAGTTAACTACCACAAAACAAATTCATTCAAAAATAAAAATTGCTCTAGAAACCCACACTACACGTGATGTCTGACATAACAGTGAAGCGCGTTGCAACAAAACCCGACTATGTCAAGAAACTGAGCCCGGCATGCAATATTCTTTCCTTTTACAATTTATCCTGTGTAAAATTGTATGGACTACGTTTATCTCTGTCGCTCACACATGATTCTGGAACATCTATTTCATTTCATCTGTGCCAGTTCATAAATAGCACAACGAACTTGCATGCGCAGATTAAACAATAAACCGGCACCCGACCCGCGGCTAACCGTTTTCCAATTTTTACGTACCTATTTTTAGAGCGTTGCGTCGGGTCGACGGTGCAGTGCGCTATTGCCAGACTTTCTATAAACGCTTAAAGAATAGGGAGAAATGCACTAGATAGAAAATATGTTTAAATGAAAGATACAGTTAATATTTATGTATTTTTTATATATGGCTCCGTGGCACTACCTCACCAGCCGCCACTGGATGTATGTGTGTATCTTTAAACATTTTAACCAGGCTAACTAACCACACGCTACCACTGGAATATCGAATACCCTGCTAGCACTGCATTATATCAACGTTTGACTACTGACGCTACTGAACTAAACAGAAAACATGGCCGACCCTTCCCCATGACTTTTCCCGCGAATGAGAATTTATATTCTCTTACTTGCCTGTTCTCTGGTATTTGCATGTCCATATCCGTATTATTGTCTTCCATTTCGACGCGACGCAGTACGACGCACGTATCACACACAGATAGCCGTTAAAACCTAAATCTAAACATAAAGAACCATCGCCAATGATAACTTCCGCGCCCGCATGAAGCACACGTCTGGCTCAGCCAGCGCGCGCCGATGCATTCAGCAGCCCATGCATCAGAGAAGCTAACGACCGGCGCATAGGTTTCATTGGATTTTCTACTACTGTGACTCGATCTGAGTCAAAGCCGCATTTGTTATGGGTTAGGGTAAGCTCTGCTTCCATGGAATGCATACCCCTGGTATCTACAGATTTAATTTTGTAATGCTTTATGTAGCGAGCCATAACATAAATACGCTACAGTGACATATAAAAAACATACAATAGTAAAATATACAATACCTACCTAATCAGTGAATTTATTTCTTGTCAACATGAATAATTTAATAATACAAGTATTATATAGCCTCATATGCTTGGTATACATCAAAGGACGATTAAAGGCAAGATATCATGCAATGAGTGAATCCACATGCTATGTTCAATGTCCTACCATGTATGAAAATCTAATATCGCGTGCTAGAATTCCAGCTTTCTCAAATCACATTGAGTAGGCGGTTTTGTACATAACAGGAAATAAAGCTGGGTTAGTGTTTTAATAACAGTTATATCCAAATTATCTATTACATTTCAGATTTTTGTTCCAGAGTTGTAAAAACTAATTCTCGCGTCGTCTCTGGTTTAATATCGTTAATTTAATTGGCAGAAAGTGAAGGAATGCCTGCCTAACTACATGTAAATATACAAAGAAAAATGTTTTATAATAATTATCGGCCGAAAAATAAATTGACACGCGTTGTAATATTATCTTTCAAAATACCCAGCGCATTCGCCAGTATCGATGATGTAATCATGTATGTAAGCGAATACCACTTATGATAAAGGTCATCAGGTGACATCCCGCATTATATGGCCATTATATAATCGAATTTATAGTGCATTACTCACGTTACCTGCGTTCTTATCGTTATGAAACGCAACACAATAAATTTGACATACGTGTTTCCGCAGAGTCATTCATTTAATTAACAAAACCGATTCGCATATTTTATGTTTTAGTTTTAAATCACCCACTTTTGGAGGTTTGGAGTGTTATTTATAAGTTCCTATGCACAAACAGTACTACTTCTCATGGATCTAATAATTTAAACTCACGGTCAACTAACACTCCTTTATTAACTTACTGAATAACAATGAGTAAACTTAGGTAGGTACTGATTAACTTTTACAACTATTAAACACAATGTATAACTTTGGAGTCTCTTCTCAATATTAGCTATTCGCGCTTGCTGGCGGCACTAGTTTATAAATGTGAAACAGCCTGTTCGCTATATTTCTAAATCCGTCTAACACGCCTATCACCCGGTCAAAGAATCTCAAAAAATAGGGGTAAGCTTACAATAATTCGCATAAAGCTGAACATTGGTGGGAATTTTGAGAACACCATTCAAGGTGAAAGTTCGCAAATATGGGTTTTTTGCATTTTTCAGCCCAACGGCAACGGTAAGCTTTATCATAAATATAGGACAAAAATTGTAGATCATGCATCATTATCTATACAAATTGTTCTTACACTTTTCTTCCTAAGAATCACCATTTCTGAGATATAGCGATTCATAAAGTTGTTTTCTCCATAATATGCACGAATACGCCGCATATAGACATCACTGGACCAGTGATACAAATAAAAACATTGGCCCTTGTAACTTATACGTACAAATTGTACGATTCTGAGAATATAAATACAAAAGAAACCCAGTCCCTCATTTTATATGCTCTTGGAAAGGCTCAACAGCGATCGTAAATATATTCATCCAAGAGTATCTGCTTTTTCAAAATGCCTAAATCACAATTGTTCGAAAAACAAAATTTAGTTAATTGTGCTAAAGTTTTTAAAGAGAGCTACTCCACAAGCTGTAATCACCAACCAAATTCGCTTCCTTTTGCCTTATGCTCCAAAAAAATTACATACTGCAAAATGTTGGATTGTTTTGAAAAGGGAAACTCCAAACTATTAATTTATTAAAATAAGAAAGACATTTACAAGAAGTTGTTTAAACCTTTAACCAACCAAATACTAGAAAACTATTACTGAGGCTGGGGAAATATTTATTCTTGCACTATATAAAGCACAAAAAAATGAAACATCACTAAATGATCAGAGGTATGTTCTGTTTCACACTCAGTTGGCAATTCTAGCTAAACGGTTATTTGGGCAAGGCTACCCCCGACGTTTGCAGCTTTGGAACAACATCGATCGACAAACTCTACCTCCTGGGTGGTGTGGAAACGAGTTTGGTTTAGAAATCGCTAATGACTATTTTGGTTCTTGTTAAATTCTATAATTCTTGCTAAATTATAAAAAGTTGTTGAAACCGAATGCTACAAAATATTAGTAAGGCTGGATAAATATTGTGTTGCCATCCAAAAGTGTTTTTGTTTCCTACCCCTAACTTTGCCGTCGATTAACATGAAAACCCTTGATAATCTGCAAACGACTTATAGGACATGTTTTATAGAAAATTCTGGATATTTTTTAATACTTCTATTTTGATCGTAGAATATTACATTTTCAAGATATTATTAATAAACCAGCGCGGTGTCATTATAAGGGTGAAAAGGGGATGAAGCTCATCAGTTAGGGATGGGAAGTTTTCGATCCTGTATTGCTACCCCTATCAACAGTTGATTCAGAAAATATCAGCTCATTATAAATTTTTTCTTTTATTTTTGCTAATTTCCGTGTACTTATAGCGATATACAAAGGATTATTATAAACCAGGGCCTTTGAAAATGGTAAGAAGTAAAATAATAATAGATAGGACGAAACACATGGGAAAAGGAAGAGAATATAACAAAAAGGAAAGGAAAAAAATACGGACGATCTGAGGTCGGGAAGTGGAAGGGGGTGAGTTTTTAAGGGTAAAAAACGGTTTATCTGGATTTCCGGCAAAACTAGAAGTCCTATGGAAAAAAGTTAAATGGTGTAGGTAATAAAAGGATCTACAAATTTTGTATTTACACTTTTTTCAAATAACCTCAAAAATTATGTGAAAAATTCAAATAACCAAGTTTTTAGTTTTTTATTTTTCTTTTAGAAAAAAATTTTTTTAAAAAAATTTGGTGAAAACTTGCCTTTTTATGTCCCACACACTGTAATTTTTTTTATTTAAAATATTTATTTCTTCACCTTATTTTGACTTAATATCGAAAAAGCACCCTAATTTTCAATCGAACATTCTCGCGTCAAAATATCTGCTTTTTTAAAAAAGTGGGTTGGCTCTTTGTTCGTTCAAATCTCTACTTTCTGATGGTGTAAAAAAATATACATTACTATGGTAAATGTTCTCAGAAAATGTAAAGAAACGAAAAAAACTCGAATCCGAAATTTTTTGTTTAATCATTATGTACAATTTTGGCCTATTTATTAAAATTTACACTTTAATTACTCGAAAAACTTAAGATTCCATGTTACATTGATAAACAAAAAAAAATTACAAATCCATAAAACATAAAGATTGCAAAAAACATGCGAAAATAGTTGTTCTAAATATTAAAGATTTAAAGGGGATTTCATCTAAAAAATGTGACTGCTGCAATTTTTTTTCAGTAAAAAAGTTGATTTATTAAATGCTAATTACATTTATGTCATAGAAAATCTCATAATATATAAATATGGATGTAAATCGTACTATTGAATTTAGATACTTTATACTAATTACGTTATTCATTATAATATTTTTAAATACATTAATCTTGTTATTTATAAATACCTTATCTTGAATTCTAATCACCTTCCTTTTCCAATAGGTTTCACCCTACTATTTATTTATTTTTTGGTTTCAAAAATTATCTACCCTGGTGTATTATTTATACATAACAATATAAGTTATATAGAAGGTATAGAATAAGTTATATAGAAGAAGTTATATAGCGGTAAAGGTGAAAAAATGTATAATTAGCAATAATATCTGTTTGTTTTCATGGAGTTTCCTAGTAAATACCACCACCATCACCATACGAGAGCTAACACGTAACGCCCCTTTCGAATATTTTTATACGCAGATCTTAAAAAAATATCTTTAAAATTACACAGGATTACACTACAAAGTTGTAAAGTGAATAAGGCAAAACTATTTAAGTTTCAACAAATGCACTTACTTATTTAGTAATATACATCTTATATATATATATATATATATATATATATATATATATATATATATATATATATATATATATATATATATATATATATATATATATATATATATATATATATATATATGTTAGGACAGTAGGGCATAATACTACTCATTCAAGATGAGAAGAGTGCGATTCATAGTGAGTTTATATTATTGTTGACTTGGTAATTTTAAGAAGTAACAACACTATAACAATAATTAATCATTATTAACTGTTAAACTGACTGAGATTTGAATTAACTTTTACGTACTCATAACAATGGAAAATAGACGTAAACTGTTTACCTAAATTAATGATAGGTAGCAAATATTTACTCACATTACATAGTTATTTCCCAGGGATAGCTCCAGATAATCTGATTGAAAGAACCACCAGAAGATATCATTACAATTTAAAAACGAAGAACTTTCAAAAAAATCAAGAAATAACTGCAAAACGTTTATTGCCAATCACCGAACAAACGGCACATATAGTTACCGCACTATTTTTTTAGAATCACCGAATGATTACCAAAACTATATATGAACGAATATTTTTACCGCCTGTTTATCCAGCGAGGAAGAGTGCCGAAAATTACTCCGTTGTGGCGTTCACGGCGGGCGTATGATTTGAAGAGCGACACGGGCGAACGCGAGAATGCCGCGAACTCTTATTGATCGACGAATACACAGAGCCCACGATGTTGAATTTACCCAAAGCTACAATATTATACGATTACCTGCGAAGAGTGCCAACTGTTCATATTGACACTTGGAAAAATTGATTAATTTATCGTATCAAAAGCTCAACATCCTGTAAGTGTAACAGGTTTGAGCAGTACTTGATTAGGGTTCATTCAAATGCAGCAGCGTAAATTCAAATCTAAATTGAAAAATATTAGGATGGTAGCCTGGATCTTATCGCAGCGGCAGCTGAAGCTGCTAGAACATTTGCAGATTGTATGGGCTATAGTCTCAGGAAATCACTGAGCAAACAGGCCTGAGTCATAACAATTTATCTGCTTGCATGTCATAACGACATCATTATGTCATCGTTTATATAGTAGATAATATTTTTTTTGAAAATAGAATAATTGATTAAAAAATCGATATAACATTAAATATACTATAATTATTTATATTATTAAAAATGCTATAACTAAATCAAATCATTAGCAACAGAACTTAACACAACACATTTTCTATTCTCCTCGCCAATAAAACCATTTGTCCTTTCTTATTTTTCGTCTCGCCCCTTTAAGTCTACGAAAACTTAAGCCTAGTCCTATATGTCCTAATAGTGTGGAGTGATTCATCACCAGCATATGGACGGCTCAGGGAGATGAGGTGCGAAGGAAACGAAATTCCATAGGCGTATCATTTTAGAGGAGACATTTTTGATCATTTTCAGTTCTCCTCCTGTCAAATTTGGTCGCTTACGATTGGAATGTTAGTGGTTTTAGAACCAATGCGAGTAGTGGTTTCATCGCTTCCATCGCATAAAAACACTAAACACTCGCGTATAACACAATATTATAATTAATTTATATCGCGAATCAACCGTGCATAAGACACAATGAAGCGCCACTGTCGCGCCAAAAACATACATGCATGAAACAGCGCATGCGTCAATATATCAAAGGAAATCCGGCGTCTTTACCTTTGACCAATGAAATTTAATTTAATTTAGAACCGACTAAAACTCACCAATGAGAGCGGTAGACCCGGTTACTAAAAGTTCTGCCCACCATTTCTATAGAGTGTACACAAATTTGCACACTAAGAAATTCTGTGATCCATTGCAAATAGGCAGACCGTTCAATTGTGATGGTGGTGTGATATTATGTATGAATCACTCCACACTATTTCGGAATCAGGGTATAGTGTGCCTCATAATTTAAACCAGTGGCGTCTCGTGGGGTGAAGCAAGTGAAGCTTCGAATCACCCTCATTAGCAAAAAGTTAACGGCAAGTTCTGAGCTACTTATATTTTAATATTATAATTTACGAAAATTTAGCTGTTCCGCTAACATAGCAGAGCTCCCATTTATTTTTATGTAAAATAATGGCAAAACATTTTTTTAATTTTTTGTACGCAATTAACTAGCAAATATTAGTGGCAAGTTCTGAGCTACTTATATTAACAGATTTTTTTTCGTATAGTTGCTAACCTCACGTGAACAACAAACGTCCAATTTTTGTATTAATATTTTTTTATTATTTGCTCATGGCGAAAAAATTTTTTTCGCAATTAATCAGCAAATAGTTAGCGGAAAGTTCTAAGCTATTTATATTTACGAAAATATTGTTTTTGGTATAGACCTGTTTCGCTAACTTTGCCTGAATTTAACAATGCACCCATTTTCATAATTAAAAATAATGGCGAAATTATTTTTTCCTCGCAATTAATTAGCAAAAAGTTAACGGCAAGTTCTGAGCTACTTATATTTTAATATTATAATTTTCGAAAATTTAGTTGTTCCGCTAACTTAGCAGAGCCCCATTTATTTTTATAAAAAATAATGGCAAAACTTTTTTTTTATTTTCTTTACGCAATTAACTAGCAAATATTAGTGGCAAGTTCTGAGCTACTTATATTAACAGATTTTTTTTCGTATAGTTGCTAACTTCACGTGAACAACAAACACCCAATTTTTTTATTTATATTTTTTTATCATTAGCTAATGGCGAAAAAAAATTTTTCGCAATTAATTAGCAAATAGTTAGCGGAAAGTTCTGTGCTATTTATATTTACGAAAATGTTGTTTTTGGTATAGACCTGTTTCGCTAACTTTGCCTGAACTTAACAAAGCACCCATTTTTTTAATTAAAAATAATGGCGAAATTATTTTTTTCGCGCAATTAATTAGCAAAAAGTTAACGGCAAGGTCTGAGCTACTTATATTTTAATATTATAATTTACGAAAATTTAACTGTTCCGCTAGCTTAGCAGAACATCCTATTTGTTTTATTAAAAATAATGGCAGAACAATATCTTTCTTCGTAATTAAATAGCAAATAATTTGCGGCAATTCTTAAGCGATGGTTCTCCAAAATTATTCTGCTAAGTCCACGTGCAATGTACATACCTTAAAATGATGGCGAGTTTTTGGTGATAACTACGTAATAATATATTTCGCTCTAGAGTAATAGAAATAGATGGGAAATAAAATCAATATATGTTATGAAACTGTAAATACTTCAAAGTGATTTATGATCCAATGTATAAACAGTTCCAAATGTTTCGATGACAGAAACCAATTTCTGCCATCGCTAGGTTTCTAGCCTCGTTGCAAATAAATGATTTAGAAAAGACCTAATATTTATTTAATATTAACATCTAATTTAATTTTAATGACAGTAAAATCTACCTTATGCTTTTCATTTAATAAGTAATACTTACGCACATAAAAGGAGCAAAATTATATTGTGGATGAAGACTACCCTTATAAAAAAAACAATGGGGTCAAGAATGTTTTAGATCAACATTCTTACATGTTTTAGATCAATCTTTCATCATAGCACTATTTTAAAACATCTGCTAAATATTTTGAAAAATAAAAGGGATTTAATAACGTATGATAAATCACTGATAAAATCATTAAGATGCAACTGTCAAGAACTTATTAGTTATATATTATATATTTTGTTAGTTTCTCCCTGAAAAAAATCCACCCTCACGATCGGCAGGATATCCTCGGTCACGGCGTACGTGAGTGGTATTGGGATTTTTTGCTTTCTCACGATAGAAATCCACTTTTCTCTTTGAATCAGCTTACGCTGATATCTGGGAAATAATAGAATTGATACTTGCATTTTTTTATGTATTCTTCAATAACGATGTTACATATTATAAGACGTAAATGTCGTGAATGACGTGGCCGTTAAAATGCTAGACTTTGCCACTGAGCGCGCTAGATCGTTCACCGCCTCCCCAGCAGCTGCACGGTCCCTATACGTATTATAACTATTTAATTGTAGTTGTGTGCATTGCAATCTTTTTCTTATTGATTTTATCGATCCATTTGTGATCCACTAGTACATTTATATCTCATTTCTTCCGATTTTTGTTGGAAAATTATTTCTGTGTCTGTACTACTACACTTATACAGAGGCCCACTCGATCATCTACATCTTCAACGGCGTAGAGCTCATTATAATTCGCATAGATATCTACCGCGAGCAACTTATACATCAACCGTGCGCTGCCGTCCCGCTGAAAACCACGTGGGGTACGCTGCAAGCCGAATAGTAGCGAAAAGGCATAAATAACGGACGCGACGCAAATTCATCCTCTTTTTGACCGATTATTTGCTTGATCATACAGTTGATAACGTAGTTGTTATATTTCGGTGTGATTGGTGTGGTGTTTCAGAATTACAAGGTACAGTCTTTATTATTTTATTATTATTATATAAATATATGTGGGTGTGTTCTACGGCTAACCCTAGAAACTGGGATACAAATTTTCGTACGGAAATTACGTCGTATTTTCTTTGACTACTTTGTATGCTGTGTTTCGACCTTAATAGGCCTTTTGCTATAGATGTGATTTATTGTTTGGAACACCAGTAAAGGTACATTCACTGGGTGAGCTGTGGACATATAGGCCACGACTATATTTTTGGTATATTTTTACCGCATGTTACTAAGTTCAATTTAATATTGGATTGTACCTAGTAGTTCGATCATATACTACCTTGTAATTCTGAAACAAAGCTACTATAATACCGAATAAAAGAACATCATTACGTTACTTTTCTATACGTTATATCATATAGTCTTAGTTTGCATACCACATTCCTTCCTTGTTAATTTTTTACTGTAACTTTATAAAAGTATATCTTCAATTTTTGGGAATGTAAAATCAAAATCACTTTCAATATTTTTAATATTATAATACTTATTATCTATATATTGCATATATACACACAACCAAACTTATATGGAATCACACGGTATCACCGGCAAACAATTTTTTTCCTGCAAACATTGATATGCGTATCAAAAGAGAAATATGTTTACCAACAGTAACAAATAACTTCATTCCAAGTTTATGACTTTTGCTATTACAGTGGTGATTTTTCTGTTGACATGTGAAATCGTAGTTCGGTTGTAAATTGTTTATGTGTGAAAATTTTTGAAAAATGTCTTATATGGGGTTATCAGACGTGCAAAGGGGAAGAATTATTGCTCTGGTAGAACATGGAATGTCACAAAGAGAAATTGCAAGGACAGTAGGGGTTACACAAGGTCGTTTTGTAAACCTATTCAAGGTTTCTAGAATTGGGAACTGTTATACCTTGGCCTTAGATATTTTTGGTAATTCTGTTTACCAATTATATAGGTGAAAATACTTGCCCCGTCACCTAGCTCAAGGATAAAACCCAAGTCAACAGGAAGATAAGGAAGTAAAGTTATAAAAAATAGGCACAAATGGGGTGGAAGGAATTATTCCGGGGCGATTGGACGCCACCAGTGGTGAAGGCCACTGGACCTAGGTACGACCAGAGACAATCGGAGAGCAACGAGACACTATACTACTGGCGTGGGGTCAAGGGCCAGGACGAACAAGAAGCAAGCAGATGATAAAATGAAAAACTTACTTAAATAGTTAAAGAAAAATGCCAATTGGTGTTCAATGCCACAAGAATGGTACAATCCGTTCAGTAACAACAATTATAGTGGGCAATTGCAGCAGAACGAGAAAACAATCACAAGATTCACAATCAACAACCTGTATTGCAGTGACGTTAGGTTAATTCAAAATTAAATTCTACTGTCAAAAAAAAAAGAGAGTTTGATCAAAAAAAATATTAACTGGAAACATGATGAAGGTTGACTAATTAGGCGCGGCAATACACACTTACACGCATACACGCTCTGCACTTCGAATGCAGGAACGTAACAGAACCTTAAAAAATCGATCAAGAAGTCGTGGAAAAGTTACTACTGAAGAGCAGGACCGGTTTCTAGTTCAAATAGCAAGAAGAAATCCGACTGTATCTCATCCCGAGCTTCAAAGGCAACATTTGCAAGTTACGGGAATTAAGAGGTAAGGGACGGATTAACGTTTCCGTCGAAACCATCCGGAAGAGGCCTCGAGCTCGAGGATTATTTTGCAGAAGACAGTTAAGGGTTCCCGAACTAACAAGACAACATAAAATTTAGCGTTTACAATGGTGTTTGGAGCATCAAAACTGGACTATCGAAGACTGGCGAAATGTCTTATTTTCAGATGCAACCAGAATTGGCCTTCTACAGACGACCAGCGAATTCGAGTTTTGAGAGGTCGTGGGAGACAGGCTAGACTCGCTGTTGCTAAATCTGTCCCCAAATACAAAGGAAGAACTGTAATGTTTTGGGGTCGAATTATGAGGGATGAGAAAACTCCTTTACTCCCCAAAAGACAAAACTTAACGGGTCCTAGGTATGTTGATTTAATTCTAGGACCCATAGTAAGAAACTGGAGAGGCGCTTTTGGCGAAAATTTTGTTTTTATGAACGATAATGCACCACCTCATACAAGCCACAATTTCCTCAGAGTCGCCACAATTTTTTTGGAAACAGAAAATGAACAAAATGTATACATATACGTTTTACGTTTCGTGTTATTACAGAAGCTGTTGTTTATTTTTCAATAAAAGTGGTTGCATACACCTCTATTTATTTTCTAAGAATTTCTCTTTACTTTGAATTTGATCAAAGAGGAGAAAACGGGCGAATCCATATAAGTTTGGTTGTGTGTAATTATATCTTTTGCTATTTCACTCTGATCTCCAGTTGGGATATTTTATTAAATAAATAATTTCTCAAACCACCTAAATACTTAAATAATTAAGTAATTATTCGCCATTTGGCCGAATATTTTTCTATTTAGTTGTATTTAATCTTTAATTTTATCTAATTAAAGCTCATTTTTTGAACTATTAATTTAATAATTTTTCTTAACCTCATTCTAGTATAAATTGTACTGTTGATATCTTGCTCAAGCGGAAATTTATACATATTTTTTCTTCCAAATTTATTGGAAAGATAAACCTACCTTTTACCAGGCTATCTTTTAAACAGTAGAGTCATTAAACAGTAGAGTCATTGTCAAATTTTGAGTAGCTTAACTTATTCTGTAAACCATCCACTGGTATACATATTTATATGTGAATATATTGTTTTAAAAAAATACATTCTTTTATTTCTCTAAGCAAACATCTGATTCACAGAGGTTACTAAGCTTGTAATTACTGTCTAATCATTTCTGCGGTGCTACTTTAGTACTGCTGACCTGGCGTCCAAATATTTTTTTAATATAAATTAAAAAGTAGGAATAGTTCAAGGGTATCTAAGTACTATAAGAGCCTCTAACTAACCATCTAATCCACGATCTCCGGAAAAATCTGAGCAGCCGATAGGAAAAATAAAAAATCCATCAATATACATCTCCTGGATGAGAGGCCATTTAATTCAGGTAATCTAAATTAAAAGGAGAGGTGTTATAGGTGTCTCTTTTATAGAATGGGGTTTCGGATTTTTGCTACGATTACTTTTCTCAATTAGTGGCGATATACCTAGTGGCGTATATATTGGTACATATCTATACATAGTGTGTATAATGTGTATTATGAAATCTTTCATTAATAATTATAATAATAATACAGTCCTTTATTATATAAGTTATACTATTCTAATATTTATTTTAAAATAAGAAACCAAAGAGTGCATTGTAACCTAAATTGTTAACAATATAGGTATGTACTAACTAAAATTTAAAGAGATAAAATATTGATTATGCCCTATATCAAAATTGAAAGAGGGGGAATGCTGGAGAAAATATGGCGTGAAAGAAGGATGAGGCCACTGCTTTAACGGTCAATTCATCGAAAGAGGTAATCTGACGAACATGCACTGATTTATCATCGCCTTTACGACAAACTGGTTCATGGTGCTTTACGCTGACTCCGAGGATGCCTATACTACGCAAAAAGTAGTGGAGAGAAGGCAATTTAAAAGATAAATAGGGACTGTCGGGAACTGAAAATAAAAAGAACTTGTGCGTGGAAAAAATGGTATACCGTGGCGGATATCATAGCTATAATATGAAAACGTGCATGTACACGATAGAAAGCTAAAATTGTTATTCGATGAAGACAATGTTGACTCCCTTGATATTGCTATTCTTGTCATTTTCGGTCATTTAAATACATTGATAGGATTAGGTTTATTAAATACATTGATAGGAAATTCTGTTATCGTATATTTATGACTTTACAACATTTAGTTGTTACTGATGGAATCGTAAAAAACAACTACCCAGAGGGCAGAGATCATTACCTGCATTGAATTATATCCACAAATCCTGATTAGTTGCCAAAATCAGTCGTCAATGCCAATGTTGAGATAAACGAAAATACAGAACATAAATCGGCAATCAAATACGATAAATACAACAAATTAAAATTAAATTAAATTCAGTAGCCTGAAACTAACGATCAGACTATAGTATAAGCACAAACAAACACTTGCCTATGACCAACGAACAGTATAGCGGAACGCCAACCAGATACGCGCATGATTGGTCAAAACAAATAATATAAATAAATAATTAATCGCCACAAAAATCTGTTTCAAGTGAAATTGAAATCATAACAAAAGTCATAATAATAATTATAAAATATCAATCACTAATAAACTGTGTCTAGATTAAAGGATTAATGCAAAAGCATAAGTGTAAATAAAGGGTTCGAGAGTTTTAGCTAGGAAGCAAAATGAAAATGTAGATGGAACGCATCACATAGAAAGTGAGGTTACATGAGAAAAATTTAATTTAACTGTATGATAGTATTCAGAATTCAAAATTATATAATGTGATAATCAAAGTGTCATAGTTTTAAGTGAAATTAAATAAATTAAATATTATGAACTAATCTGATAGGCCAGATCAAAATAACCGAACAAGAAAGAAGTAGGTAACCTTTTTTTGTTTTTTTATTACGGTAGGTAACATTTGTTTTTTTATTACGGTACATCCGTAGAAACTACAAACATTATTAAGCGTCTAGTTACGGCATTCAAGAAAGCAACAGCCACGCTCCTTAATTTCATGATAATTTCTTAGAAAATAATTGTAAAATAAATAAAATAATTTAAAATAATAATTGTTAATTTGTGCTAAGTACCGGTGTAAATGATCTAGAAGCAAAAAAAACTGCATGAACAAGTGTTTTCGTCGTTTCTTACAAGTAAGAAGTGGTAGCTTGGCGGCGTCCCAGCCCAGTAGAAGAAATTTGCGATCAATATCAAACAAGAAAAGGAAACAATTTTTTACAGTAATTAAAGTTATAGAAGATTAAAAACTACAGCAGCATTAGGTAATAAATTTGAGGGTGAATAAATCCCAAGGTGAGATCCCAGCGAAGGCAGTCAGCATTCCAGAGACAGTGCAGCGATGTGTTCAGCGATATTTGTTCGTGTACCAGTGAAACCAAAAAGTGATAAGTTTTGTGTAAATTCATAAAAGGATTAACATATTTTTACAAGGTAACAAACAATTCAAGACAATTCAACATATCAAGACCCCTTGACTGCCACAAAATGTTCCCCTGTAAAATAAAAATCCATGTGTCCCGGCGAATTCTCAAATATTTTGCGGTTTTTCAATTACAGGGGGGTAAAAGTTATTCATCAACTGCGCCGACCAGCTACTCAAAACAAAACCGGTACTTCTTGAACAGCTGCCGCCGTTATATCTTTATCTAACATGCGTGCTTGGCGTGCTCTTTATCTAACATGCGAAGACTGTCGGCGTCCTGTGATATTTGTTTATTTCTTATATTCAACAGATGAACTATACAGAGATTTCGGCAAACTGTATTATAACAGCTATGAGTATAATTTGTTGTCTTATTCTGTCATACCTAAATATTTATTTGTTCCTAGGATTTCCTGATATAATTAAAACCATAAGTCACCGTAAGTCATTAATAACAAATGACATTCAGCATACATTATTAACCGAGACAGTAATGAATCAGGGGATATGATATAATCAAGATAAATTACCTTAACACTCGTGTATACAGGCTGATCCAAATTAAGTGCCCACCATTGCTATCTCTGTTATTACTAGAGGTAAAATCGATTAAATGAACAAACTAGCGGCATTTTTAACGCTGATCAAGATAACAAAATTTAAAAAACAATTCAACGTTTTTGAGTTAAGCAAAATATTTTAAATGGAATACCCCATATATATATATATATATATATATATATATATATATATATATATATATATATATATATATATATATATATATTGAGATAAACGAAAATACAGAACTTAAATCAGTAATCAAATTGAGTAAATACATCAAATTAAAAATTAAAATTAAATCAGTGATCAATAACTGTCGCACAGACTATATATAGTATAAGCGCAAGCACACACGCATCGCTGACCAACGTATATACTATAGCAGAACGCCAACCAGCTACGCGCCTGATTAGTTAGAACGTAATATCATTATATCTAAATTATTTATCGGCACAAAAATCTATGTCAAGCATAATTACAATAGACAAGTCCCAATAATAATTATAGAATATCGAGCATTAATAAACTATGTCTAGATTAAAAGATTAATGCGAAAGCATCAGAATAAAAATGGGGTTCGAGAGTTTATGGCCGCGAACCAAAATGTAATGTAGATGTAACGCCTAATACATAAATTGAAGTTACGCAACAGAAAGTGAATCTGATTGTATTATTACGTAAAATTGAATAAATTAAATAATAGGCAACAATCTGATTGGCCAGTTCGGCCAGTTTAAAACATGATAACAAGAAAGAAGGATGGTAACCAGGATATGCAATGTTTTTCCATACGGCATATCCGTAGTAACATATATATATTATTAAAAGAGTCCAGCTAAGGCGTTCGATGAGGTAACAGCCACGATCCTAATTTTATAAAAATTTGTTAGAAATTAATAGTAAAACTAAAGTAAAGTAAAGAAACTATTCGGGGATCTAACGTGGTCTTACGATGATCAAACGAATAAGCCCCTTTCCCGCCCTGCCCAACTTCGCGGACCTCGCCAAATGTAACAAAAAATTACGTATATATCTGCTGATTTTAGCATGGTGGACATGGAGGTTTTACATGTCAAATTTAGATTAGTTATCAGCAGAAGTCAAGTGTCAGCAAAGTCAATTTCCACGTCAACTGTGAAAATGCAGGGAACCAACTTCGAAATATTATAGTACTAATACACCGTTGTGTCATGTTCAAGGTCGTATGTTATGTGACGTATAAGCGCGCGCTTTATTTCCTCACTTATGAAATTCTTCTTCGCTATCACTATCACATAAAGCAATAGAAAAATTTCAGTGAAAATGCCCATTGTTTCAAAACAGCAACGGATCTTAAAGGCTGTGGAAACAAAAAATAACAATTTCTAAAGCCCGTATTAAAAAAATACACTCCCCGGCACAAAATTCCGTCACCCTAAAATTTTGCCCAATTTTGATGTTTTATAACTTTTTTATTTTTCATCTGATTTTCATAAATTTTTTACCAGTCTGTAGATCAGTTCATTGTGTGTCTTTTTAATTATTGTAATAAGTCATATTTTTCGTCCAGGCAATATTATACAGGGGTAAATCAAAGTGTTGTTTTTTGTCGTAAACTCAAAACACCCTGTGGAAAAATTGAGGCGAATAATTTTGTTTACAAACTGTTTGCTGCCATCTTAGACGTATTGTAAACATTTTGTTTTTTGATTCATCCCATTATCTCATTTCTTCTGCGAGCAGCAAAATTTTAAATGAAACGCTGATTTCAAGCTTATTTTTATTAACAAAAACATCCACTAGGTATATCACAAAACTAATTAACAAAGACAAATTTTAATAACGTGTATGTCCTCCTCTCGCAGCAATGACAGCTTGCATTCTTCGTGGCATCGAATTAATAAGATTACTTATTCTGTCTTGAGGAATAGCCTGATATTCTTCTGTCAGCGCCAGCCGTAAGTCTTGCAAGGTTAGTGGTTGCACAGGACGGCGACGGAGTGCTCTTTTAAGAACATCCCAAAGATGTTCGATTGGGTTGAGATCCGGGCTACATGCGGGCCAGTCCAATCTTGGAAGTCCAACCTCATCCAGATATTCGCTCACTACCCGTGCAACGTGAGGTCTAGCATTATCATGCATTAATGTAAATTGGTTCCCAATGAAAGGAGCAAATGGAACAACAATTTCTTGGAGGATTTCCTCAATGTAACGGTGGGCGGTTAGTGCTCCATTTTCAACAAATACAAGGTCAGTACGTGCATCGGTAGAAATACCCGCCCAAACCATGACTGAACCACCGTAATATTGCAGTCGCTCAGATATGATGCAGTCTGCATATCTTTCATTTCTACGTCTGTATACCCGTTCACGACCATCCAGCGACCTTAAACAAACCCTGGATTCATCTGTGAATAGTACGTTTCCCCACTGTTCTACAGTCCAGTCAGCATGCGCTCTTGCAAATCTCAGTCGATGTCGTCGATGCCGAGGAAGCAATTTTGGACATACTGCTGGCCTTCGTGAATGCAATCCTGCTTCTAACAATCTTCTACGTATCGTTCTTTCACTTACACTTACTCGACGTACCATTTGCAAGTCATTTTTTAGATACACAGCAGTAGCTGTTCGATCTCTTAAAGAACTCATAATGACAAAGTGATCATCAGCTTGAGTGGTCATTCTCCTTCTGCCAGAGCCTTGCCGCCTAATAAAGTTTCCCGTCTGTAGATACCTATTCCAAACAACACAAACTGTAGACCGCGCAATTCCCAGAGTACGGGAGACATAACTCTTATTGCGGCCATCCTCTATTAAGGCAACAATTCTACCTACGTCTGCTGTAGTTACCATGATGACAACACACTAAATTAACTGTACTGTCAAATATTCTGTCACAATAACCGCGTATTTAGCCAACGTCGAAGTTTTTTAATTAAAAATGATAAAATTAACAGCGTTTCATTTAAAATTTTGCTGCGCGCAGAAGAAATGAGATAATGGGATGAATCAAAAAACAAAATGTTTACAATACGTCTAAGATGGCAGCAAACAGTTTGTAAACAAAATTATTCGCCTCAATTTTTCCACAGGGTGTTTTGAGTTTACGACAAAAAACAACACTTTGATTTACCCCTGTATAATATTGCCTGGACGAAAAATATGACTTATTACAATAATTAAAAAGACACACAATGAACTGATCTACAGACTGGTAAAAAATTTATGAAAATCAGATGAAAAATAAAAAAGTTATAAAACATCAAAATTGGGCAAAATTTTAGGGTGACGGAATATTGTGCCGGGGAGTGTATATGATTTAGGTACACACACAGTTCCATTTAAAAAAAAATATCTCTGGTTTGTACAGAGTTTGCAATGATGCATACTTAATTGGATCAGCCTGTATATTGATATTAAAGTGGATGTGGATGGTACCAGTAGATCCACATTTCAACACTAGATATTTGCGTCAAAGTTAACACTGTCGGGACCGAGAATTAATGCGTGTTTATGGATACCGGATTGAATAAATAAGCAGGAAACTTACGCAAACCGCATAATTTATATACATCCGGGATATGTTTTTAAAAGTTACATTATAAAATATTAAGTTTGTGCATTAAATAAGTTTTTTTTCTTTAGCAAAACACAAGTTTTTTTAATTATACAGTTATCTTGAATCTGAAAAAACCTTTATTAGGCCAGGAAACGAAGACATGAATTCGGAAAGTGCAAATTCGAAATACATAGTGCTAAACCGATTATTGTTTTAAGTTGTGTGGTTGACCCTTAGCAGTAACATACCAAAAGTCCCCAGCCGTGGACCTCGTGCGTCAGGGGGGACGGGTGTGAAATGGGCTGGTTTGTAGATTTTTCGTTACTATCTCGAAAACTAAGCGTCCTAACGGAAAGGTCACTCTATACAAAATTAAAGAAAATTAAATTGTCTACTAAAAAGTTCATGTCAATTTTTTTGCCATTTTTAATCATCGTCGTCATGATGCTGACGAATTCTGATGAGGACGAATTCTGGCACAACTGGGCCTGTGCTTGCGACAGGGGTGTGGAAGCTTTCCGACCCCCCTGATCCATCCCCAAGCAGTTGCCTCCGGCTGCTGATCTCCATATAGCCATTGCTGAACCCGCAAACCATAATTAGTCCTTTGTAGTTTAAAAAAAATGTGTAACAATCTTGTCCGGCACCCAAGAACCCCTTTTAAGATATTTTTTTTATTTCTATATTCCAGAATATTCGTTTTGTTGTTTGAGTTTTAAAATTTGACTTTTGGTTTTTTACATTCAATTTGTTATAAAATTATTACAGATACGCGAAACTTTTAAGCTTGTTTTACTCAGAAATTTTACTAATTTTACTTTTTTAACAGTATGTATTTTAAAAAATATATTTTAAAATATCTGTTGTTTTTCTTATCATATTATAAAATGAAAGCAATATTTTGTTTGTTTTCGTATAATTTTTTTTCGTTAAACAAATATTATTAATGAGGCTTGGGGGCCCAAATAATCTTTCTGCACAAGGGCAGGGGCCCTTGGCAGGCATCCTTGACCCGCCACTGTTCTTAGGGAAAAGTGTGTGGAAGAACAATTTTTATGGCCTTTTTTATGATAAATATTACCGTTTGGCTGAAAAATGCAAAAAAACCCTTATTTGCGAACTTTGACCTTGAATAAATGTTTTTGCAGATGTGGGATCGATGGGGACTTTTCACATTTCATTTATAAATATTCCCAATATTCGTTCCCAATATTCGTACCAATTTTCAGCTCTATGCGATTATATATTTTTTTCTCGACCAAATGCAAAATCTTCGACTTTCCGCAGCGAACAAAGCAGTTAATTTTTTTTGCCAAAATAAATATTCCAAATGGCAACTGGGATTTGTTTTCAATATCCCACCCGGTTGCAGCCTTCGCAGAGATGCAATTTTTGAATTCGCAGAGCTGCTACTGTGAATTTATATATAAACCGACGTGAATTTCGCCTATAAAGTCATCGCCACCATGATCAATAAACTGTATATTGTTGCCAGTCTATTGTTTCAGAATAATCCAAATGTTTAATTCTAAATGATAGAAAATATGGTAGATATTCCAGATAATTTTGATTAATCCACAACTCTGCCATTTTTCATGACTTTCAGAAAGTGATTTATCCGAGGCTTTATCTAAATATTTTGGATGTAATAAATAAGCTAGAAAATGGATGGGTGATTAACACTAAACTCAGCCAAAAGCAACATACACCAGGAAGCGAGGGGTTGTTAATCTCTAAAAAAATGTATACACCAAATTCAGGAATTCAAAATAGTTCCAATGAAGTCAAAGTAATTCCAATGATTTCCAGTTATTTTAGGGAATTCATTTGATAGTGAAGTAGAATTCACGTAAATAAAATCAAGTTTTCAATGACAAAATCGCTATTTAATAACAAAAAAGCCATGAAGATATAAAATTAAAAATAAAAATTGTCATAACTAAATTATTGCAAATTCTCAAAAAAAAATAAAATTTTTAAACCTATTTATTCATCACTCGTTGTACTGTCACTACTCTGTCTATGGTTAGATTTGCAACATCCAAAGTAAAGTGCTCTTCTTTAATGGAAAATTAAATGTTTGGAGCTCTTAAGACTTTATGTATAGTAATTCTGTTTGTAATTGAAGTCTCCCTATGTAAAATGTCTTGGACACTAAAATTGCACATTGTGCAATTTGCGGTCGTCATAGGGTCATAGGTGGTCGTCATCTGGTGGTCCACAAAAATTGTTCTAACGTCTGACTAATGAGTAATATTGGACAAAGACGTTCCGGTGTATCCCTTGTTCTTAAAACATCAATTATATTTAATAAAGCGTATGCATTAAGTTCTGCACAAAGATAGACATTTAACTGTAATATCTCTCTTTATTCAAGATCTCCACGACCTAACGAAAAAGAGAGGCGGCTAAATTTTTTAAGTCCTTTCGAGAGGGATCTTTATAATTAATATAGGCCAGGCCACGAAACACCATTTCCAGATAATATGCCGTAGCTGATGGAACGTCACACTTTTTTAATACATTGAATTCAAATGAACACAGAATTCATAAATTCATTTGTGGAATTCACAATAGAATTCACTTATGTGTACACCTGAATTCAATTCAATATCCCCTCGCCAGAAAGATATTTCTTCGAAAATGCTGCGGCGTTCTTTCTTTGTTCCAACTACCTGGATCTTACAACATGTTTTTTATGTTATTTTAATCAATCAATTTTTTATTTTAATCAATTATTGTAATCAATAAAAAAAATAGAATTAAATCATAAGTAAAAAAAATATAGATAATGTATATATTTTAAACATTTAGAAATAAAACCTAAAAAAAAAAAACAAAAACCCGTTAAAATCCACCGGGCTGTTTTCTTAAACCTGGGTATTTTTCCAATCCTGCTGGTAGATAAAGGAAAGGACTAGCTAACACTCCAAAAAGAAACTGAATTTCTGACAGCAATCCAAATATATGCAGTTCCAAAATTGGGGCAAATTTGGTCGCGTCACGTTTATTTTGTTGATCAGTTTAGTTAGTTTAATGTCAGCTTGAAAACCCTTTTCTAATAATTGAATTTTTCCGGTTAAAAGTTAAAAGTGAATATCTGTTAAATTAATAAATCGTCTATCAAATGATTATTTTCGAACTATAGCTAATTATAACTATAGATAACGTCACAATAATACGTCACGGCTTCGCCCATCGCGTTGGATTGTCTTCAACCAGTCGTGTAAATTAATTTATATCGATAGGTTAGTTATTGATAGATATTTGCCGGTGACAAGAGACTGAGCCTGAAGAACAAGACAACCCTCATCAAGACCGTCTTACGCCCCCAGCTGACCTACGCATCCACCGCATGGGGATACGCAGCGAAGACGCACCTCAAGAGGATCCAAGCAGTGGAAAACATAGCGCTTCGGACTGCAGTAGGTGCCCCTTGGTATGTGACCAACGAGGTCATCCGAAGGGACCTGAAATACAAGACGGCCACCGAGATGATCGAGGACCACGCCAAGAAGCTCTACGTCATCGCAGAGGACCACGGGCATCCGCTAATCCGGCTGGCCACGGACTACGATCCAGAGGAAGCAGGACCTCACAAACGGCCAAAGACCCAAATCCTGGACAACGGGTGAGTATATAATCACAATCTTATGTTTCAGCACGACTGATGCGAGAAGAAGCAGACGACACCGAAGAAAAGAACAGGACCAAAGAAAACGGATCGAGAAGACACTAAAACAGCCCAATCCAGTGGATGGCAAGGCCGACTGCCTTGCCAAACCACACATCCTTACCTTACCTGACTGAGCCAGCGAGCTGATCGCTGATCAGCTCTCTAGCTCCGTCATCCTGAGCTACAATGCTCATCCTCCATAGCAACCTGAATGCCGCGCAGCCGGGCTCTAGTAAGCCCGACGAGAGGCAGGAAGGACTCCTCAAAGACCCGACATGACACCCCCGGGGGTAATACACACCGGCGAAGAAAGTCAAGAGCGCCAGAAGCAAGGCTCTGCCGGTGGGGCCCATCAGCCAGGACCGAGGGAGGCTGCGTAACTTCGCGTGACACTGATCACATTTGTGGGGAGGGTCACGTGAAACGCGCGGCTTATCCCTTACGAGGCGGTCTCGGCCTACATAGGGGTAAAGAGCGATGGTACCGTTCGGCCCCCTCTTATCGAGGTCACATCTATAGCCAAGGATATTGGCGCGGATAGATAGTTAGTTATAGATAGATAAATAGTTATCGATAGATTCGTAGCGATAGATAGCGATATCGGCCTCTGCGTATGATGACGTATTTATCTTCTCTACAATCCTACATTCTACGACAATCCCAACAGCTATGGCGGTATATCTTAAGTTTTCTAACTACGTAGTATGAAAGTAAATAACTATATAAATAATTAATTTCATTTAAAATAAACATAATTTGGATAGCTGTACGAAAAGTTAATTAGAGTTCAGCACCAGGCAACATAATACTTAGGTATCGAGATTCCCTACATAATCAAACATATTATTTGCTCTAATACACTGCTACAAAGTTAGCCAAGTGAAATATGCTGTTATTCGCTGGAAATGATAAAAAGAAAAAAGCCGTTTCACATTTCGCGAGGCAGAAAAAGCGAGAAAAAGTAATATAGTAAATTCTAAATTGGGTGCTCGCGTCAAGTTTCTATTTGACGAAAAGTAAAAAAAAAACCTATAGCGTCCGTCTACTGCATGTATATACCCAAATCAAATGCTGTTTGTGTTAACATGCGATTTGCGGGGGTGGACGCTCCCGGAGCTTGAAAGCGCCGATGCGGCACATAATGGACATGACGAGCTACCTTTGACATTTAGCTAGCTGGAACGGGGCGCAGGAAATTCTGCGACAGCATCATTTCCAGGATGCCTGGACTTGTAAAATTCGCAGATGAAGGGGTTTCGTTTACAGATTAATCCTTATGTAAATTCTAACCAAATTACTTTCTCTGCATTCGAAATCATCTTGAAAATGTTACGGATAAGTTACTATATTCGGTTGATATACAGAAGGGAGATATTAACAATATTATACTCTGTTTTGGGTTCTAATTCCAATGATGCTGTTACGTGAGATAGTCATCTACATTATACCTACTACATTTACATTTTATTTTATAGAAACTGTAGCTCTATAAAGCATGTTACTATATATCCATCATATCCCAGGAATGGACTTTTTAAGTATGCAGTGTTAGAGTTTCAAACCCGCACTTTTAATATATTACATTTTATATTGTAACATACATACATAAAATATCATATGCGTGAACTTAGAGATACACTTTTAAATAATCTAATGTTGAACCAGCTCATAATTAGTTGCTAATTACTTGTAGTAATGATGAATTTGTTGGTCTTATTTAAAAAAGAGAAGTTCACATGAAGTTAGTTCACACGATCATGAAACAGATTTTTCATGATCGTGAAAGAATTTAAATAATCGGGAGTAGGCCCAAAGTATTCATTTTTTTTTCGTTGCTAATTATTGTAGTAATTGCAGCTTTTGTGGTTGTTGATTATACTCGTAAAACGTGCGTTTTTCGCAGTTTTTCCTTAATAAAAAGCTTGTTTCAAAGTTGTAATAAAGTTAAAATAATAACTAAATATGTAAGACTCCTCAAATGTATTTAGTTCTTGGTGATAATTCGTAAAATAGACATCGGAAGGTGGGTTGTTTTTGTTGTGTGGCGCGACTTGTTAACGGTCACTGACAAAAACGTGTTAGTTAAAAATATACTTAACTACTGAAGGTAGGTGTCATTTACAATAAAATGCCATAAAGATATTAGCTATTTTCTAGAAAAAAGTGCAAACAAAATAATACCCAGGTGTTTTAAAAAGTAAAATCTTAATTTTTTTCCATTATGGCTTCTAAATGTTGCGTACCTAAGTGCTCAAGCAATTACGATAGTATCAATACTTATGTGTCTGTGTTTTTTTTTCCAAAAGATGCGTAAATTAAACAAATATGGATTAAAGCCATTCATAGAGAGTCGTCCTACAAAACATTCAGTAGTCTCTATTAGGTATTTTTCAGAGTCGTGTATTATAAAAATAGATAGAATGACTAGGGACGGTGGTTCTATATTGGAGAGGTTCCTAGAGAGAAACCAAAACGTACAAAAAAACGCTTTTCCTTCAATATTTCCGAATCAACCGTCCCATATGACAAAAAATTCACCTGTTAAGCGAAAACAGCCAGACGAAAGGCGACAAGAGTTATCAAATCGGGATGAGACTATTTTTCAGGAATGGGTTCGCAGTGATAACGTATTACATTCCGACAACTTTTTACTTTAACTTTACTTTTACTAAATTTAAGGAGAAAAATGTGTTCCATTTCCTTTTTAAAATGTCAGACAATTTTCTTAGTTTTTTTAAAGTTGATTGCGATTCAAATGCGTGCCCTACAAATGTTTTAGAATTAAAAATATTTAGAGATTTGAAAGTTGAATTTTTTTGTAACAATAAAATTATCCCTTCTTATTCTTGATTATTTTTCATGATCGTGTTTTGCTAACTCCATGTGAATTTAGCGAAACACCCCGATTATTTTTTTAATGAAGAGCAACAAATTTATCATTACTACCACAAATTAGCAACTTTTTAGCAACAGATTATGAGCTGATTCAAATTCGATTATTTAAAAATGTTTCGCTAAGTTTCCGCACATATCTATTTTGGAAACTTACTTCGCTATACGACCGGCAACTAGACAGTTTAAGGAAACTAGGACGCGAGACTAATACGCGGAAATGACGAAAATATGTGGAAATAATGAATAAGTCACATTGGCGAACTTGCTTCATAAATATTGCATGCATGGTACATATGTGCTCTCTATTCTCTATTATTTATTTCATAAAAACGGGGATGCATCTCTGTTAAGGTCACACACGAGCGTCATCGATCCTATAGGTGCGGTTTGATAATAATTATCGATTATTTTGATGATGATAATTATTCTTCTTGATACGTTTTCTAAAATCAATTTTTTTAATACTTCAGACGTTCTCGGTACTCAGAATATCATTTAATAATTGCTAATATATTTCGATGACCGTTCTCTTACCACAGTATAATAATATGCAATTTAGCCTTACCACGTTTGAAGGTAAGGGTAGGTTCCGATATCAACATTTTCATTAAAAAACAGAGGTGTTTTTTATAATCTGAGCACGGATATTAAAAATCTCGTAAGATATACAGGGTGGAAAATAAAACATGATTTTTTTTAAATGGAACCCCCGTATATTTTTATACCAAAATAATGTCCTTAATTTTCTGAATAAAAAAATATCTAATTGTTATATAATCACTCCACCTGTTCCTGAGATATTACTAAAAACTTATCACATTACGGGTGTCAATTATAAAACAAAAAACATATCAAGATACCTCTGGAAACAATGCAATTTATTGAGATAATAAATAAATAATATATAGGTGACAATAACAGTAACGAGTAATAACAATAAACAACATAAGCCTAATAAAAACAAATAAAACTCAATATTAATACAGTAACACAATAGAGTGACACAATTTTATTTATTTACATGTGACGTAATTAAATATTTTCCACGTAACCACCACCATTCTGAATACACATTTGGCATCGCTTTATAAAATTGCTTCTCACCCTTTGAAATATATCACCATTTTGGTTTAATTCCGCAATTTTTACACGTATGCATTCTTTTAACTCATTCATATTATTAAAAACCCCGGTTTCGTATATATCTTGTTTTATTGTACCCCAGAGAAAAAAATCTATAGGTGTTAAGTCCGGACTTTTAGCGGGCCAATGTATAACACCGTGCCTTCCTATCCAAATAGAATATTTTCTGTTTAGGTATTCGGTGACGTTCCTTGCAGAGTGTGGTGGTGCTCCATCCTGCTGCCAAATAACAGATCTGTTGTCCACTAAATTAATATTATCTAAATAATTTTCAACTGGATGTTGAAGAATATCCAAAAAAACGTTGTGCATTTAAGGGTCCATGAATGAAATAGCTATTTTCATTCTCCCCCCGTTTTATTTTATATTGCAAGATGTGACCCGAACAATTCTACCCCAAAATCGTAATCGGAGACTCCAAAAACCCCAAATAATATAACAAAATTTCAGACGGATTGGAGCAACTAAGTTTTTGATCCCCATCTTAGATACGCCTTAGATCTAGAAATTTCGACCACCATCAAACTATCCCGAACCTTTGCCATCTTGTTTTCCGCCATTTTGAACTTTTCCCCTTAAACCCCGTCCCCTTAAACCCTTTTTGATATTCATATCATGGGGGTGCATAAAAACATAGTCCACCATCTTTGGGAGTCCGCCATATTGGATTTAGAGTGACGTCATTATATTTTCGTATTCTTCTCAGCAAACCCTTTTATGTGGTACCCATATCATGCAAGCGCATAAAAAATAACTACTTCGTCATACTGGGCGGTCCGCCATATTGGATTTAGAATGGCGTCACTTAGCTAACCTTCATCCAAACTATAATGATAATGCCTTCATCCAAACTAAACGTATACGTCAATCGGTTGAGGATAACTGCTTTAAAATTCAGTTGCAAGATTTGACCCAAACAATCTTACAAACATTGCAAATTGAATAAAAGCTTGTAGAAAGACACGGTGGATGAAAATCTACGAGTGTAGCGGAAATTTTATTTTATTCTCTTGAGAATAAAATTTCTATTTGCAAAAAAATGTTATGTACAAAGGAACCGGAGGATGAAATCACCTGTATGAAAGCTTCACTTGTCAGAGAACCTGCAGATGTTACAAATCATTACGATTTATTTTCAATTAGTGTTTTACGTCATTAACTTGTTAAAACCAATCCTTGGCCCCTCAAGACTTTGACCATGTTTCCAACGTAAACGTGTTTAATGAATTTACATAAATGTACACCTAATCGACTGAATATTATAAAAATAAAATCAATATGAAATAATATAATATCAAGATTTTATTATTATTTTATTTTGTGACATATTTGACATAGGCAAAAATGTCACAAAATAAAATATATATATATTTAATTTTATATATATATATATATATATATATATATATATATATATATATATATATATATATATATATATATATATATATATATATATATATATTATATATATATATATATATATATATATATATATATATATATATATATATATATATATATATATATATATATATATATATATATATATATATATATATATTAATTCATGAAATACCTAGGTAAGAAAGTAATATGTATGTACGCTGATATTATTATTTGATACATAACCTATATAAACAAGAATATTTTGTTTAAACTTACGTTACATATCCTCTCTTCTATCGTTTTTTGCAAATTGAGTAACTTTGTGCATAAATAACTCACTAAACAGGAATAAATGTACTTGTGTATAATATTATTATAATTAATGCACTATGAAAGACGTCTCATTTCATGGTCATACATGCACCCAATAGGTGAACACACCGCCACTATGTCCCGTCCACTGATCTACTTGATGATAGACCGACAGCATTGACAATGACAACAGCACAGAACAACAGTGACAGTACAGTAGCTGACAGCTGACGCTGACAGATCAACGTTCACCTCTGACAACTGACCACGGACCACGGACTCAAGAGCGTTCTGACAGCACAAAACATCAAATGCTCACTGGTGTGATATGCCAAAAATTCTGATTTCAAAAAGAAAGCTCTGTGCCGTGTATGTTTTGTGACAGAAAGCCATATATTTTGTGACTATATCACAGTATATAATTTTAACTGTGGCTTGTGGCTATATGTCACATATGCAGTAAAAATAGGCACCACATGCAGGATCACCAATATACAAATAGTGAAATATAAACTCTTTTTTTAAATTTAGGGTATTTTACTTTCTATTATTGGCGATCAATAATTTGTGGTGAGTGAGGGTGTTGTTTTACAAATACAAATGTTGATATTTGTCAGGTTTGACGTTTAAACAATGAATGTTTTTGTGTAAAGTAGTGCATAAATATCATGGAAGAATGTGTAAATTCCGGAGTCGTGTTGTGTACTTCTTCTTGCTTTTTGTAGCTACTAAAGGTAAATTATTTATTCTATCTAATCATAATAGTAGTTATCAAAATTAGTAGTTGATTAGTAGTTGATTAGTAGTAGTTGATTAGTAGTAGACTAGTAGTTGATCAAAATTTTTACATTCAAAATTATTGTTGTACTATAAATACAAATGCATATAAATCTGCTGAAAGATAAATATTTTTAAAGGCAAATTATTTTGCAGGATCTAATATAAAAAAACTAGCTGTAGATCTAGGACGCAATTTGACAATACAATGCCCGATTCATCGTACGAGGGATATAATGTGGATAAGAGAGGGTCAAGAAAGTCAACAATCTTATCACATGAAGATTTTAGAAAATGGGTCATTATTTATTACAGAAGCTGATCGAAACGACTCTGGCATATATGCATGTAGTAGAGAAAATGTTGTCAACTCAGATGTTAAAGCAAGATTTAATTTAACAGTCAGAAGTAAGTACCTTCTTGAAAATAATAATTTTATATTAAAAGGTACACTTGTCATCCAAGTAAATTAACAAGAGAATCTGCTTTGTAAATTTGAAAGGCTATGATTACCTACCGGTGCAGAATATATCTAATGGATATAATAATAATTATGATTGTTAAACGTTAGTGGAGCTGTTCGGGCAACCATTCAGCTCCTTGGTTGTAAGGATCATCAAAAAACATTGACGGAAAGTATAGTATGATTTTATTTAGTAACAAGAATGCACTTCGTATGCACATGGGCAAACACAATAAATAGGGATAAAAAAGAAAAAATAAGAATGTTATGCAAGCAATCCAAATTTCGAAAGGGTCAATAGTTTTAAATTTTAACACTTTTTAAATTTTAACACTTTAAATTTTAACAGTTTTCTTAATTGTTGATTAGCTTCTAATTTTTAACATACACGTTTTGTGAAAGTGTAGGTTATTGTTAATTATGCTTAAAACACAGCTTGCTTAAAAGGTGTAGCAATTTTAAGTAGGGTGAAGGAATTCGTACAAGGCAAACAAGGTAGAGGGCTAACGCATAAGTCTGCATTAGTTTTTACTGTTATTATCAGAATGTATTTTCCTACATAGGTATTTAAAATGTTTTGAATAACAAATATTCTGGGAGTACCTCTGGGTTCAATTCTGGGACCTTTGTTTTTTATGCTTTTTAATAATGATATACCAAAAACATGTATTGCTTCAAACCAACTTCTTCTTTATGCAGGTGACAACATATATGCTAACGACTCCCAATAACGCTGAACAAGTTGTCAGTAACAGTAATATAGCGTGTCACCAGAAATGTGGTATTATTGTAGCAAGAATGGGTTGAATTTAAATATAAACAAAACACATTATGTAGGTACATGCAGTTTTTACCAAAAAATGTTCGAACTGATTACAATCTATACCTAAATATCTTAAATAAATCCATACCTAATACAACAACAATTAAGTTCTTAAGTGTGGCCCTAGATCAGAAACTTACATGTGAAACACATATAAATGTAGTTTGTTCAGAATTTGGCACTATCTGCTACGTAATAAGAAATCTGATAAGCACTGTTGGAAAGGACACTCTAAAAACTCTATATTATGTATTAATACAATCTCGATTACAATACGGATTTATCTTCTGGGGGAATTCTTGCATTTCAACAGCATTTCAATCTCAAAAAAACTTTTAAGAACAGTGAGTGAGAAGTGTTAATTTAAACCAATTTTAAAAAATTTAAAAATATTTACCTTACCTGGTCTCTACATTTACTAGTAATATTCATTAAAGAACATGAAACTCAATTCCTTCGAAATAATGATGTTCATATACAGGACACAAGAAATAGAGAAAATCTAGATATATCAGCCATATTCCCAACTGGCACTGGAGGAAAATTCACCAAAACATATTGGCAAAAAATGCTATAATAAAATAATGCAGTGTATATCCATACTAGTAGTAATATGGCATTTAAGAATTGAGTATTCAAATTTTTTATGTGATGTAATTTCTGATATAAATCAGTTGCATAAGTTGAGATTGAGAGTAGATTGAAAATGATTTTGTACTTACCAATTTGTGTTTAGGTATAGTAAATATAGTAACACTTTGAGGGGGCACAATATTGAACATAGTTTTCTAGCTCCTCCGCCCCCTTTGGTAAATGTTGTTGTTAGACCAAGTACCATATTAGCACTACTTTCATGGGAATACAAAGGCAATGATGGAGGTTATCCTATTATAAATTATACTGCTCAATACCGTTTAGCCTACACAAACAGCAGTTGGATACCGATTTCGCCTAATCACATCACTCCCAACTCCGTAAGTTTCATGTGAACTGGTGTTGCTAGTCCTGCTTTTTGTTCAGTTTCTTTTTTGTTTTAAGGTTTTATTTAACAATAAGTATACAGGGTGTTTCTAAATTCATGCGAAAGATTTTAAGAAGCGAATTTTCAGCAATAATTAAGGGGATCTTCCAAGCCCTCTAAATTTGGGGTAAAAGAAATGTTTTTATTTATTTTCTTCACTGTGGGCGAATTTAGAAGAATGAAATTTGCAGACAAGGTGGACTATTCAATATAATGGGATGCCAGTTGATATTAATGATAGTTCCTTGGAAAGCTTGGAGCCTGAAGTTGTAAATATGCCCAGAACCAGCTCACAGTTTTCCAAATCTACTTGTACCAGTTTGGCGGGGCTAATAAAGATTGTTTTATATGTAAACCCCCTTTATTTTTGCTGAAAATTCACCTCTTAAAATCTTGCACAACAATTTAGAAACACCCTGTATATGTACAGCTGGCTGATGGAAAATATCAAATGCCAAATGAAGGTAAATAAAACAGTAAAATATTTAAATGGGATGTAGACTTAATTCTACAAATTGTGGATATTTTTATGTTGATGTTAATATAATTATTTTTGATTTGTCGCAGCTGCATGGGTGTACAATTATTATGATGCTTATAACTCCATGAAATCTGTTTTTGATATTGCAGCGTCAAATTGAAGTCTACAAATTACTACCAAACACAACTTACCAGTTTAGAATTTGGGCGACCAATCAGCTGGGCAAGGGAGTAATAACAGAAGTTTATGGAACTACTTTGGATATATATACGGAACAAGGTAATGTAAAACTCTTATTTTGATTACGTATTATATGTAAATACATAATTATTATTATTGAAAGTATAATGTATAGTCAATAATAGAGAAAGGTTTAACCCTTTAACCGTTTAAGACGTGTATACTCGCCAATGGGTTAGCTGTTCCAACACCAACGGCAAACAAGTGTAGGCTAGTCATCAAGCGGCAGAGTATGTAAACGCACACCTGTTGAGTATATTTGCCCGGTTTTCTGTTGCAATTTAAATTTTTAAGATAATTATGTGGAAAAAGTATTTAACCGATAAAGAACTAGAAGACATTTTAACAAAAAGTGATGACAGTGACGAAGAATAGGAGCAACTGAGTTCAAGCAAAGAATTATCGAAGCCAGAAAATTCATTTTCAAAACTAACAATTTTTCAAAACTAACAACTCGGGAAGACTACAAGCTCAAGGATACGTGCTACGTGTAATGCTTGACCAAAATCATCTTAGCTGTGACCTTGAAGTTTTGTTCTTCTTTGTCTGCTCTCTTCTCTATCTACTCTCTATTTATCTGCAAATTTGGGGGTTAAGTTAAGTTTGGCTAAGCTATACAGTGTTACCGCGTCTATTACATCGAAAATTCGTAGTATATGACTGATTTTTTTCCCTAATTGTTCGTAAGGATTTGATCTATAGCTGAAACAATTTTAATCAATATGTCTATTTCTTTGCCTTTTGTGGAATAAACTCAATTTTCTCAGTAAGCTAACTCCATATATATAAAGACTACTTTGCTATCATTTTCTCCCAATCGACATACGACATAAGATTTAAAAAAATTGGTGGGTAGGTGTATAATACATGAACGAACTATCCTACAAAATTTCATATCATTTTCTTAATTCTTGTTTGGCTGAAGAAACTCCTTAAAAACTGAAGTGCGCCACTAACTATATTTTTTCATACATTTTTCATACTATAGCCGCCTTGCAATATGAAATTTGCACGCCGAAGTGCAAACTTTGTAGCTCGTGAGTACGTGTGAATAAATCAAACAACATGCTGAAGGATTTTCTATCCATCTGCAGGTCCATTTTCCACAAGAAAACACTGCATACTAGATTATGTTTATCGTTGCTTCACTTGTCAATGTGTTAATAGTTAATAATAACATAAAGAGTGAGTAAAATTACTTTTTGTAGCGGTGAACTAGTTAGTTCAACTTTATATATCAATAAAATAATCGCCTGCCGACTTGCCAATTTTTTTTTATTATCTGGACAAATTTGTATCATACCTGGATCTTCTATAACATTTTTTTCCCAAGTCACTTGAGATTTTACACAATTCGTTGAGGAGAATCGATAACAGTGACAGTGATTTTTTTTTTGGTAAGCATCATTTCTCTTAATAAGTACGGTGTTCTATGAGACGTAATAAGTTCAATCACCGTATTATTTCAGTATTATTGTAAATAATATGTAAATATTGTAAATAATATATTTTTTTAGAATTGGCTCGTCATTTCTTAAAGGGGGCTGATAAATTTGATACAAGAATGTGGGCGGTTGCTGTGGGAATAGTAATGGGAACCTTAGTCTTATTGGGACTAGGGACATGCTTTTTGTTATATCAAGAGTGTCGTGTTCCAGGAGGTAAGTCGAGTTAAAACTTATGAGCGATGTGCGTTATTAAACTTAGTAGTATATTTTTTTTATTCTTTTGGAAAGTTCCTAATAATTTGAATAATTTTAGTATCAGAAGAGCAAGAAATAATAGAATTAGTTCCTAATATAATACTGAATCCCGGATTTGACCCAAGCAATCATAACGAGCAAGTTCCAGATGAAAACTCGAATAGTGAGACACCCATGCGTTTAAATAACAATACTATTGTACAGCCTCGTAATCAGTAGTTAGTAAAATGGAGCAAAATTTTTATAGACTGACATCACAAGTTATCAATTTATTTATGACTTGTTGACTTATTTTGCTGTTGTAGTCAGATGTCAACAAGTTTACGGCAGTATTGCAATTTCATCAATGCATTGCTATCGTACAACCAAGCAATCAGTAGTTTATAAAATGGAGCAAAACTTTTATGGACAGAGATAAATAATTTATTTGTGATTTTTAAATTATTTTACTCTATTTTAGCTATATGTGAAGCTTATGACAGTATTGCATCAATGAAATTGGCAATACTGATAATTTGACTGATTAATTTAACAATAATCATATTATGGTCATTATTCTTTGATATATTTTGCTGTCACTGGAATTTACTTCGCTTTAAGTATATGTTCGCTTTAAGTAAATCAATTATTCGTTTCACATTATTTATTATGTTCATTTAATTAGTGTGTAATTCAGATGTAGTTCTTTATACTATTAATTTTTATTATTTTTATATTGTGATATTGTTATTGCATTATCTAGTCAAAAAGAATCTCATGTCTTGCATCATATCAGTATAAGTATAATTAAATTTAGCTAGTTTAGAAGCTCGACGCTATATATTTATAGATAAGAACAAAATTTAAATGCTTCCACAAATACTGGATTTATTAAACACTTAAACTATACCTAGAATGAAAGAAATGTGCAACATATTTTTATATAGAAAATTAACATGCCTTCTATGAACATTAATTTTAATCCATCAATAATATATTAGGGCATCCAATCCCAAATCCCGGGATACCGTGCATATTTCAGTCCCGGTAATCCCGGGATTACAAACATTCAATCCCAAAATTTAATTTTCATTTAAACATGGCAACCTTTAAACATGGCAAAATGTTCTATAAATTTTTCTCGAAAACTACATCAGTTTTTTGTTATTTAACGTTGAATACTCTTCGACTTCGAACTTCGAATACTCGAGACTTCAACCAAAGTTGTTGCAAAAAAAGTCTTCCTCAACGAGCCATAACTCCCTTTATTTTGGACCTAACGCATTCATAAAAAAAAACAATCTTACCATCTTCATTTTTGGTCATTACAGCTTTTTTGAGAGAACGCGAAGTTTTCGAGGTATTCGCGAAAAACCGTCCAGAATCATGCATTTTTAACGTTTTCAATCGCGAATACCTAATAACTAAAAAATATCAATATATCGAAAAAACAATATAGATTATTTTTTACATAGAATTTATCACTCTATCCATTTCCGCCGTGATTTTGAGTGAAAAATTTCTACTCCCGAGAAGGGGTGGCATCCACCCTCAGGGTAAAAATAAACAGCGGTGCTGTCACTGTTGCTCATTGAGCCATCCCTGACCTACTCACTAAAATTCACGTCAATCGGTCGAAGTTCAAAGAAATCGGAACAGAAAACGTTCAATGACTGCAAAACCTGCCACGCTGCGTCCCAGAGTGTATTTAAGTTTTATCTGTCAAAAAAGCGTTTAGAAACCTTTTTTGTTTATTTTTTTGTATATTTCAAGCCATTTTCCTATAAAAATTGACAAAAATTGAGTTATTTTGAAAAAAAAAATCATTTTTGGCGCCATTTTTTTCAAAATAGAGGCATTTCCGGTGAGATTTTTTGGTAAAAAGTGAAAAATTCAGAATTAGCGATCCAAAAAACATAAATTTAGCTTATAAAACTAAACCCTCCTATTTTTTCCAGGTAAGCCTTTTTTTTTAGTCTCTATTGACTGAGTATAATAAGTAAAACGTTAAAAATTTATTGATTTTCGTTTTAAATATTTAATACATATAATCCCAAGATATAAAGTAAAAATATAATGAGAGCTATTAAAAATATGTTGCTTTCATAAAATACATCATGTAACTGATAATATGTAGACTTAAAAGCAACCAGAACTTATATTTTATATACGTATATAATTTATTAAGAAAGTTTAGGCAAAATTATCTTTTTACATCTAAGAGAGTTAGCATTTTGGAAATGTTTTCAGGCAAATATAGCTATTCTTTATATAGCTAAAAAATAAACTTCTATAGTATAAAATACTTGCTTTAGTCTACATGTTATAATATTTAATTTTCTAATTTTGAAATGATATACTCGGCGTTGTGACACTTTGTTCCACACACAAGGTTTACCAGAGTGATCCTGTGAAAAATAAAAATACCTTGTGTTCACAATCATAGTTACTTAAAACTCTTAAAAGAGGTTGTAATTTCATGAGTGCCCGATAAAGCATTTATCAGATAGTAGATATTATTAGCTCAACGGTAGAAATTGTATGCTCGCTTATAAGAATGCAGTATTTAATATTTTATTTATAATGGTAAATGACGTGAAGAAAATTATCAGTGCCTATAATAGTTTGATATATATTAGCTTTGTGCACATTTGTGACATTAAGATTATATTTAAAACACAGACTGATCCTTTGATTTTCATTATAAACAAGAGTTAACATTCCTTAAACCTACAAGTATGAGCAGCATCGAAATTAATACAGATTTACATACATCTCGTTTGTATTTAATTCTGTAAGGATATTACAAATGTTATTGTACTTATTTTACAGTTTCGTCATCTTAAGGAATCTGTATTTATTTAGGAGCTGTTAATTGTTAACTGTAACAGATTTTGTCGCCGTGATTACCTAATGAAACAAAAGTGCAATGTGTAAAGTATTAATGAGAAATGTGTATAAATTATGTAACACAAATCTGTTGCAGAATAAATAAACAATTTTAATTTTGTACCATTGCCTGTCAATACCAAAATGTAAATATAATATGTAAGTGTATATTAGATTTTTAAAGAATGGTACATTTTAAATTGTATTTATATGGTGTGCTTTTATACAAAAAAAAATTAATATAATCTTGTAAATGTCTATTGTTGTCATATCGGTAAAGAATATTGCAGAATATCAAGTTCAAACATATATCCATTCCTGAGTATGTAAAGAATTATAATTATTGTCATTTTATACAGTTACGATAATTTTTTGGGAATTTGAATACAGTAATACCTAGTTTATTTTATATATTGTTAAAGTTTAAATCATAGTTGCTTCTGCATATAATATACAATGCAGCATAAATACTAGAGGCCTGAGGATCAGTGTTGTTTACCTTTTACCAAGCCATACTTGCCGATTTTTGTACGTCACGTTCATATTTTATATCCCAACATGTATTTCACGCGATTTAAAAAGCACTAATCGCCAAGTTAACACTGAACAATTAATTTTTCACTACACTTTAAACTTTAAATAAATAAAAGCCGGCGCGAAACTACTTTGTTTGCGTTGATTCGGTACACTGACAAAAAAGTAGTTTACCGCTACCTGCATTGCCACTTTTCTCTAAACACGGCTATCTCTATATGGTAAACAATATTTTCATGGGATATCTACTATAACTTCTATGTTTTATCCTATGAAGTCTTACGTGAACGGAAATAGGTACAGGGTAAGTCTCTTAAGTCTCACTCATCCTTTGCCGATTTAACTCATTCAAAAAAGGAGTGGCCGCGGTTTTTGATGATGTCCTTAATTTTCTGAATAAAAAAATATCTAATTGTTATATAATCACCCCACCTGTTCGTGAGATATTACGAAAAACTTATCACATTACGGGTGTCAATTATAAAACAAAAAACATATCAAGATACCTCTGGAAACAATGCCATTTATTGAGATAATAAATAAATAATATATAGGTGACAATAACAGGAACGAGTAATAACGATAAACAACATAAGCCTAATAAAAACAAATAAAAGTCAATATTAATACAGTAACACAATAGAGTAACACAATTTTTTTATTTACACGTAACGTAATTAAATATTTCCCACGTAACCACCACCATTCTGAATACACATTTGGCATCGCTTTATAAAATTGCTTCTCACCCTTTGAAATATATCACCATTTTGGTTTAATTCCTCAATTTTTTCAAGTATGTATGCTTTTAACTCATTCATATTATTAAAAACCCCAGTTTCGTATATATCTTGTTTTATCGTACCCCAGAGAAAAAAATCCATAGGTGTTATGTCCGGACTTATAGCGGGCCAATGTATAACACCGTACCTTCCTATCCAAATACGATATTTTCGGTTTAGGTATTCGGGGACGTTCCTTACAGAGTGTGGTGGTGCTCCATCCTGCTGCCAAATAACAGATCTGTTGTCCAGTAAATTAATATTATCTAAATAATTTTCAACTGGATGTTGAAGAATATCCACATAACGTTGTGCATTTAAGGGCCCATTTATAAATACAGGACCTACAATAGCATTCTTGTGGGTGCCACACCACACGTTTACAGTTTGGTATCCTTGTTTTTTTATTTTTTTTACAATATGTGAATTTTCCGCTGCCCAGTAATGTGCAACACTACGTATTTTTTACGCTAATATCTAAGAGAGTGAACTACTATCTCACAAAAAACTGGATGACATCTGTCAACAAATAAACAATGCAAATATGCATTGTTTCCAGAGGTATCTTGATGTTCTTATTTTATAATTGACACCCGTAATGTGAAATTTTTAGTAATACCTCACGAACAGGTGGAGTGATTATATAACAATTACACATTTTTGGATACAGAAAATTAAGGACATTATTTTGGTCTAAAAATATACGAGGTATTCCATTTAAAAAATCATGTTTTATTTTCCACCCTGTATATTTTACGAGATTTTTAATATCTGTTCTCAGATTATAAAAATTCATCAAAAACCGTGTCTACTCCTTTTTTGAATGAGTTAAATCGGCAAAGGATAAGTGAGATAAGGGGGGTGTCAATCTTAAGAGACTTACCCGGTACATGAAACATCAACCATAAGTAGTTTCTAAGTTCTATAAATTGATACATTATTTATCCTTTTACAAGTTTGAAAATTGTCGCCCATTTTTTAATCAATCTGTGTGAGTGCATATTACATTATTTTAAAAAATATGATAGTATTTTTAAAGTCTTTAAAGACTTAATTCTCGGATTTAGAAATATCACTGATGATTATTATCCCTGTTTAGTTTGTATTTTTTTTGTTACTTATAGGAATGGTTTATATTTGAACTCTTAATATTTTTGTCACAATTGACTTTGATCTGCAATCATTCTTAGTAAATGTAGGTGCGGAACATAATTTTTATAATACAAGTGGTGATATTATTGCTATTCATATTTAACTTTAATTTTAAGTTTTTCTAAGTACTTTCGCGAAATATTTGCTTCCCCTAACGATTTAGTGCTTTTAAAGCTTATTCTTAGATATGTTAAGCTTCTATAAATCTTCCACTGAAACATTATGTTAAATTAGCAATATCTATCGTGGCACTGTTAATACAAGAAAGTGTGGCTTTCAAAAACAAAAGCTTCATTGTATATAAATAATAAATAGGTAACAGGTATTGCTAGTTTTTCTACAATATGTAGATTCAATATTTTCAATCCGCAATTTTTTTTTCTCCTAATTATATATGAATATATTGACTAGGCATACAAGGAACAATATGGCACATTCCAGAGATCTATGTTATGAGCCATACCACGGTAGTATGAAAAGTTTCCGACCTCAACATGAAGATGGCAGCACTTGTGAACAAAGGCTTGGGAATTTGTTTCCACATGTTTTGAAAGGTACTCACCGAAATTTGAGCCACTTTGGACGAATTAGTAATTGGACGGTTGTCTAGCACCATTTGGTGAACTTGTGCGATGCTATCGTCAGTGGTTGCAGCTTAGGATATCCTAAACATTCATCATCTCCCAAGCTCCCAACTCGTCTTTGATTTGCCTAGGCATATTGCCTTTCAAAAACAAATATTTAATGACAGCTCGATACTCGAATTTTTCCATTTTTACAAAAACACATATCAACTCCCTCAAATAATTGTCAAACAACTGCACATCGAAAATGGCTCAAATTTTGATGAGTACCTTTCAAAACATGTGCAAATAACTTCCCTAGCCTTTGTTTATGAGTGTTGCCATCTTCATATTGAGGTTGGACATTTTTCAGACTACCTCCATACGATACTTTTTATTCGTTGCTCCTACAGGAGCACGACTCATTAGCAAGGTATAGAATGTTTTCATAAGGCCATAAAAATGCAAATGTTACCGTTTTTCTGGTATGTTTATGAGCAATGACAATTGCTCACCACCATGACCTTTACTGCTTTGGTTATAATCGTGAAGATTATACCTCAGGGGCACTTGAATAAATATCTATGTATGTCTAGTTATTGCTATTTATATCTGCTCTTTCACATAATTAGTTTGTTATAAATAATGTAAATTATTACACCATATTTTTATACAACAGATGACTTTAAATAGATAAATTGTATATACAGGGTGTTTCAGAAAATGGTTGGGATAAATAATATGGCATGATGTAATATTTTTCCAATCAATATTTTTTCAAGCTTGTTACTGTGGAGGAGACCAACATGGAACAAATTTTTGTTGAGATCAATGCCATCAAAACAATGAATTTACAATAGGATGTGTTTTTTTTCCTCCAATTTGGAATATAGAACTATACTGCCCTGCTAAGCTGAAATGTGTAAATATTTTTCAAAAGGAATGAAATTGTGGCATTAGTTATTCAATCAACGCTTTAAGCAATATGAAACAATACATATACTTTGCAAGTCGCATAGTTGCCCAAAACTTTTGTTAGGTTGGACGTTTATCCACAGGAATCTGAAAAACGGTAAACACAGGACAATAATAATAAATACAATTTATTTTTTTATTTTTAAATTTAATAGCATCAGAAAATTTAGAAGCGACAAAAGAAAAACAGCATTACAATTATAATTTATTTATTTTTGAAATAACTTTCACTGTAATAAAAAGGGAAACTCCAGCATAAAATGTAAATTCAAAACAAAAGTTTTACACCTATTATAATTATAATAATAATAATAGGTATACTGACTCGGTTTATTCATCTGGTTTGTCTTTGGATGCCTCACGATTAACATTTAGGTCTATCCAGAAGTATAATCGTGTCTGACATTATTGAATTTAGTCTACTTTCATCTACATTCAGAAGGCTTTTGTACCCCATTTTTAAGGGTATTATTGTTGAGAAAATCAAGCATTTTATAGTGTTCATGGTCAAACACCGTTTTGTATTTGAAGTCAAAGCTGTTTCTTGAAAAAATGCCCAATACCAAGTCTTTGGAATGAAAGTGAGTTTTTTTAATTTAAATTTCGAATGGAGATCAATTGTTGAATATCCTAATGTTTATGCTAATGACGTCAGTTTTACCACCATGGGCAGATGCAATGCAGGACCCAAAGTCATAATCAAACATTTTCTTGACTCTTGTCATTGCCAGTTCTACCTTTTGTTTAAAATGAATGGCCAACATAAATGAGTACTTGAATACTAAATGATTACCTACTCACTTGAAAATTTTCTGATGAAATGTGTTGTACAGCCAGTATAGCTGTGCAAGATCACGTGATTGATAACCAATTAGAATGCAGAGAGCGACCATGTGCTCTCCGACTAATAGATTCATTAAAAATTTTGTAGAATTGTCTAATACAATCTGTTGTAGAATATGCTTGTGTTTGGGGCTCTTACATATGAATATCATATATATCATTTGGAACAGTTATAAAATTAATATAAAAAATAAATTGCTTCGGTTTTTAGCCAATAAATTAAATTTGCATCTTAGAGAATACTCAATTGATAATATTGGGGTAATAACTCATTTACCGAAGCTTAGTATAGTTAGAGACCATGCATATATAAAATTATCGGATAAAATCATAAGCGGACGCATAAATTGCTCTGATTTGTTATATCAAATTGTCTTCCATGTTCCGTCTAGAGTTACTCTTAACAATCAAACCTTTGCAGTCCCATATCGATACAATTATGGATTAGAATCACCACTGACTAGGCTTATATCATTAGGAAATAAAATTAACATTGATCTATTTAACAGTTTTTTAAGGCTGGAAACTGAACAAGATAAAGTAAAAATAACAATATATAGTGACAGAACAGGTGGTGTAATTTCTGTTTTTCTCCCTGGCTATGTTTCCTATAATAAGAGGTAGATAATAACTTTTGGAAATTATGGCGTGAAAATTATGAGGGTTGACCTTTCGAGGGTTTTGGCTAGTATCATCTTTGGTGTGATTTATACCCAATCATAGGCAACTAGTGTTATATAAATCATCCACTCTCAGCAGGTGTTGTTTTACTTGTTTTGTTGTCATTCCATCTTAAGTTATCCTAATCGATTATTGCTGAGAAATACCTTTTGCCTAAACTAACCTCTTTGCATGATTAATTTCTTGGCTGCCCTGTATATACTGATTTCATCATGCTTATGGTATATAAACAATATATTCCAAAGTTGATTTTGATCATTATTTTACATATAAATCTTTACGGTATATAAATATCTATAGTATGATTGACTTATTACTTGTTTTGTTGTCATTCCATCTTAAGTTATCCTAATCGATTATTGCTAAGAAATACCTTTTGCCTAAACTAACCTCTTTGCATGATTAATTTCTTAGCTGCCCTGTATATACTGATTTCATCATGCTTATGGTATATAAACAATATATTCCAAAGTTGATTTTGATCATTATTTTACATATAAATCTTTACGGTATATAAATATCTATGGTATGATTGACTTATTTTCTTGCCATATATTTCTTTATATACAGATCTATTCTGTGAAAATATGCTTTGCGTTTTATCAGTATCAACATAAGCAGGTGATGGAAACTATGTTATACAGATTCTATACTATTATTAATAAGACAAGTGAGTATTTAACAGAACCATATAATATGAAATATGTAAACTTTTTTTACAATTATTCCTGTATCTATTGTGTCATTATTGTAGGTCTGTATAGAATAAATTGCAATGTATTCAAATGCAAGACTAGCAAAAGACTTTTTTCCTTAGTTAAACAGACAGAGCATCTATTTGGATGCAGCAATGAAACCCACCTGGTTGTGTCAATAATTACTTGATTGTTGATCTCTGAAAATTGTACATTTCATGCCAAAAATTATCTCTTCGTGGACTGTTGGAAGCTATCACTTTTTATGTTGCTATTGACTGGGCTATCCTGCAACATAAATCTTGCACTTCTAAGTGCATAGTAAGATACATATATTATAGTACTTCTCTAGTGAGGTGGCCTTAACTCTTCCGATATTCCCCGATATTTCAAATGTCAATTTTACGAAACACCATAATTTTGTGGCAAAACCTATATATATATATATATATATATATATATATATATATATAATTATTAGGACATCGCCTTTCTAAACAATTAAACTCTCTTATAAGAATATGTTATGTTTAAAATGATCAAAAGCAATATTGTTGTTTATTGTTAGTTGTACCATTGTATAGTTAACACGATATAAAGGTTTCCAACCTAAAGCGCATTTCCTTCAATTTCTTTCAGTGTAGCTGGTTGATAGTGATTGGACCCGCTTTATCTCAATCGTTGGACATCATACCAGAGTGTTTTAAGTAAATTACTTTTATTACATCGACTACACTAAAAGAAATGTAAAAAATTCCGTTTCAGGTTGAAAACCTTTAAGTTGTGTTGACTGTGCTTTATCATAATAATAATTTACTTTAAGTCATATTATATTGCTGCTAATTTATAAAAGAGCTAATTTGTAAAGAGGTTGTGAGTTTACCTGAATTATTTTATAAAATAAAAAAAATAACCTAGTCAATTTTCATAGATACCTACTATAAGTTGCAACAGCATAAAATTTAGTAGATTAAATTATCAACTATTAGATCTCAAATTAACCAAATCATCAAGTCATATTTAGAATGAACCAGGATTAACATAAACTTGAATTCATTTGCAGATTAAGCTTATCGTGAAAGCCCAACTTTTTGTATTTTATAAAACCCCATATTTGGACCTGGTTCTCGATAATAATGATTACAATTTTTATATAAAATTTTGACTGTATTCATATTCTGTACATAAAATAAACCTGGCCTGGTTTTTGTCTATAAATAGACTAGAAAAAAATATAATTCGATAAAACATTATATTAATAATTTTTTTTCATAAACTTACAAGCCAAATATTTTTAGACTATTCTATTTAGCCATCTGATTAACATTCTAAACTGAAATGACAAAAATTTCAAATGTAGATGATAAAATTTTTGATTTGTAGTTCTTTTGTGAAATGTTGTTCTCCAAAAAATTGCCAAAAAGTAAGAAAAAAACGTGTTTTTTTTCAGGAACATAAAATTTGTAAAAGGCTAAAGAGAATATCTACAGATTCCCATGCTTGTATCCTTTTTTTTTGCGAATATCTGAATTTACAAAATTTAACCAAATAATATTGTATTTGTTTCAAATATTTCCCTTTATCTCTAAACAAAAATATCTTTAAAGAACTATTGCAGAAAATATTACTACTACTACCAGATTTCTTTGTGTATATGGGGTTTTTATTATTGTAAACCTATTAATTTTTGCTTAGAAAATATAATTAATTTTAAATACCATGTAGTTTTATTTCGAAAGTATGATCCATCCTCCTTGCTTATAGGAACCTATAATGAACCCTGCATATATTTGGTTGGCTGACAAATAGGCATCTCATCATCAATCCAGCATTTTTTTTATTTTGCCTATCGGTGGGTTTTTGTGGGTAAGGATGTTGTAAAAAATGTGGTTCTGTTAGCACTTTACACCCTTAGAAAGTACCACTTTACGCAAATAGAAGATATATAAATTCAAGCTAGACACTTATGGGATTCTATTCTACTTTTATTTATACTTTTACCGCCTTTTACTCCAATGCTCGGACGTGTTTTAAACAATAAAATTCGCGGTGACAACAATGCGTATCTTTTGAGTTTTTATGAAAAGTTAACAAATAATAATCATTAAATCACACATATTATGTTTGTTAATGTGAAAAATGGGTTTTAACGTGAAAATAGTTATTTGTGTGTTAAGAGCGCAAAGTACTGCATTGCCGCTTGCGAAAGAAATTTACCGCGCGACGCGAGCGGAGCGCGGTATTCTTTCAAAAGCGGCAATGGAGGTTTTTTTTGTTAGCTACATTTCTCATGTGTCATTTTTGACTGCCAAGCGCCTGCTAAGGAATTTATAATAAAGAAGCGAGCGGGAATTGACACTATTGCCGCTTTAAAGGCGACAATTATGTCATCATCGGAAATGGCGTACTTTGCGTTGAGAATTGAGAGCGCAAGAGCCTACTATTGAGGCGATTGTGGAAAAAAGTATTTTTGTTTTTCCTATAAAACATGGGAGGTGTAGTATTCGCACGAGGCTTATAAACGTTAGTATAGGTTGTCTCATGTGGACCTGCACAATAGTGCTACTTCACTGCCTAGTGGTTGCCCGGCCATGGGACCATTGTTCTCTGTTCTATAACAGTACAGTCCTATAAGCCGTATCTCGGGTCGACTATGGTGTTTGGACTGGATGGTATGCGACTATGGTGTTTTGGACAAAACTGGTCTTCCTCCGCAGACATGCGACGAACACGTATTTAAAGGTATGTAATTAAATTTAAAAAAAGGGAGGAACGCAGAAGCTGATAGTACCCAGTACACCTTTCTTTTTTGAAAGTAATTACAGCAGTGGTAAAAATGGTGTTAGCGGCTGCATTTTAACGAGTCTACTACACTATAAAATTTACGGGAGTAAGGGATGGGCGCTTTTCCGCACGCGCAGCAACTCAACTTGCTGTTCTTGCGCAGTTGCGATTTTTTATTATAAAATTATAAAACCAGTGACATATAAAATGAATATGTGTCTGATAAAACTGAACTTTCTTATTTTAAATGAAAGAATAGTCACCTGCAACGGTCCACGGCGATTTATATGGCGCGGGTGTAAAGTGTAAAATGTAAACGTGTTAAGTGCGCATGCAGCAGACACCACAGAAAACAGATTATATATCCTTTTTCTATGGCAGACACTACCATTATATTTTCTATGAGTGAACGGGCATAAAAGAAAGAGGTTAGGTTCTTACGTTAAAAGGTCAAGGCGGATAAAAGTGAGGTCTGGGGTCTGCAAAATAGCAAACATCAAACATTGTTTTCATATTGAAATTGTTGCCTGTGCTGTGTATTTAAAGTACTATTACATTCAATGGCCCAAGGAAAATTAAAAATCAAAACGAAGTTACCAAAAAATGTACAAGATAAGAAACGTCAGCGTAAAGGAAATGCCATTACAAAAAGATCAAGTAATTGAGATTATGATCCCCTAATTAATGGATTCTTATTATTGTTATATATTTATAGATTGTCCAATAAAACCAAAAAAGAAACAACATGAAGAAACGCAGAAACTGAAACAAATTGTAAGCAAGACGTTAAATAAAGCCGTAGAGGAAGAAATGCGTGCTAGGGCATCTCATGGTCAAAAGACCCTTTCAAAGGCTCAGCAAGCTGTTGTAAGTCATCATTCTAAAGCAGGGTCTAGTTCGACTACTTGATGTTATATTATGTTTTAATTTTATGATTATAATATTTATTAAATACTGAAGTATTTATTCTCATTCTCATATATCCCGATATCTCATATATACTGAAGTATTTATTCTTATCTATCTTAGGCAGTAAAATAACCATAAATACAACAAAACCTCTTTCACAATGCATTTTATTAATGCGATTATACAGTACATGCCAAGTTTGGAATAATGGAAGTATATTTTATTCCGTTGAGTTTTCCGGAAATAACTCAGACAGTACAATTTTATATTTTTAAATGGAACATTACCGGATAATTTTCATATTTTCTCTTCTATGTTTCTGTATACATTTTTATTAATGCCATCTCAATTTTTTTTTTGTAGATTTGAATAGATTATCATATTCTGATTTTAGCAATCATACCCATTATTAACTTACGATTGCTAGTTCCTGAGATATTGATTTTTAAAAGTGACTGAAATTTCTACAAATAAAATTGAAAAGAAATTATCTATACTTAAATGGTTTTAATTATTTCAATATCAGTAAAGTAACTTTGAACAACCTAAAACACTACAATAAAGAAACACCTATAATGACATTTTAAACTAAATAAGGTTAAATCTGTTGACTGCGTTAATAATATATGGGGCGTTACAAATAAAAAGTAGTTGCTAGTAACATATTTTTTAGACACCCTGTGCGGTAGTTGTGTTTCATAAAACCCAAATTGCCACCCTTTGTTTAAATATGTTAAAATTTGAACTTTTCGTATCAATATGCAATTGTGATTTTTAATTTTCTGATAAACCAGTTTTGTTAAAAAATAATTAATATCAAGAACGGTAAATAGGTATAGGACATGGTTAATGAAAGTTACTCAGATTCGAATGCAAAATCCAAAAACGTAATAATATATGGGGTGTTCTATTTAAAATAATATCCTTGGATAAACATTGACAGGAAGTTGAAAACATTTTAAAAATGTAGAACTATGACACCTATTTCCAATATCAAATTTTCAAAAAGAAAAAAATGTTGGTTCTCCAGATACGTCTAATAGGCCTTCGAATGTGAAATACCCTGTATATTTCCCTGTTATATCATGGCCAATTATGAATAAGACAGGAAATATTGTCATTTTAAATGAATCTCGGACAGATATGAATCATACCAATAACTACTTACCATTACAAATTCACATCAGTACGGGTTGAGCGGTCATGAAAAAAAATATATCTCCATCATATCCATCTTTATTCTATATTTTGAGAAACAAGTAGGTATAACAATTGATGTAAATTATGGGAATAAGTAATGAAACTATATCTTAAATATATTTATTTAAATATCCCATCAAATTATTAAACATATGAAACATTGTAAACATTAAAAGCTTTTTCACATATAAAATAAGTACGTACATTAATAAAAATACAAAGGAATTAATGGCACATAATTTTCTTATTAACATTTTAGGATGATAGGCAGCATGCCCTGCACACCTCTTGTTACTAGGGTTTATAGATGAATTGTGTTTACGGGGATACAACCTAAAACAAAACATTTTATGTACAATGTTTTATACCTAAATAGCACAAAACTTTTTTTATGTAAAAAAAATGACCTTTGTTTAACTCTTAGGTAAGTATTCACAGTTAAGATAGTATTACTGATTTAAAAGGTAAGCAGTATGCTGAACTCGGCCAAGACAAATAGATTTATAGATGCAAGAAAGTTAAGCAGCTGTTATGACAAGTTAAAATGCGAGATACTTTTCCAAAGTATCATAATTTAACGTGTTTTCAACTTAAGGACCAAATGTTGAGCCTTATGTAAATTGCGATGAATGCCTGACTTGAAGGACCACCCTATGTTGTATATAGACGCGATGTTGCTATGATTCGCTTGAACGAACACGTATAGGAACGTGATGAAAAATGCACTTGTTGTTACCTTAACATTTAATTACGTGAACTATATATGACGATACATATATGCAAGGAATGGCTGTTGCCATTGCTGTTAATGATATATAGCTTAACTGTGTGTATAAAACTATGAGTCTAGAAAAATCTGAAATGACTGCGAGTCGAAATACAAGAACTCTATATTACTGCGAGTCTAAATACAAATTTAAACTAAAAACTGTTTTTCGGGCCTTTATATGCGAGCTCAACTGTCTGTTGAAAATGGCACGAGGACATTAGCCTAATAGTAGTGCTCTTAAAGAGGCGTGAGGGAGATTTGACCTTGGAGAGCACGAGAAATTAGCCATACAGTCAACATGCAATACATTCTACAATTTCAGGTGTGTCTATCTCATACATTAAGTTTGATGTGTATCATTTAAAATAGATTAATACCCTACCCTACTAATAAACGAAAAACAGGGGCGACTCGACACCCTCTTATAAACATAAAAGTTTAACCTCTCATCGAGCCTCCATTACTTCAAAGTATGTTATTTGCAGCGTCACCAAAACCACACTGTTGAAATGTGACAAGATGACGTTGAGAGTTGACAACAAAATATATGAAAAAACAAAATGTATGCAAAACTGCCATTTCCACGGTGATGTCTTCTAAAATGAGAGCTATTCCAGATATGCTCATGTCCTAACTTCTGAATACTTACCTCTTAAATCAAACTTCAGTGATACTATGAATATGCCTTATTACTGTGTGATCGTACTGTTGAAATAAATAATAACAAATACAGTAAGATTAAACTTACTATTAGTAGATGGCCACTCTTGTCTTTATGAATTCTCTCAGGATTTCCGATTTGAATGTCTATTGTCCCTTGTTTGCCCTTCATATTGTGTTCAATACTATAAAGAAATTAATACAATTGGTGTTAGCGTTTAATCCTCTTAAGTTACAAAATAAATAAGTACATTTAAATTGTTAATGAAATTGAAATAGTTTTACTTCCCGAGAAATAATAAAGATGTCTAGATATAATATCGTATGTCATAATGATTACTTAAGTAGTAGACTTACTGGCTTTTGTCAATGATTGTTAATGCTTTTGGATTTTTGATGATATCCATGATCATTGTCATCGCTTCAATCAAATGTGGTACCTCTAGGATAAGATCTCCCTATAAACATGATATGAAAGTTTAGTAAGTAGGAAAGGATTATAAAATAGTGTATTATGCATTGAGCATTTAATGGTATTTATTAAGTAATGGTTTGAATTTCTGCATTTCTATTGGTTGTAAACTTATATCCTAATGAAAAAATTAAAATAAATTGTAATAATTAAATAAATAATAATTCTGGTAAATTAATTAAAGTATGGGTGTAGAAAAAAAAAATTACTCCTTACCTTGTCTTTCTTGATTAAATCTTCGGGAATCTGTATCACAAGCATTTTATCATTTTCGGGCGAAACAACAAAACTAAGACGCTTTAGAGGTAGGCAATGCTTTTGTTTTATGGATCCTTTGCATTCCAGAACATGTAAATTTTGTTTGCTTATTACAATAATGCGTTCTCTAGGTTTGTACCCATGCCTGTCATATTTTATCACATTTGTTGAATACTAAAAGTTGATTTGTAAAGTATTTTAATGTATAATTAGTAATATATTGATACACTTACTACTTCTTTATCACCATTCAGTGTTGTCGTGTAGCTTTGTTTTAGTGCTAAACTTGTCTCAGGTACTCTATCAAAAACAAATAATTCTGGGACGCTGGCAGCATAGCTCTTTTTCTTATCTGCAAGTATCATATATTACAGTTAAACATTCCAATTCATGTAATGTTCATGAATATACCTTTGAACAACGTTTCTGCTAATATTTTAAGTTCTAACTGTTTTTTTCTTTCTGGTGTCAAACTGAGACGATAAACTCTAGATAAGTGAGCACCATAAAGTTTCTCTAAGTATTCTGAGGCTTCTCTACAAATAAACGGACTAGGAGGCCAAGGCTTCCTATGGAGGATATCTTTAGGCAGACTTTTGGCTAACCTGTTCAGCCAATGTACTTTCGCCAAAACAAGGAAGGCTTGGTTCTCACTTGTTGGGGCCCCATTTCTGGTAATAAATCCCTTGATAAACCTGTAATATTAAAATTTGTTTCAAATAATATATACTGGGGCTTCATTAAAACAAATGAACATATACCACAGCTTACCTAACATTAAGCTGTGCATATATTTTATACAGTTATTAGGCAACTTATTATACAATACTAGGAAAACCACTAGATTCTATTGACATTTCTGTCAGATCTCTCAGGTTTGTAAATAAAAATCTCGTATATGAGTATACAAAACCTAATTTAGTATTCTTTTGCAACCTATTTTTTGGAGATACTCTAATTGTAACTGAAAATTCTGAGACGGTTTTTTAAGCCATTTGACTGAAAAATGAAAAAAAGATTTGTGTACTTTCATTGATTAGATCAGTGTGTTTCAACCTTCATTAATATGCGACTCCTTTACAAGTAAAAAACTTCTGGCTAGCAAACCCTTAGAACTCAGTTCAACTGGCTGAATGTTGACTGTAGTGTACTGGCTTTTTGCTTTTATCGGACTTGGGAATGACCCCTTAGAAGTTGAGACCCACACGTTGCACTACACTGGTCTAGATTATGGTATGATTGACTGTTCACGACATTTCAATCGCTGAATACTACAATTGTTTACAGATGATTATTTGCCTTTAATAGTTATCGCTATATAAATTTACACAAAACAATGGAAGTTCGAAACTTTATCATTAGGTCATTACATTGTCTACATGCTCAAACAGAGAATCAGAACAAATACAAATATTGAAGTTTTATACAAAAAAAATTTGGTAGTTAGAATTGCACCGATCCACATCTATGCCTTTTGGTATGTAAATTGGTATTGGTAAATTGGTATGGTAGGTAAATTGGTATGTAATTCGTAGTGAAATTGTGTCATACTGTACTTACTTCCTAATGGTAAGAGCAGCTTTTCGTCTTCTGTCGGCCTTACGTTTGGCAAGGAACCTTCTCGCATATTTTTGTAGAATTATGGTGGATGCTTTCATTTTCAAATACTTCCGCCTTTGGAGCACAGCTTTCCATGAAGCCTGAATAATAGCAGCTATTTCGTGTTTCTTTAGTTGAAAAGCATCTTCTGTTTGGAAGAGTGTTTGTGGGTGCCTTATAAATATTTTTGTTCTAAAATCGAAATACAATTGAAAAAATAGTACCTATATCAGAAAATAAACACAGTGTCTTACTTTCCCATTTGATAATCATCCTTCTCATAACCAAGTTTGCACGCCAAAATTTGAACACCATCTTTAGCGCTACCATAATAATTTGGCCAGGTTTCTGAAGATAGACACTTGTACCTCTTTAGGAAGCGTTCATAATCTCTTCTGTAAGCAAATCCGGCTCTTCGTACCTGTAAGTTTTCCATCAGTCCTAAGTACTTTATTTGATGTCTCACAAGTTCCACGTCAAACTTATCTAGAAAAGGAAAAGTATATTTTTTTCTATAAATGTATAAGTAAGTATATTTCTTTGATGTTACCTGGACTTTTGGTATCATTAGGTTTAATGCATCTAATGTAGGAAGGTTCCTTATCTCGTAGTATACTCATAAGATTGTTCACAGATATTTTAAATTGGGTAATGGCTGTATCTGGCCGCTTCTTGCTCTTCTGTTCAGAATCTAAGAACACGGCTTGTATAATATTATTCGTGGAGTTTGTCATGGTCTCTCTCAAGTCGCGGAATAAGAGATCATTATTTTTTTCCAGGAATGATTTAATGTTGTACGTTACGGCACCGGCATAATGGATAAGACGAAATTCCTAGAATAGAAATTACTATGAGAAAAACATATACAATGCTTTGGCGGATTATGCTTACATCCCTTCCCATTATTTTTTGCAGCTTAATATCTGCCTTTTGATGGCTTATGTAGTGTGGGTGGTAGCTAAGATGTGTATTAAATTTTGTTATTAAAGTTTTGTCATTGGGATCTCCGGGCCTAAGACATTCTTCGTCCATAAACGCAATTAGTCCTATAAATTATTTCTTTAAATATAACGAAATTTGTAATAATTAGATGGGGATATGTTTTTTTTTATTTGCTCACTGTTATAGGCAGTTATACAGGGGGTTTCTAAATTGATCGGAGAGATTTTAAGGGGCGATTTTTCAGCAGAAATTAAGGTTCATATAAATTGTTTTCCAAAACCCCTTGCCCTCCAAGTTACAGCCCTCTAATATTGAGGAAAAAAAATGATTCTATTTATTTTCTCCACTATGGAAGAATTTAGAAGAATGAAATTTGGCGAACAACTTGCAGTAATAAAATGGCAGTTATTGACAATTTTTGTAACCCTGAGATATTGTTTCAAGGAGGTAAAAAACCAACCCCTATAATATTTTTCTTCAGAACTTTTTAATGCGTCGAATTTTTCTTTATTTAAAAATGTGGTGTGCAAATATAGCTTTAATCTGCAACTTTTTTGTCTCTGCAGACAAACGAAAATGCATATCTGCTATTTCGGCATTTGTATCTATAGTGTACCATTTTACCAACGTGAATCTATTTATTTTAATGTAAAACTACGATAAATTAACAAAATTATACTTAAATGACGTAATGACTTAAATACTTGTCATAATGGCTTTATTTGACAACCCCCATCAGTGAATGTATTTGAAAGGCAATGTATTTTTTTTTTGTGAGCAAACAATAAATTTCTTGAAGAATACTCAAGGGACAAAAAAGTTGCAGAATGAAGCCATTTTTGCATATAAAATTTTTAAATAAAGAAATGTCGACGCATTAAAAAGTTCTGAAGAAAAATATTATACAAGTTGGTTTTTTACACCCTTTGTAACAATATCTCAGGGTTATAAAAATTGTCACAGACTGTCATTTTATTAGTGTAAGTTTTCCGCCAAATTTCTTTCTTCCATAGTGGAGAAAGTAAATGAAAACTATTTTTTTTGGGTTGTAACTTGGAGGGAAAGAGGTTTTGGGAAAAAAATATATGAAATATTCACCTTAATTCACCCTTAAATCGCCCCTTAAAATCTTTTGCATCAAGTTAGAAACACCCTGTATATCTGCATTATGTCGGCTTAGTAGTAGTAGTAGTAAAAATGTTTTTTTACCCTCACAGCAGAAACAAAATATTTTAATTTTGCAAGAATGTGCAAAATCATTTAATTTTTATTTAGGACTTAATATTTTGGGTATTAATATAATAAAAAATTAATTTAAGGACATAATTTAAAAAGGAGTTACGCCACTCTCTTGATACAAATTACCTAAAAAATTGAAGATATGTATTTTTCTGAAATAAAACATACAAATAAGAATCAATGCAAATCTTATTTCATTCTGAACAAATTCTACTGCAATTTCAGTGAACAAACTAATTTTTTTTGACCTAAATTTGACACATGGTAATACGTTTTTTGCTTGGCAGCATTTTAAAGATAGAATATTATTTTTTACAGTTCACTAGATCTCTGAGTAATTAAGTTTGATGTTTTGCTATTAGATGAGGTTAAAAGATAAATTTGTCCCAAAATTGCAGCTCTTACTAAGACAGCAATTAGGTATATAAAATTATTCCTGGATGAAATTTATGTGACTATTCTTATTTACCTTTATGTTTCTCTTCGATTAAATCACAAATAATTTTATTATCAAAATATGTCACATGCTGCCACTGAATGCCTTCTTTCTCATATTCCTCTTGTTCAGATAATAAAGTTAATTCGATGAATAGTTGTTGGAGCTTTTCATTACAGAAATTAATACAGAGTTGCTCAAAACTAAAATAGAGTAATTGCGATTTTTATATAGGTAGGTATTTTTTTTGTTTAATTTAATAATTTTGTGCTATACAAAATTAATAATACCAACCTGTTTTTTTCAAATATTTCGAACCCATAAATATCCAGAATTCCCATTACTGTGTTGTTCCTTTTCTCTAAGGGTTGAAGGGAATCATTTAACCGATTCACTAGCCAAGTGAATAATCTGTCATAAATAGCTTTAGCGAGAGCATCCCTTGCATACACTGATAGTTCTCTGTTCAGCGGACTAATTACTACATCTCTAATGGTCTCTATTGTTCTGTGGGTTAATGCATGCTTCAAATCGTTTGAATCACAGTTCAGAAGCTGAAAATAAGAACAATCTGTAACACATGCTTTCAAGAAACATTAGACTACAAATTTGTAAAATATACACGGCGTTTCTAAATCGAGGCGAAATATCAATTTTCAGCGAAAATTACGGGGTCTTTAGTTTTTATTCCAAAACTCCTTCTCATCCAAGTTACAGCATTCTAAAGTTGAGGTAAAAAAATTGCATATGACGTTATTATATTGAAGTTTAAAAATTGATTGACAGTGGTGAAATGGGATAATCATTAATGCATTTGAAGAGAATTATTCCATAGTCACTATTCAAACTTATTTGAGAAAAGACAAAAGGGATACCAATACAAGCATATAAAATAACACCATACCTTGCTCACAGTGTCTACAACATCTGGTTTTAATATAACGGACACACCTTCCTCTTCAGTAAATCCAATATTTCCTAAATGTAGTATGGCAGATATAATGGAAAACATGTCAGTCTGTTCGCTCTCTGTAAACTCCAGAGTTGACAAAGCCCTCTTCACTTCATTAAAGTCTTTTTGGTCATAAATTCCTTCCACATTTCCCTTATCCTATGGTCAAATATTAATATTTTTCCTTAGTTAAATATTTTTCACTTTATTATATTATACAGTACTATTTGAAAATTAGAGGAACATTTTAAATAATAAACACCACCAACTGTTATTAGTAGGTAATAAGTTAACAGAAGAATGTTATATGCGCGTATTATATAATTTAAATAATATAAGTGGTACTTGTTATACATTTTCCTTCAGCCATAAATTGAATATATAAACACAAACCACATTGGTTAACACTTACTCCATTAGAGAGATAATAATATGATCCTAAATTTCTTTTCAGCATCAATTGATCCAGCAGTTGATCATTAGCACCGGCAATGAGTTGATAAAAAATGTGAAAGTTTCTTTCCCCTGGAACTTGACTTATCACTCGGGATTTTTCCAATAGGTAATTTAAAATGTTTCCTCCTACAGGATTACCCTAAAAAGACACTTTATTAACCAAAAAACATAAGTAGGTACTATAAAAACTTTACTTTAAGAATATGCCACAATGTATGTTTGGTAACCTTTCGAGATAACGTGGACATTATTTTTAGCACTTCACTTTTAGTTAAAAAAATATTCAAAATGTATTAACAATTAATTACACATTCTGGCACATAAATATTCTGTTTTTTATCTCAGATTGATATTATATGTAGCGGTTGATAACTTTCTTAAAATATAATCTCTATTGTTATACAGTACGGAAGAATATTATTTCTAAAATGTCTATCAAAATTTAAACATTTTAGCCATCACTGAGTGTTGAGTTATCTTTGTTATATTAATGACATTTCATAAAAAAAGAAAACAGTAATACCTCAAAATTGAATTGTATATCCATATATTTTCCAAATCGACTAGAGTTATCATTCCGGTTAGTTTTTGCATTTCCAAAAGCCTCAAGAACTGGATTTGAGAATAGAAGTTTATCCTTAACATGTTCTACTTCTCCTCTGTGATCTGTCACATCTGCAATATATTGTAGCACTTTTTTTGAGGCTTCTGTCTTCCCTGCACCTGACTCGCCTAAAAATGAATATGATTATTTTTTAAAAATGTTAGGAGGATTAAAAGGGTAAATATGCAAATTTTTATTAAACATAGTAATTTTGGTGCATATGTAGGTGATATTTTGACCATATTATTCCCATCATAGGTCTTTGTATTCGTGAAAGATATTTTGAAATAAGAGAAATGACGAAACAGTAAGTTTTTATCTGTTGTTTTATTAAAAACAAATAATTAGTCCATCATTGCGTTATTAAATTTTCCACATAGTTACCTGAAATTAATATACATTGTTCTCGATTTTCCTCTTTAAGTGATCTATAGGCTGTGTCAGTAATGGCAAATCTGTAAAAAGTATTACTTAGTAATAATATTACATGCATTTAGCAGTAAAGTACATACACGTGTGGCGGAACCTCGAAGAAATGCTTATTGTCATAATCTTTAACATCTTTAGGACCGTAAATTTCTAGTTGCTTGTATGGATTAACAGACACCAATACGGATCCAATGTAAGTCTGAAAAAATAATAATTAACTACTTTCACGATAAGATTTCCTACAATAAGTTGATTATACATTTGTATGTGGTATGTAGAATAATATTGCTCTTCTTTGTGTTGGTTTCATTGCTCTTACTTTTTGACTATTTTTAACTATTTTGAGTTAGGTACATAAGTACGAATTTCAATTTCCAATAAGATTTCTAATTTACATAGCATAGTACCTTTTTCTTAGGTATGTTATCAATCTGTTAGAAATAAAGGCATTATAATTTTTATTTTTATTATTATTGATACCCTCGTTGATTCCTATCCAAAAAATACTCCAATAAATGCCACTAAGCAACAATGCCGATATCTCATAAACATAAGTTTAACAAAAAATATCCAGAAAGGTTAGTAGAGTGTAAATTTAACGTTCAATACAGGGTATTCGATTAAAAATATCCAAGTAATTTGAGTCTGAAAATCACTTTTCGTAGTACTTCCGGTTCAGCCGGAAATTAAATTTTTATGTCAAATTTTACTCACCAATAAACTTAAATAACCGTAACAGATCTGTTCCTACATTCATTTGTTTTATGTGAAAATGAAATAACTTATGGTTGATATAACATTTTCAACCGCCATTTTCTCGAAAACTGTCAAAGATAGATATAGGGTATATAAGTATGCTACATGTTTTGGACCTAGAATTTCCTGGGCAAACCAAATTTTGAATAATATACTGGGTATTCTATTAAAATTAACAAAGTTTATACTGTTTCCCGTTGAACCGGAAATGAAAATCCAGATCCTGAAGCTATCAAATGCACAGTTTGATAGCTTCAGGATCTGATTTTAGTAGTCAACCATACCGCTTCCCTAAGTTCGATATTTTTTTTTACAAGAAAGTTAATAGGCTGGCTAGTAAATATCGTAGGCACCCGGTATATACACACTAAAGGCATAACATATTATGCAATGTACATATATACATATACATAACTATTCTGAAAGTAAAAAGGATTGTACCTTATATGTATTTATTTAACAATAGTATATCTACATTCAATTTGATACAGACTAGGTAGGTAGGAGTCATGGTGTTAAATATTCATACAACAAAATTTGGTTTTGGCATAAAATTTATTATACGCAATAGCGTATAATAATTTTTGTAATTACGTTGACAATGCGATATAAACATTTTTGTTAATACAAGTGCAATATATAATATAAAGATAAGAAATTGTTAAATAGATGTGTTGTTGTAAAAGGTTTTGTTTGATTTTATCTCGATTTATTGGAAAACCCCGCATTTATGTACGTACCTTACTTATTCCAGTCGTCAATGAATGCCCAAAAAGGGAGTTTATAGGGAATTTGAAGGAACACAATTTTTGGCCCTGGGACTTTGTTTGGACTAGCTAGGAGGTAAACATACTAAAAGTCCTCCCGCAAAGGAGGGGGGAGTTTCCGAGATTCATAAAGATAGATTCTCACTCAAAATTCTGTAATTTTGGATAAAAATTGCCTCATCTGTAGGGGTGATAGATGTAGCTGTTCCATTAGATTCGGGGAGGCAAAAATAGTACTCAACGACACCAAATTGTATTACTTTTGAGGAATTAGATATTAAGTACCTACTTATTCAACAAACAATTAATGATAACCATTATATTTCATTATTAACGCAGGGTATCCATAGGGAAATGCATAGGATAATAACCATACACCGTACTTGCCCCGACGATGTACTGTGGGTAGCAAACTCACGTGGTTTACGATCACATGGACACGCTGCGATTAGTGGTTGTGCTTGTTGCAACGTTGCAACACATATATTTTAACTAATAATGAAGATAAAATAAATATTTTGATATTTACGGGTTCCTGGAGTCATAAATAAGGTGATTGTTGACCAAAAAACAAACGACTATAGGCGTCACATTATATCTAAACATTTTTTTATACAATTATTTTTCCATATAAAAATATTTTTATATAATTTATACAACGTCTAACAAACTTTGTGAATAAACAATGTGATATTTGTTGTGATATTAGGGCGGCTATAGACGTCGTAAAATTGATGAGGATGCCGTTTTTGTTGTGCGGCTCTCGGAAGCTCCCGTCGGCTCTCGGTTATGTGCTCTAGTTCTCAACATTTCTTAGCGCTATTTTTAATTTTCGGCTAATCGCTTTAGCGGCATTTTAGACATAGAAGTGTGTTTGCTTTTGGCACGCCTTGGAGCAGTGTTTTCCGCATGTTTACTGTGTCCAGTTTACTGTGTCCAGTTTACTAAGTCCTAAGTCCTTAGTAAACATATACCCAATTTATTTTCCTATTATATACTTAGTATAATAGAAAACTAAATTTGCATTTTAACCTATTCTATTGTAAAAAAAAACTATAATTATTTAAAACCTCTGCTGATATCTGCTAATAATCTTGTTAGTTTAAATAAAAAAACTTTTGTAGAGGAAAATATAACAGATGGAAATGGATAATTAAAAACAATTTAAACAGGATCTAAAATTTACATATTTTAACAATAAACTGAGAAAGCAATCGGATAAGGGTGATGCATTATTCGTGTTGAGTAAGACTGACATATAAAATACTCACAATGAAATGTTGAAACGAATTATTTTTGTGAGCAGCATTTAAATAATAAACATCTTTGCTGCCTAAAAAATGGCACTGTACAAGCTAATAAATAACGTTAAAAACGATATAAAATGCACCAGTTTCAAATGAACTATGCAGAAAAGACAAACATCTTTGTAATGTATATACTCTTATACAAATATTTCACACCTATAACCTTTTAATTCTTAATGAAACACGTACGGAATATCATTATTTCCTATAAATTCATGTTCACCATTCTAATTATTTGTATGTCTGTCCTATTCTTCACGAGTCCTCTTATTGCACTTAAAATACTGACGTTTATTAATTTATTTGGAAAGAGTAAGAAATACTACGTTTTTTAAATTTTGATTGTCCATTTAGCGCGTGCACAGCTGTCCGATCACGGCCGACAGTAGGCGAGAGCCGCACAACAAAAACGGTATCCTGTAAAATTGAGGTCCGCACACCCACAGAGGCCTAAAGATGTCGCTGTCCGTGAACGTATTAATGAAGATCCGGTTCTTAACATATCATAAACTAAAGATTTCTATTAAGAATACTTAAATTGCGTATATTTATTTTTTCATTGTCATGGAGAATTTAAATATATGCCATCATATAATAAACGTCAGAACAGAAAGAGTTTTGTGTTTTTTTATTACAAATGTTTAAATATTGACGGGTTAAGCTAAGTCTTAGACGTCTAGCTGTGTTTGTGAGTAAGTACTTAATTTTCCCTACTATGACGTCAGCAGTATTGTAGGTGTTAAATATTCAAAATTAAAATCACAACGCTGCGCTGCTGGTCTGAACAAAAGTGACATGACATTTCACAGTAAATGACACTTATCCCGGCACTAACGTTTGCAGTATTACTGTTTGCGCACATCGGGCTTTGTGTTAATTACTTCGCTAATTCCAGCTAATTATTTTGTTCTACTAAAAACTTGTCACACTGTGAATGATATGATAATGCGCAATGCAGGTTTTTAATCAACGGGATTGCAAATGGCATACTAAGTATGCCACTTTATCAAATATGGATCAAGGCTAATAAAATACATACCTATATAATTTGATAAACATATAGCCTTTAAACCTACTCTCGTTAATCCATAAAACCTTCTACAAAATATGAGGAGGGTTCATTGTCTTTTGTGTATTTCAAAATTATATCCAATCATTATAATTATTGCAATAAATAAAATTCACGCCACAATTAAACAATCAATCAAAATTATGAATCATTAATAACATTGATGGTCATGATCCATAATCGAGATCTTTAATCGATACGAATACCAACATATAGGTAATAGCTATTTATGTAACCAGTTGGGAAAAGTACCATTTTGTATAACGAGCAGATTTCTGCGGAACGAGCGCCAGCACATTGTAACTTAGGGGTTGTTTTACTTTGTATCATTGTTCATTTAAACGTGTGTGTGTGTGTGTATATATAGCTTTAACTACAATATAGTAGATTTTTAACCGTTTAAAAAAACGACCCCTTTTAACTAAGTTTTAGGGCTGCATCTAGCAAACTACCCTCAAGCCTATGCATAGTAAGCCATAGCCGGATTTACGTGTCTCTTTTACCGCTATTGCCACGTTATCAAACTAAATTTAAGGCCCCACATTTTGGGGGAATAAGTCTTAATTAGGGGGTAGTAATTTGGTCTCCACAGTCCGTCGATAATATCGGACTTTAATATTAGCATATATTATCTGGTGGCGGCGCTACCTCTCTATTCAAGGCCCATCTTTTAGGCAAGGCAACGTCGCCGAAGTCTTAGCAGAACGTGGCGGGGAACTCATAAAAAAGTGTACTAGATCGGGCAAATCGATGCATTCAATATCATGGAAGACCATTGGAACATTTAGATATATTTGACTATCTCTCAACTACTTGGTTGTAATTTTTTTTTGTTGAAACAATGCCAACTGCAGATGCATATTGCAAAAAATCACTTGTCACCATCATGGACTTGCAAAAACCTGAACAAGCAAAAAAAAATCAGTTACGATACATCTGTGCAATGTTTTTCAATGATTATATTTTCGCTCAGTATATTTTTGGAAGGTAAATCAAAAATATACAGGGTGGTACATACATGATTTTTCGATTTATAACATTTTTCACAACTAATTCCAAAGTCTTAGAACATACAAAATCTTAGTGTTTCATGTTGACATTGTCGAAAAATATTTGAAAAAAATTAATCCGCCATTTTGATTTTTTTAAGTTTGAGGCAAAAATTGTATTGAATGACCTTAGAGGCCATGCCCTTAGACACCATGCCCTAAGGGTTGCGTGTCATCTTTTGTCAGCATTCTCCTTTGTGACGCAGTTTATTATTAGAGATGTAGAGTTTTATAGTACACCATGGTTCAAACTATTTTTTTATTGGACGATAGGTATATTAACGTTTATATTAATCGTCCTATATTTATTTTTTTAAACCTCAGCGAAACAAATTTATTGCTATACATTTATATATCGATAAAAAGTTAATATAGGTTAGTGCACAATAGAGAACCACATACCATAGACTAATTACCATAGAGAAAAATTGAAAACCCCTATAAATCACGTTTTTTAAATTTGTTAGATCCTTTTTTTTAACGTAACTCACAAATTTGCACTTCTTTTATTGTGAAATTTTGAAACTTTTTCTTGAAATTTCAGTTTTGTAAAAAAAAGCGTTTTTCTAAAAATTATGCTCTTGGTCGGGGAATTATCGAAAAGCGGCGCTTATCAGCTCAAAATCTGTAAGACTTGTACTACGATGTGCCTATAAATAGAGGTTATTTTTCAAAATTTTGATGTTCAAAATGGCACCCAAAAATAGTGGATAAATAGTGATTTTGAGGTTAAGTTCTTCCGCTGTATTTTTTTAAATTTAATATATATCGAAAGCGGCCTAATGACAATCAATAGTCGCCATTTTTTACACATTTAAAAAAAATATCGTACGACAATCCGGAGATTAGATAATTATCCATATTTTTTTAATTTTATACAAGCGAGTTCAGGGTTCGGCATTTCAGGAGCGCCTTTATGAATGTATCTGCCTTTATGAATGTGCAAATATAAAATTTTAAATTTGTTTAAAATGAGTATCAAGTAAAAGGGATAATTGATAGACAGAAAAATCGTTCGAAACCCGAGACTGCCCTTGTGCCATGTCCTCATGACTATTGATAATTCAATTAACGGATATGCTTCATGACCATTAATAAATGTACAATAATTCTTAAATGTATAAATATTATCTTACATATATGACATCTTCTTTAAACCTCTTGTGTAAATTATCTATAAAGACGTCTTCGTTTGTATAATCTTCTAGGAGAACAGCATCTTGAACGCCTACTCGATCTCTCTCATGGAGGTGGTGTTCCATGGCTTATCTGCAAATAATAATACTAATAATAACAATAATAATTTCATTACGTTGAACTTACAGTATATATGAACCGGCAGAAACAGTTACTAAAAAATATTACCCACAAGAAGTAAGTATACCTATTAAATACAAATACTTATTCACATGCGACAAATCTATAATTTATTCGTAATATAAAATAAAATCTAAAGCTATTTTTATAATAAAACACAATTACATATTTAATTACAATATATTTTCAATTTCAGCGACATGCAGGCTCAACACAATTTGTACGAATAACAAAGAATTTAAAAAATCAGACGAGATCTTGAGACTTATTTCTGGGTCACACTGGCGAACATTTCGTGACTATCCCAAAATGTAAATACTGTCCATATAAGTTGTAGTAACATATTTTGATTTCTATATGATTTTTAGAAAATTTGTTTAGCATCTTGGGTACTGGAATTGATGTCCAAAGCGGAAACCGATGTTTCCTCGAAAACAGATTATATGGAGTGTATTCATGCATCCTGTTTCAAATAATTTATTTTATTCGTTGTACGAGTACCTAATAGAAGAGGCAAAAAATATAGACAATTATATAATTATAGTGAACTGACTCATAAAAGATTCACATGTATGAAATAAATATCGAGATGATACCTACATATTTAATCAATCATGTATTATATCTTTTAGGTAATTCGCTTTATAATTTACGATTTTTGTTACTAAATATTAAGTAAGTACTTATTAAATGTTATTGTTAGATGATGAGCTAACTTCTATTATCAGATCTATCATTGAACATTTTAATATTCCTATATCTACTTATTAATACAATAATTAAATCCTTATAGAATATCGTTCCCCACTTATTGTGACATCACTAAGCCATATTACTTTCAACGTGTACCTAATGTGTTATTATAATATTGTAACATAGCATAGTAGGTATATACAGGATGTTTCCCAGGTAAAGACATAAGTCTGATAATGTACAATTTTATGTATGTTTTATATATGTAAGTATTAAGGGTTATAACCTACTAAAAAACTCTATTTGACAGTCACATTTTTGTCATTGACTGTAAGAAAATTAGCTTAGACTATACTTGGTTTGGCGAGCTTATGTGTCCTGGAATATATTTTTTATGGGCGCCACTTCATTATTTAAATGAAGCATTTTGATTTGTAAACTATAAAATTTAATTAACTTGATATTTATTAGCTTGGTCAGTCACTGTATATTCTCGAACAATGACCCATCTATCCCAAGGGGAGTTCAAAACAGACTTGCGTTAAGTGTTGAATTTGTTGAATGATTTTAAATTATTGTTTACTTGATTGAAAACACCTGTGGAAAAATTTCATTAATTTGCTTGGAAGAAAAGATTGTATCCAATTTTAAAGTGATTGATATTTATTAATTTTATTGATATTTAAGATGATATTTATTATAAAATCATGAGATTATATTCGTGTGTTACAATAACACTTTCATCTAAAATTTCTTAAAAATTACCTGAACTAAATAACTTAGAAAGTATAAATTTACATGGGATATCAAGAATCCTGAGCGAACAAATAAGAAATATTGTGCAAATTTCCAACGGGAAAAGATTTCAATAAAGCATGTGGGTTATTACTTAGTCTCATTATGTTAATCCTTTAAAACCTTTGAGGTCACTGACACTTTCGACCTAATAAACACTACACTTGTTGCGATGTGATTCGGCATCTCGTAGTTCTCGTCCAACTCCTGCAATCTCGTTCTGGATGTAAAACAGCTGATGAATAATAATATCAATGGGACAGCAATTACTTCACCTTCGATTATCCGAGAATTTCTCTGGAACTCTGGTACTTTGTATTATCTGAGCTTTTCTTGATGATGATGCTTCTCAACCCATACACACTTGTGTACGACGAAAGATATTTAAAATATTTCTAGCAATAGTTTGTATTTACGGCTGGTTAATTTCTAAACTTGATTTACTCTTTTCTTAGTGGTAAAATACAAAATTTATAACAATTTTTAAGAGGTATAACAAATTACATGGTTACCTTTTGGTGCCTTAGCGTCGTTTTTCTAGTTGTTGTTTGTAGGCAAGGAAGTCAGTTTATTTAAAACAATGCACTGCTTCCTGGTTACTAGCCCTACTTTTACATAACATTTTAAACTACCAATCACATGAGTTCATAATTTATGTTTCTAATAATTCCACAACAGATATTAGTCAAACTTTATCACTACACATATTTTAAATCAGTACACATGTTTATTTCTATTTCATACGTCTGATGCACTTGTACCTCCATTTTGAACCACCTCCCTGACTGTCTGCAATACGTTTTTCTTCGAGTCTATAAAAGCGTTATAATCTCGTTAACTACTTTTTTGTGTGTTTGCACGGCAATATTACTGAATTTGGACTTACTTATAATTATATTTATATGTTTGATAAATTACTAGGTTATATGTCGAGGCTATTTATTTTATGTTCTTTTTAATTTTCGTGTATATATATATATATATATATATATATATATATATATATATATATATATATATATATATATATATATATATATATATATATATATATATGTGTGTGTGTGTGTGTGTGTGTGTGTTTATATAGGATTACACAATCTAAATCTATATTATCACTAGTATAAATAATCAGTTAATGACTCGCTCGTTTATATCTTTGTATGATCTTAAAGATGAGAAATTGCATGCAGTAAATTGATATGATGAATTATTGTCTGTTACCGTACCCATATTATGGACCTTCTATTTTTATAACCCTACATATTTTCATATTTCTAGCATTTCCGGTTATACTGGAAATTCGTTAAGTATTTCAAATGAAACACTCTTTATATTATTATTTTGAACTCATCATTGAATTCTAACGTTACTTTGTTAATATAACCATATTTATATTTTCATCGGTCACTGAGATATTCAGTCTTTTTATAATTTTCCACCTGTGAAATAGTCTTAAGCACCGAAGGGGTTGTAGATGTAGAGTGCTTAGATGTAGAGAGGGGTTGTAGAAGGGGGGGATATCTAATTCTAATGCGTTTGTTATACTTACCACAAATTTATGCTCAGCCGAAACAAGAGTGCTCTACTTGTATAAAAAAACTAGTAAATGAAATTTACAAAATAAATGAGTAGGAGTTGTAGAGTGATCTCAAAGAGAGTAATACTGACATATGTATTGTGTCACGTAGGGTTTTTAAATAATTTTAATAATTATATAACACTTAGCTAATTAGGTAATAATAATCTCTTAATTAAGTATTCAGTTGATACTGATTCTGATATTTAAAAAATATTTATTGATATATTAGATATATAATCAGATTTTATTGATGCTCTTAATTATCCTATTATATAAAACGTATATTATATAAACGTGTATCTATAAACCATTTGCTAACAATAAAAATATATTTTACAACCAAAGTATATAAGCAAACGTTCTTAAGTTTGTTCACTTAAACTTTGCAGCGTTAGCTAGCATAGGAATAACAAAATGCGTACTGATGATTGGCGTAGACGGCTGGCATATTTCTACAGGGGGAAGTTCCGAAAGTGGTGCGGTTTAATATTTATTTTATTTCATTAGCATTTGTCGTATTTGGACGTTTGTTGCTAGTATTGTTTTATACGTTTTTTATCTTATTATCTAATCGTATTAATGGAGGTCCGCGAACTCCAGCGCTTTTCTGAAAGCCCTTTTCTTTTGAGTTCTGATGGCGAGTAGCGCCTTTCTGAAACATTGGTTTATTTGTAACACGTGCTGTTTATATGGGCCCACATTGATTTTTTGTCGTATGTCATGACTGTTTTATCTAATCTCATTTGCGAACAAATTGAAATGTTCTCGTGATCCCATGGCACCGGAAAAAATCCTTAACTGTCGTCTATCTGAAGATTAAGTAAAAAAGTTGAAAAAAATGGTATAAAAACTGCCATAGCATTTATTTATTGTAGACATTAATTCCAAATTCTAAACAAGTTGTTAAATTAATTCGACGTCAGTAAATAAACAAATTAAAGTACGACACAAAATTCGACGTCAATAATGTAGTTATTGAAGTCAAAATAACGAACAAACGGGATTATCATGGCTTCGACTAGTATGGGCACTATTTTGAATTTCAGTTTATGAAAAGGTTTCTGATATAAGACACATAGAATCTATGCATTTGGACCATCGCATCGTAGATTAAATTTTGAATTATACACGTTTAATATGAACTTGTTTAACTAAACCACTCGGCTAACGTCTCGTGCTTTAACGTTACACGCGTTTCATTATACTGTTCATATTGACCTAGTGCCATTAATAATTATTATAGAATTAAATGTAGAAATACATGTAAATTGTAGTAATTGTAACATGTAGAAATTCATTTAATTTATAATGCTGTAAAACGGCTTTAGATATATCCATGGAAATTATTTTGAATCGATTGATTTATTGAAATTCACATGAACATTTCACTTCCTAGAATATAGCTAAATAGTATTATTAAATATAAAATATTTTCTTGCAATTTTTAGTGGATGTAGAGAATTTGTACGTACTTATCTAATATTTCTCCTGTCGCTAATCAGGCGGTTAGCGATAATAAATTACCGCAATGATATTTTTATATTAATATAGATTGCCAAGTTTTATCATCAATTGTTCTTTTTTTTGGTAATCTGGTAATTACACCTATAATGGTTATAAAGTCAGTACCTAAAAATATAAAATGATGACACTAGTAACGTGCGCGTTACGATCCTACGTTGTACATTGTAAGCAACATCTTATAATATAACTGCATTAGTGCATACTGCAAAGTTAGGAATAGATAACACCGACATTATAAATAAGCTTTCATGCCTTAATTAATCACTTTTCGATCGAACCTGTTATTGTTAGTTTGTTAGTCCCTGGAAATAAAATTTTTGTCTTTTTAAAAATTTGTTTCGCTTGAACCGAAGATTCTACACCAGCAGAAAATTTCCAGTTCAGTGAACACTGACATGAGGGTAAAAGTCACCTTAATTACCAATTACAATCGTTGTAATTACTGGGCAATCAGGGCAGGTAATTAAGAAAAGCCGATCATCGGGACACGTCACAAAGAGGGGAAGCAACACAGGATATCTAGTATCGCCTAGTCTCTTTATCGACACCCTAGATGTAAGTTAGATTTAAGAAGCAAAAAACCAACAGTTCAAGGAAGGACGAAGGAAGAAAACGACTCTCAAGAGAGAACAAAGAAAGAAGACCACTCAAGAAAGAAAATCCGGAAAATACAAGTGATAGGCTGTGGAGAAATTATATAGTTTCGTAGGGAATTTCCATTAACCGGAAAATGCGGGCTACACTCGCTATATCCACCCTTTCAGAAGTGAAGAAAACATCGTGTGGCTTTGCACTTGTAACTAATTTACATAAGCCATTGATGAACTACGATTGTGCATCCACTTTTCATAGACCACGAGTTTGGCCCAAGCTAGAAAACATATATGTAGAATGAAAACATCTTTACTCATATTAATACTATAAGCATATTACCCATTTTATATTTAACCGAAATTTCAAACATTTTCGTATTAAAATATTTATTGTTTTATAAAATTTTAATATCTAGGTTTAAACTGAAAGGTTCTAGATAGTTCTAAAAATAATTCAATAGAAAATCAAAAAATAGCAGAAATAAATAAGTATTCTTTATTAAGATACCAAGCTGATAATATTCCAAATTTCGATGGTAAATTAATACCCTAAATTTATAGAGATTTGTAACTTCATCTGCGAATTTATTACGAGCATTTCAAAATAGAGCAAACCCTGATACACATATAAATATTTGTTTAATTGACTCTATATTTTCTAAACTAAGAGGACGAGCAGCAGACCTAATCTGTTCTCTATCAGAAATAAATAATCGGCAATTAATTAAACATATTTTAGTAACTACATTCGCTGATAAAGAAGTATCGATTGTTTAATAGAAGACCTCTTAAATACAAAAATAAATAGAAACGACAGTATATTAAACTTTGGTATGAGACTTCAAGACACTAGGAGCCTTTTATTTGCTAAATTAAATGCTAGTAAAAATAAAATTAATCAAAAGAGACCATTATAATGATTTGATTTTAAAAACTTATCTAAATAATTTACCGTATAACACACAATTGGTAGTCAGTCTTAAAAAACCCGATTCATTAGAACAAGCTATGAGTTTTGTACAAGAAGAAAAAAAATTTCAACAACGAGTTCAAATAATAATAATAATAATAATCAGCAACTCAATCAAAATCAAAAACCGATGACAAATAATGGACCTCAGACTTTACCACAGACGAATATACACAATAGCTATAAACCAACTCAAATATATAATAATCAACCAAATTCTACAAATAACTTTCCAGCATCACGTTTTTCTCAAGCCCCAATAATATAATTCTATAAATTTCATAAAAATTCAATAATAATTCTAATAAATCTAAGAAAACGACGATACGTTGTATATCCTTTAGTATTGGCATTAACATTAACAAATAAACGCAACTTTGCTTATATGAAAAAATGTCAAAACTATAAATATAGGACTAAATTGACCGGTTTCTGAAATTAAAAAATAATGAAAAACCTTAAAAATACATTGCAATGCGTGCAGTTTAGACTGGTGGTTTAATTTGCACAAAATTTACTGTGCCAAATTTATTTTCTTTTAAATTAAAAACTTTAAAATATCGCTCCTGAAAAAAATGTGTTTTGGATTCCAGGATTCCAGGACTTTCAGACCCTAGAATTCCAGGAAGCCGGCACGGGAGGGTTGGGGACGTTTGATATGTTGTTCCGCACATCAAGTAGAACACATATTTAAATTTCCAGTTTTACAATAATTATTTCCGGGTTAAAACCTAAAACTCCAGGTAATGTTGTGAATTTATCTGGATATATTGTTCGGAATATCATAATTTTATATAAAACAATTCCATTGTAGAAAGACGAAACATTGGGAGATATCATATAATTACAGCCATAAATAATAAAAGAGCTTTAATGATACTGATTTAAAACCGCCGGCAGCTCCAATTATGGAGAATCAAGTACATAATATGTTATGAAATACCGCCACAATAAATAATGCATTTGAAGCCGTATTATCAAATCGATGAAATGAGCAAATGTTTGTAGACAAAAGAAAAAACCCTACTCTAACACAGAAAAGAAAAATAGGTTGATTTGGGCAAAGCAACACAGAAACTGGTACCAGGAATAATGGAAGCGACGAATCCAAATTCGAAATCTGCCTCTGGATGATGCGGGCAGTCGCGGTAGAGTAATAAGAAGAAATAGCTTACCATACCGACGCGACTGTCTAAAAGGAAAAGTTAAATTGCCTGCATCAGTTATGGTTTGAGGATCCTAGGAAAAGGAGTATTAATGTTACACTCAATATTCGATTTCGGACAATGCCCGAAAAAAATGCGCATAACTAGTTTTTAGCAACGAATATTTCCTATGATCGAAATTTTACTTTTACACGGCGATTGACCGTTACAAAAGAAGCAGAACTAGTTTTACGCATTTTGAATTGTACAAAACTAGTTTTATACGTTTATGGATGAACAGCACCTGCTTTTTTCATTTAATCAGCATCCGAATAAAATAAATAACATAAAGTGGGAAATATTATTTAAATATATTTTATTTATAAACTGATAAATACAACAAAAATTAAAGCTTTATTCTTAGGTGAATAGGTATCCAGTTAAGTATTAAAATTTATTTATTTGAACAAGAACTTTTCTAACGAAACTTCTGTATTTAGAATTGCAGATGACATTTTTTTCGACAAGAACATGCTCTGTTAATACACTTTTTATTGCACATACATGAAATAAATAAATAAATCCTTATGTAGATCCCGATATATCGGATGACGCAGTTCTAAGTGATATTTCTTTCTTATTCTTCTCTCCAATATTATTGTTGTCTATAAAAACATTATTATCAGCTAACTGAAACTCGTTTCTACAAAAATGTTTTTGTAAAATTCCAGTCTTTGTTGCTAATTTGTAAAATCCGTCATCAACCGATTGAAGAACATTGTCGCCCATCAGGCTGGTTTAAATTTTTTATTTGATTGTGCGACCATCAAATTGTTTGTACTTCCAAACCTCTTTTAGCGTTTTCACGATTCGTAATTATATCGCAGGAACGTTGGCAAGGAAAACATTGAAATTATGATTCAAATTCGTTGCTTAGTTTTAAAATGCCACAGGCAGCATGAATTTTCCCATTACACATCCCATTACATTCCCCGTGCGTATTTTTGTTAATTTTTCCACACCACTTATACTTATTACATCAAAGCACTTTATTCTTCTGTACTGTTTAGCTGATAGAGGCTTTGAACATTTGCCTCCTTAACCTCACTTAGTGTAGTAAGATCCAATTGCCAATTGCCAATTTGCCTCCTTAACCTCACTTAGTGTAGTAAGGTAATGGTTCTTCATCATAACATTATGTTTTTGAGTACCTGGAGCCTCCAAAATAAACAAAGTATAATTCACGAGTCGAATTCACCTTAGATTTTTATATAGGTACATGGAAATATCGCGCAATTATAATAATTGTAACACCCACAATATCACGAACACAAACGAATTAAATTCAAAACAAGAAAATAACCCTACATTTTATCTGGGTTCGGGCGGCAGGCGTTAGTATTAAATAAAACAAGCAGAAGTCAAAATGCGCAAAACTAGGTTCTGCTTATTTTGTTCGCTCAATAGCCGTATAAAAGAAAATTTCAGGCTTGGGAAATCTTCGTTGCCAAAAACTAGTTTTGCGCATTTTTTTCGGGCATTGCCCGAATTCGACTATTGAGTGTAACATATATACTGACTGAACGTAACATATCAGTGTATATATTACACTGATATGTTACGTAATCACTAGATACTATAAGAATATAATATAATGAATATAATTGAGGGAACTTATACTAAAGGTAGGTATAGGTAATTTTGTGGATCATTGAACCACTTAAATCACTGTTACTTATTAACGTCAGATTTTTGACCACAAAAAAACCGGTTCATAATTTTGCAGTGAATCGATAATTATTTATATAAATAAATTCGGGCATATTCTACTCCTAATTTATCAGGTACATACATACTTTAAAGTACATTCTATCGAACATTTATATTGATTCACCGCTGCTTATACTGAAAATATATGTTTGACGTTTACTACACCTGTTTGCAGTCGCCTGTCATAGTACATGCTAATTTTTATATGTAATATTCTCCGAGAGGCTTGTTGCGATTTTAGTTAAACAAGATATTTACATACCACTTCTGAGGGGTTCCCAGTTACACGTATTAATTAAACTACACCTTGTCCTGTCTACACGGCACCATTATTGGAAGCGACTGGGTTTTTAGCCCGATAAGATTTGATATCATTCGTTTATCTTTGTTCGCGTCATTTATTGTTGAGGCATTTCCCTCGTTCATTTTCAGCAATAAAGAACACCGCCCAACAAAATATTTTTTGTCGGGGTGTCTGTAAAATACGAACTGATTTAAGGTATTTCTGATATGCTGGTTCCAAAAATAACTCCCATTTCTTCCTAGCAGCTCTAGTTTTTGAGATACGGATAAATTGCAAAATCAAAATGATTAACTAAATATTTAGACCTAAATTGTCTGTTTTTACCTGAAATTAGAATGTAATTGGTCTTTTTATAATTCTTGATATTCCCCATTACTGGACGCGTATTTTGAAAACGGTCCTCATTTGATCTCCCACACAGTGCCGAAATCGGGACGCTTTTATCGACTCAAAATGTAGATAAAAACGTACTTAGATCAACTCGAGGAGACGTATTAATTGGTGACGCTTTTCTTGCGAGATTTGAAGTAAATGCATAAATAAATCCGTCTCGATTTCGGTCCCGCTATTTTTGCGTTTCTGAAATAAACTGCAACCAAAGGTTTTTTATTATCAATAATATTATTATATTAGTTAATTATTATAAAGTAATTTTATTAAACTATGTTTTTTATGTATTTGCTTTATTTAATAAAAAAAATACCAAGAACCAACAGAAAATAAAGAAAATTTGGAGTTATAACTACTTGTTAAGTTTTATCAAAGAAAAAAAAATACGTACGAGACTACCAAATAAAAAATTAACATTAACAGTGAAATACATAAACTAAAGTTTGTGGCTAATATTATCAACTTTTAAAATTAAACATAACAGGTCTTGTATTATACACTCCCCGGCACAAAATTCCGTCACCCTAAAATTTTGCCCAATTTTGATGTTTTATAACTTTTTTATTTTTCATCTGATTTTCATAAATTTTTTACCAGTCTGTAGATCAGTTCATTGTGTGTCTTTTTAATTATTGTAATAAGTCATATTTTTCATCCAGGCAATATTATACAGGGGTAAATCAAAGTGTTGTTTTTTGTCGTAAACTCAAAACACCCTGTGGAAAAATTGAGGCGAATAATTTTGTTTACAAACTGTTTGCTGCCATCTTAGACGTATTGTAAACATTTTGTTTTTTGATGCATCCCATTATCTCATTTCTTCTGCGAGCAGCAAAATTTTAAATGAAACGCTGTTAATTTTATCATTTTTAATTAAAAATCATCGACGTTGGCTAAATACGCGGTTATTGTGACAGAATATTTGACAGTACAGTTAATTTAGTGTGTTGTCATCATGGTAACTACAGCAGACGTAGGTAGAATTGTTGCCTTAATAGAGGATGGCCGCAATAAGAGTTAGGTCTCCCGTACTCTGGGAATTGCGCGGTCTACAGTTTGTGATGTTTGGAATAGGTATCTACAGACGGGAAACTTTATTAGGCGGCAAGGCTCTGGCAGAAGGAGAATGACCACTCAAGCCGATGATCACTTTGTCATTATGAGTTCTTTAAGAGATCGAACAGCTACTGCTGTGTATCTAAAAAATGACTTGCAAATGGCACGTCGAGTAAGTGTAAGTGAAAGAACGATACGTAGAAGATTGTTAGAAGCAGGATTGCATTCACGAAGGCCAGCAGTATGTCCTAAATTGCTTCCTCGGCATCGACAACACCGACTGAGATTTGCAAGAGCGCATGCTGACTGGACTGTAGAACAGTGGGGAAACGTACTATTCACAGATGAATCCAGGGTTTGTTTAAGGTCGCCGGATGGTCGTGAACGGGTATACAGACGTAGAAATGATGCAGACTGCATCATATCTGAGCGACTGCAATATTACGGTGGTTCAGTCATGGTTTGGGCGGGTATTTCTACGGATGCACGTACTGACCTTGTATTTGTTGAAAATGGAGCACTAACCGCCCACCGTTACATTGAGGAAATCCTCCAAGAAATTGTTGTTCCATTTGCTCCTTTCATTGGGAACCAATTTACATTAATGCATGATAATGCTAGACCTCACGTTGCACGGGTAGTGAGCGAATATCTGGATGAGGTTGGACTTCCAAGATTGGACTGGCCCGCATGTAGCCCGGATCTCAACCCAATCGAACATCTTTGGGATGTTCTTAAAAGAGCACTCCGTCGCCGTCCTGTGCAACCACTAACCTTGCAAGACTTACGGCTGGCGCTGACAGAAGAATATCAGGCTATTCCTCAAGACAGAATAAGTAATCTTATTAATTCGATGCCACGAAGAATGCAAGCTGTCATTGCTGCGAGAGGAGAACATACACGTTATTAAAATTTGTCTTTGTTAATTAATTTTGTGATATACCTAGTGGATGTTTTTGTTAATAAAAATAAGCTTGAAATCAGCGTTTCATTTAAAATTTTGCTGCTCGCAGAAGAAATGAGATAATGGGATGAATCAAAAAACAAAATGTTTACAATACGTCTAAGATGGCAGCAAACAGTTTGTAAACAAAATTATTCGCCTCAATTTTTCCACAGGGTATTTTGAGTTTACGACAAAAAACAACACTTTGATTTACCCCTGTATAATATTGCCTGGACGAAAAATATGACTTATTACAATAATTAAAAAGACACACAATGAACTGATCTACAGACTGGTAAAAAATTTATGAAAATCAGATGAAAAATAAAAAAGTTATAAAACATCAAAATTGGGCAACATTTTAGGGTGACGGAATTTTGTGCCGGGGAGTGTATATTTTTGTACTCTGTTTTTCTTTATTAACTCCCTCATACAGCAAACATTACAGATCTAGAAATACAAAAAACTTAAGATATGTACAGGTGTTTAAATATTATGTAATTTTATTATTGTTTGGCGGCCGGTTGATTTAAATCAATATTTATGATATGTTATGTGACCGTTTTCTGGCGTTTATCTCAGTATTAGTTGGTCGGACAGATTGCACCCTGCCTCCTGTAATCTTTCTATTTTTTCTTGGAGCGATAGCAATCGTACCTTTTGCGAGCTATTTATTATTTTGTAGCATTTGGAAGCACAGCTTTAAGAGCATTTTGTTCTGCGGATGAGTCATCTGCCATTATAACTTTGGCTTCAATGAAGACATTACCTAACTTTTCCAAGCTTTCTTTAACTGCTTTAAATACTAGTAAATAGCGAGGCCGAAATCGCGACGGATTTATTTATGCATTTGCTTCAAGTAAGTATCGCAAGAAGAGCATCTCCAATACGTCTCCTCGAGTTGCCGATCTAAGTACGTTTTTTGTTTACATTTTGAGTCGATTAATGCGTCCCGATTTCGGCACTGTGTAGGAGACCAAAGAGGACGATTTTCAAAATACGCTTACTGGACAACCCCAATCCCCACTATTTCATTTATCTGTAGCATAGGATTTCCCGTATCTCTGTCTGCATCCCACAGTTCAGTCTTTTGTAACAAGGATTTTTACTGCGCAACTTGAATTTGTTTCCCACACGGTGAATATACTAGTCTACACAATTTGACACAATTATGTGATACAATGCCCAAACAAAATTATGCCACATAAAAATTATTTGTGCCAGCAAAAGCTAATATCAAGGGTCATTAGCTCACTTCTGATTAGTTTCACATAAAATTACCCACGAAAATTATAAAATCTCTGCAATGTGGCATATACAATATCCCGGGCACAAGCTTTTAACATTGCATTTACATCCTCTATGCTACTGCGCATACTATTTTTATCTCCCAGGAGTTTAATTTTTATTCGACGATTTAAATGGACTGCACTAACTGATTCCTTTGGACTAACTGTTGTTCAGTTCAGTATTGTGCTTTCGGGTGATAACTGTGTCAGTGTGTACTGCTTTAAATTGTTGCGTGATTATTAAAATTTCGAAAATTCAAAACATGCGTAGAACATTTGAGGCAGTGGACAAACGGAAAGAGAAAGAGTTTAAAATATGGAGTACCTATGGTATGGAGGGAGCCAAAAAACCATCACGATGAGTGCTATTGTTGTTCTGTCAACGTCAAAGGCATTAATCACAATAACCGGCATAAATACATGGCATAAATAACATGGCATATATAACCGGCATACTCCATGTTAGGGGCATACCCTAACATGGAGTCAGCAAGGAGACCTCTTCCTCATTCTAGAGAAATACCTATTCCAACGTTCTGTAACTTACCTGTGCTTCTGGAGGATGACTCAGATACATCGTCTGACGAGGTGCAGTTCCAGAAATGTGAAAAGGATAGTGATTTTGAAGAACTTTCAGCAAGGCCCAACTTTTCAGCCAACAAGAGCTTAATGATCTTGTTAGAGGATCTTGGGCCTTTCAAAGGAGTCGTCCGAATTGCTTGCTTCCAGATTAAATGAAAAGAACTTACTGTGTCCAGGTACTAATATTACATTTCATCGTACCAGAGACAGAGATCTGCTGCTGCATTTCTCTAAAGAAAACAACGTAGTGTTTTGTAATGACATAAGAGGTCTCGTGGAGAAAATGGGGTTAATTGAATACACGCTAAGTGAATGGCGTCTTTTTATAGACAGTTCATCTCGAAGTTTAAAATGTGTTCTTTTACACAATGGTAATATAAATGGTTCTATACCTATTGGACATTTCACCACTATGAAAGAGGAATACGAGACAATATCATTGGTCCTGAAAAATATAAAGTATGAGTGGGTGAGCATGAGTGGGTGAGCATCAGTGGGTGATTTGTGTCGATATAAAAATGGTAAACTTTCTCCTTGAGCAACAAAGTGGTTACACAAAATATCCTTGTTTTTATGCCTTTGGGATAAGGTCCAGCACTGGATTACCAGAAACTGGCCTTTATGTTATAGAAATGTTATAGTTCAAGGAGAGCACAATGTTCTTAACGAACCGTTGGTTGACAGAAACAAAATCATCTTTCCACCACTGCATATAAAGCTGGGTCTTATGAAGCAATTTGTTAATGCTTTACCTGGAGATGGATTGTGTTTTGAGTATATGAAACAAAAATTTCCAAAGCTTAGCGCAGAAAAACCGAAGAGTGGAATTTTTGATGGTCCTCAGATAAGGCCACTTATAAATGACCCATAGTTCACGCAATCAATGAACGAGCTTGAGTCTAATGCCTGGTACTCTTTTGTTGAAGTGGTTAAAAATTCTCTTGGAAATCATAAAGTGAAAATCACTTTTAATATACATATTTTTAACCATAATGAAAACGACCTGAAAATAAACTGAAAAACCTAATCAACTTAGTACGAAGTGTTTCCCCCACGTGCACGAATAACTGCTGCAATTCGTCTTGGCATGCCCTCAATTAGGTTTTGAATGTAACCCTGATCGATTTGCTGCCATTCAATTAGAACTTCACTAAGCTGCTGTAAATTTGCAGGACCTGGTACACGAGATGTACTTTCCTTCCAAGAGCATCCCAAACATGTTCCATTGGGTTTGGGTCTGTGTTTCGAGGAGGCCAGTTCATTACTGGGATATCAACCTCGGTTAAATACTCATTAACGATTCGTGCAACATGGGGCCGGGCATTATCATGCAGCAACATAAAATCGTCTCCGATGAACGGCGCAAAAGGATCAACATATGGTTCTAAAACGTCTCTTATATACCTATCTGCTGTCATAGCTGCCCTATTCACTATGACTAAGTCCGTCCGGGCTTTCATACTCACGCCACCCCATTACCGAACCGCCTCCATAACTCACTCTAGGCGAAAAATATTGTGACATAATATTGTGACCTACCATCCTGCACCAAAGCAACGGCTTTCGCACATTCAGTTGCAGAAAGATCCATATTTTTTAAACTAATAATTGTATTTTTTAAACTAATGATAAACGCGCTCAAATGTGACAAATTGTAAATTAACGGTTGTCAGTTTAGTTGTGACAGAAACAATTGTCTGTCATAGCCAGATGTGCAAAAAATCATTCCTTGTTCAACTTTGTTATTGGCATAGAAATAAATGTAAAATGTAACGTTTTTCTAAAACCTTTGTATCTTCAACAAAAAAAAAGTTATTGTAACAAATAAAAAAAGAAAATGTGAGGAATGGATGTAGCTTGATAACAAAATAAGAAATTATAAGGTGTAACAGGTTGGCCCCTCCACATATTGTTTTAAAGTTAAAAAGGCACTTTTTGTGTCACCCTGTATAATATGGACATTGTCCTAGTTTTAATTTTAATTTTAATCCTCTGTCAGATTCTTTATAAATTTAGCTACTAGAGGATAAAAAATTTAATCAAATCAGACTTAAATTAACAACGTTATTGATAAGCAAACTTCATCAATATTTTGTGTGGATCGATTATTTTGCCGGTGAGTGTATGTTTACTCATTAAATTTTGCGATTTTTGATATGGATATATGCGGTTTTTCTAATTTACTTTGTTCTTATTGTTGTGTAGTTGCGCGTTTTTGCATGAGGTATTCTAAAAACTTTTACTTAAATTAACAATTGAATTTGTTCGTTGCATTTGAAGTAGAGTTTTGTTCTGAATAAACTAAGTTTTGCGTTGTTTCGTTGTGTGATTTATTTCCGAAAAACACGGAACTCTTTTTGGTATTTGCAATAAGAAAGTAGTTTAACTCCTGTTTAAGTTTCCTGTTTAAATACAAGAGATTTTTTTAATTATGTCTACCCGAAATGTTAAATCTGCTGTGCTTTTCTTTATTCTTGCAGAATCAAATTTTGTTCCTGCTGTAAGGGTCAAACATTTTCCCCATGTACTATATCTAGGTATAATTTACTAAAATAGAGTTTTTCTTACGAAGCGACGATATTCAATGCTGTTTCTTGTTTCTCTTCAATATATTAATATTAGGTTTTTCTGATCGACTGCAATGAAATAAAATTACTACTTCTTATGCATACCTATATTTAATCGTTGTGGCATTTTTATAACATGTGCATATAATTTTTTGGAGGGGTAAACACTTGAGCATTTCGTAATGATTCACTTGATTAACTAGAACATGACAAGAAAACTCCATGTGATTCACATGTTTTTACACTGCAATGAAACATATAGGCAATCTGTTGAAACGCTTCAAGACAGCTATATATAGGATATAAATTTAATTAGTTCCATCTTTATGAATTAATTTCCAATCGATATTCCGAAATTTATAGCAGGGGTGACCTTCACTACGTATATTTTTTCTTTCTCCTGTTTCCCTTCGGTTCTTTTTTCTTTGCGCCTGATACGAAGGTGCATGAAAGGAAATTGATTTTTCTCTGGTAGGTAACATGTTTTCTTAGAATAAAATAATTGAGTATTACTCTTGTTGTCGGAACTTTATATATTGTAATAAATTCATGGAATATTATACCTACATGAGAATTATTAAGAAATTAATGTAACAATCTATTATTAAATATATAAATATATACGTAGGTGGATAAATAGAAACAATTATAAAACATAATCAGTGTCGTAGATTTAAAACAGATATTTTTAAAAATTAAACTGATTTTCATTGTTGCACTGGATGCCTCTGTCAATATACTAAAACAAATTATGTGGATGCCCTCCTATGCTTTTCAGAATTTATATTCCACAAGAAATCTTGAGAAATTTTGATATCTTCTCAGAATACTGATTTAATTTTAGGTAAATATCAACTGTTCAAAAAATCTTAAAAGGTAATCACCCTGTATATGTATTTAAATCACGTTATATTTTCTCAGCATTACAAGTAAGTAGGGAAACTAATGAGTTCCTATTAAGTAAATTTCTATAGACAAATTTAAGGTAATTAAATATAAGATAGTCATTCTATAACAGAACTAGTCAATATTAATTAGTGAGATAGGAGTTAAATAGGAAACCTCAAAAATATACAGAACCCCGAACGTCCAGACATATTACGTATTAATATGATATCGATTTAATACTTTTTCTTACATACATACATACCTACCTACTGTGAATTCAAAGCTTCCCTCTCAGTAATGAGAGGTTTGTAAAAGAAAAAACTAGTAATTAATGATATAGCTGTAAGTACCTAATGGATATCCCACAGACGCAGTTGGAAAACTAATTGAGAAGTGTAAATTGAAGGACAAACTTCGTAATGCTACGACCTTTCAAAAGGACATACATAATCCAAAATATGTATCCATCCCATACGAGCTCCGGTATTTACTTGTGGTTTGAATAAGGTAACAGAAACTTGGGTATGACAGTCATTCATTCATCGGTTAAGAAATTACGACTTTTGGGAAATCCAAAGAATAAAATTGATACGAATGAAAGGTCGGGGATTTACAAAATTAGTTGTAATGATTGTAAGGAAAAATATGTTGGGCAGACGAGACGATCAATTAATACAAGGTTTAAAGAGCATATGGCCCATCTAAAATATGGAAGAACACGCAATTTTAGTGCGTAGTAGTTTTAGTTTAGTAGCAAATTTAGTTTTTTTAAAAACAGGGATTTTATAGTATTTGCCCATTTCAACTCACATGATAAAATATATCTTTTTGATTGGTAGACATAATCCGATACTGTTACAAACAGGCTGCCAAAACAAAGCTGCTGTTTTACTACTTTAAACCTGTCTACACCACATGTAGCCACAGCCATTATTTATAGAAAACTTTTCTTAGCATACATGATAAGATGTTTTAACACGACATATATATTTCATTGCGTATGATCGGCCGTTTCCTTGACTGTTTATCCTATAGTATCGGGTAAATCTAGCCTGTACTGCCATTTATTGAAAAATCGCCAAACTAAAGTCCGCCACACGAGAGTTGAACATCGGAACATCTGAGCTCGACAGAAGCTTCTGTTGCATAATTTATCATCTTTCCCCCTCATACGTCGCTGTTCAACTCTGGTGTGGCGCACATTACTTGGCCAACCTTTACCCATAAACTAGAGCAACCGATATAGCAACCGACAGTACCTTTAAATCATTGTAAACCGCGACCGCCTGGGGTACACGGCCTTTAAAACCGGTGTCATCTCTTGTGACTATATTTGGGCACACAGTTTGTTTAAAAAAGTTGAGTCTGTACCAATTATAGCACACATAGTAGTTTTTTTGCATTAGGCATTAAGCCATACAGCCAACCTAATATTACCATACAGCCAACCTAATATTAACAACATTAAAAGAAAGAGACGAACGGGGACACAAGCTCATGGGTCTGCCAGGATATTTGTGTTTGACACAAATACATTTAGAGGACCGCTATAGATTAAGGGATGAAACAAATGAGACATAACAGAGGATATGAAGCTTACTATCCCTATATTCACTTACATATATTCATCATAACAGAATTTTTGTTTTTACCAAGCCGATAAGGCAAAACAGCTATCAAAAATTCAGCTATCAAAAATAGATAGTAAAGTCAGCTATCAAAAATTGATTCATTAAATTGTTACATAGTAGTTAAAGTGTCAAAAGAAAATAGGTATGTATAAAATACTTATTTGATTAATACCTTCTCGTGTATAGACTACTATAAAAATATAATTTAATAAATCTATAAAATATATAAAAAAACGTGCTTTGCTAAAGCCCCTCCTTTACATCTGCCCACTACTGACTTCTTACCAATTTTCACCATTATCAATCCCCCAAGGTCTGTGTACGCCACTGTATGGCGACATATTTCAATTTGATGATTATTTAATTTGATCTTATCGACATATATATGTGATAACCGGTGATAACCATAAAATATTTTATAACATACGAATAATGCAAATATAATAAAAATCTAAATAAGTAGTTTAGATTGCCTTGTTTGCTAAATTTCAAACCGTATCATATCATAGATTAAACAATTTGTGTAGAAGTATTATTGTATTGTTATTAATTATATATCGGGATTAACAAGCCTTTAATCCACGAAAAAAAATGGACACTGAAGGCGTAGTTGAGAGAATATTTTTTCGAGAGGATTAAAGGCTGTTAATAAAGGTCGGTAACAGTAATTTTTTATTTTTATTTTATCCAGCCCTAAGTTATGTTCTCTTAAAATATGTTTGATTGACGCCATTAACAATAATGACATATTTTCAGTGGTCATAAATAAATTTAGGATAAATTGGAAAATATTTTTCATTTTCGCCAAATACAATTTCATCCAAAACATATAATAATGACTTCCAAGTATTATCATTCATTATCTAATATAAAAGAGCGAAACAACAATTATTTTGAAAATCGAAAACTACGTAAGTAACCAGTACCTCGTTTTTGAGAAATGAATATCGGTAGTTATTATGCACTTGTGGAAGGGGATATGAAATTGACAAATATGACAAACCAATGGTTAGCATTATCTTATAACCGGTCATGAATGGTCATGCTTGACACATAAATGACAACCCTTTGACACATCCAGTGACGTGCTTTTTATGGGCTTGAAAATTCCCATAGTATTTTTAATTCTTATTTATTAATTTATTTATAAAAATACAATTTTATATAATATGATTATTATATATGAACCCACGTACTTGGATTCTAACGTAAAAGTAATTAAAGGCCATATAGGTAGGTATATAATATATAATACATACATATTATGCAATCCACACATATTTTCGAACAGGTAAAACATTTCTAATTTATTTACCAAGCGCTCCAAATTCATAAAGCTTATTTATTAATACTATTTTAAATTATATCCAAAAGCAGACAATTATCTGTTTTATGATCTAGTGTCGCAACTAAAAAGAATAGGACATAAGTCTTATAACGTATTTATTTTTTGGTAAAATCTTGTTGTGTACATCTAACTTTAATTTTTGTGACATTGTGTTATCAAATATTAATCAAATAGACAGATTTACATTAGAAAAAAATAGTTTCATTTTTTTTTGCTCACGACAGTAAAATTCAATTTGTTCAAATTGCAACGGTATCATTTTAAACTAAAATCAAGTTCATATAATTGGTGTATATGTAGGAACATTTTCAATTCGTCCCTGACTTTGGGCCTTGATTGACATTCAACGCTTCTTGAAAACCTATCATGCCGGCTGGGATAGGGGGTGTCGGTTTTCCTTACTCAGGTCGTTGACTGAAGTTCCTTTAATATAAGACTAATCAAATTACAATTTGATTACAAATTGTAATTTGATTAGCCTCGCCTTCAATCGACGTGTAGAATCACGTGTCCATTTGTTTTAAAAATACCCTCTTTACTTGAAAATAAAAGAGATAATTTGTTTTGTGCTCCAATAAGGTATACCTACTCTTTAATTATCATCAGGGACGGATTTAGTGGGTGGGATAATCTTAGTTTTGAAAAAAATATATTGCCATTTTACTGCAAGAGTGTCAAATTATTTGTGAAGTGTGATTTTATTATAAATTATTAAATATGCAATTGTGAAATTATTTAAACAATAAGGAAATTGAATTAATACACTTATTAAATTAAAGTGGGTTATTTATTTAAAACAAAACAAATTAAAATCAAAGAATGTGTTCAAATTGCCCGCTACAAAGTCGAATACATGTCCCAATCTTGCACTTCCTGTGATATTTGTTTGTCGTACGGCTTCATTACTACGGTGTCTCAAATGATTTACATTATTTATTGGTTTGACCTTCTCCTTTATGCAACCCCAGTAGAAAAAACTAGTGGGTTTAAATTCGGAGATCGTGGAGGCCAGCAAATGGAACCAAGACCCGATCAATCTCTGTGGATAAGTTTGGTGTAAATAAGTTATTACTCCTCGTGCGTAATGAGCTGGGCAGCCGTCATTGTGAAACCACATTACCCTGCGGGTTTGCAGGTACATCTTTCAAAAGATTTGGCATTTCTCATCTTCCTAAAAATCGTGATAAATACCTACCTGGCAACTTCATAGTTGTCCTGAGTATCATAGGAGTCCTGAGTCCTGAAAGTAGGCAACACATATTTTTCGAATTCCTTGTGTCATTTTCTCTCAGCTAATGCTCGTTATTTATGAATAACAAATCGAGGAAGTATATCTAAAAAAGTTAATTAGAAACTATATTATTTCACCACCATCGCACGTGGTCATCAACACCATCGGCATGCGTTTTAGCTAGGCAACTCATGTGCGATTTATCAATGTAGATATTATCTAACATATAATCTTTGTCATAGTGAAATAACATATGAGGGTACATATTTCTAATATCGGATCTTAAACTAACATAAAGTGAAAAATGCGAAAAGCTCGGATTTTCTAGATCCAATCCACAAATTGACATTGTTTGGCCTTATTAATAGTCATTGCAAATGCCAAGGGAATTGGAAATTGCAAACGTTTGAATGGAATGGGCGAGTCTGATTGTATCATTGGGATCCGTGGTAGAAGAACAACTTCACCTTGAAACGCCGTTTAAAATGGTAGGTTCAAGAACATTGCCCATGACTTTTTTAACTAATCGCGTACCATTGCATAACCTTGAGGCATTCAAATTTCGAAGGAAAATGATTGGTGAACCAATATCCAGTCGCAAGTTTTGTGGTGGCATTCCAAGTAAACCCAGTGAATTCAAGAATGAATTCTTGAATTGAAAACTGAAAATTGAAACAGGATAGTTGACAAGATCCTCAAATCGACAACAGTATCGATCGAGTTGAACGATATTTCATTACCTACCAGGTAATGACTGTTGTATTTTAAAATTAATTGGGTCGACATCTATATTTTTGTGGCCAAAAAATAGCTCGCTCACGTAGCCACGCATAATTAGTGTAATTAGTTTGTAAATCTAGACATAATATACTTTCAATCAAAGCATCTTTGGTAGCCACGATGTTACAAAATTGTCTGGGAGTCGGATGTATTGTATATTTTCATGCAATTGAATTTTTCCGTTGCCAATGTTGAGCAATTGTTAGTTGAATGACAATGCCAATGGACCATTTCGAAGTTGAACACGCATATTTATGTCTCTATGGTACGGCATAATTTACTGACCCTTTGCCATATGTATGATTCTTTTAAACCATACGTTAATTTCGTCCGCATGTAGCACCGGACAGCATCAGTAGGTATAATGCCACTGAAAAGTCTGGTATGATTAGTGAGATCATTCATCGTTCTATCGAGAGCTTCAAGTAATGCGAAAAACTAATATTGATCATTTTGGATCACCTGATTTAACAATTCGGCGGTGGGGCACACAAAGTTGTTTTTGTTTATAAGTACGTAAATTGTCGTGAATAATTAAGTAAATTAATCATTTAAAACTCTCAGTCCCTAAAACAATCCACAACGGCACACAATTCTGATATTTTCATACTGTTTCCACTTCCACAAAACCTAAAAATTAACCTCAAAATTGACATATACCTCAACATTGACATATAATGAACAATTATTCAATACTACAAAACTGACAATTTAAATTCGTAGGTTAAGTTCATTGTTATTGATAATTTCGGGATGACGTAGGTCTGGGGGACATATGTTAATTTTGACGTGAATTTTCAGATTTTGGAAGTGGGAATAATATTAAAATACAACAGAAACAAATATATAAATATCTTTGCAAACCTTTGTATTACCTTGGTTACATGCCCGTAATACTGAACAAAGAGCAGTTATGTATCTATTGGCAGCAAGACGGTTGCCCAGCATATTCAACACGACTGGTAAACCAGTGGTTGAATGAGCACTTTACAGACAGATGGGTTGCAAGATACGGTCCGATTGAATGACCTGCTAGGTCACCTGACCTATCACCTATGGACTTCTTTTTATGGGGCATTTTGAAGCAAAAAATACTGGCAGCAAGACGGTTGGACAGGACATTGAACTCGACTGGTAAGGCAGTGATTGAATGAACACTTTGAAGAAAGATGGTTTCGCAGATGGTCCAATTGAATGACCTACTAGGTCACCGGACCTATCACCTATGAACTTCTATGGGGCAAAAAGTGTACGCTGAGAGGAATTAATAGAGAAATTAATAGGAATAGGCCTACTGGAATCCGCAAAGTATATGACGAGTTTATAAAAATAGCTGAAAAATGTGTGAATGTTGGAGGGAGTGATATTGAATAGCAGTTGCTTTATTAATTTTATTGAATAATTTATAATTTTATTTGTAAGATTTAAAAAGTAAATTTAATCAGTTATATAGTAAAATTTTAATTAAAAGATCATCTAATTAGATTCAAACAATCACATTTGAATATTTAAAATGAATAACAATAAATAGTTTTACTAAATTTTGCGTTCACAAGTTATTACTTTCTAAAATTCCCCTCTTATTACTTGCAAATAATCAATTCGGGTTCACTAAGGTTCACCTTCAATGTTCACACGAGTTCAGTTGAACTTACTTGAGTTGAAGTACTAACTTACAATAAAATTAAACAATGAATTGCTTTCACATGTTAATATTACCTCAGTATACCGTATGGGTATTTAAACAGCTGCTTTTTTGTAAATTTCCTACCAATTTCCGATTTCCTTTTAACACCATAATTATGTTTGAGTGTCAAAAATCCCCTTCTTCAAATCATTAGTTGAATTGAGTGGGACGTTCCCGCCTTATTGAAGGATGAAGGACATTTTTTATACACGCAATCGACACCAAGTGATGAAGGCCGGTAACTGGTTTCCATTTGTAAGTTTTTATTAGTGATAAAAAATTATTATATGTCTGAACTAATTTATATAAGCGGCGCCATAACGACCGTGGAATAACGATCGTTTTGGAGGATCATATAAACTTATTTAGATATTTAGAATTCTTTTAAGCCACAAAACACCATCACTAATATACAAAGAAGAAAACGGAGTAGTGTATTTGTTTTCAAGTCAGCATTGTCTCTGATCGTTGAGTGAAAGATTCCTTAGTCCTCCATCCAATGCTCTGATACAACCCCAAAAAACGGTGTCGTAACTAGGAATTTCGAGCTCCCCGCATAATTGTTTCGAGTTTCAAGTTTTCAAATGTGCTTATATTATAGATACCTATTATGTTTTCATCGATATAACTGTTTAAAATAAAATAGGTATTTTTGTAAATACCTATTTAATATAAATTCAGAATTAAAAATAACACAATTGTTATAATATTAGGAAAAAAGTGTGATGCAAAATTACGAGACAAAAATGACGCTCATAATACGAAAAAAACATGATATTTTTTCTATAACAGAAATCTATATTTAATTATTAATTTGTGCTTTGAAAGTATTCAAATAATAAAGCAAAGTAGGTCATTTAGGATATATCGATGCAGTCATGGGTACTTTGTCAAACATTAGTCGCCATATTGCTAATTGAGTATATTTTTGATTGTTTGTGGTCAAATTTGCTGAAGAAATCTAAAGAAATTTATGTGTCTACAAAAGTTTTGTGGATTGGTGGAAAGAAAAAAAGATTAAGTTGTATGCAGAAGATGTAATGATGGTGCATTTCTCAAACTTAGCAAACAAAATGAAGCCGTCAACGCTTTGGTCGCCATATTCTACGCTGAGGTCAACGTTGGATATAATTAATTCGCAGATTACTAACACCAGATGTCACTTAACGGATCTTACACACAGCAGTGGATAGATAGAGTACCCCATTCGTTTGAACCGACAAATGCCGACACGGCGGCCATATTTACTCCAATTATGGAAATAGGAATGTCCAATTTTAATAAAATCTTTCTGTTTTTTAATGCGAAAATGATAACAAGATGTAGCCATACAATGTGTGCGATATGTCACCCTAAAACAAGCCACATAATTTGTTGTCTGAATGTAAATAGTTGTTCTTCATTTTCGGAGAGGTACGTATAATGAAGAATATCAATCATTACACGTCCAGAAAGGCTTTTCCTGTATTCAGATGACATGGATGACCCGTGTGAGATAAACACCGGAAAAGCTTGCTTTCTGGACTGATAATGAAATATATTATACTATTATACTACTGCAATTATTATATTTTACGTAAGCTCACTTAACACTTTCACATTTCGCTGTTCTATTAATAATAATTAATAGTCTTACACAATTTAGTGTAGTGTGTCTTACACAATTTAATTAAAATTTCAATTCTGCTTAATTAGGATTATCCCTTTAATCTTGATCTCCTTTTGTTTCATGATACTGTGAAATGGTTTATGTCGTTTTACCTATTTGTTTAAATTACTTACAAGAATAGAATAACTAATACTGAAAGCTACCTATTGACCTTTATTTAGTCGTGATTTAGTCGTACTTTATACTCGACTTAGTGTTATATTATCGAAATTACATGTTACAGGTTATTTTTTGAGGTTACATGTTCACAATTTCATTACATAAGAATAGTAGGTATAATAAATATACAACAATGATACCCCATGTTTTAAGGATACTGAAGTGCCGGAATACAAATAAGATAATTTTAGTAAATATTTGTTTACTAAATCAGTGGTAAAATATTTATTTCTTATCTTCACAGGTCATTAGGTACATATTATTCACATAGCGTTTATACTACCTATATATTTAGTTTCTATTAATAACAACGTTATTTTTGTTATTTTGTTATTTTTTAAGGAATTATTAATATTTAACATCTACTTAAATATAAATAGAAAAATATATTAATATTGACATATTGATATTCATTGATCAATGCTATTATTTCGTCAAGTGATTATATTAAATTCTTAAATCGATTGCCCAGAGGGTACCAAATCTATGCATGGCAGTCTTGATGGTTTCATACAATCATATTTACTCTGCTGAATATATTATACCTACTTAACAGATATAAATTATTATATACACAAAATATTTACATTCGTTTCCCATGGGAAATTATTGCAATATTTATATTACTTGAGAATTATATGAATTATATGAAAAATACAATTTTTACATTGAAATAAAATAACAACTTGAGATTACAATTACTTAACTATTGGATTTAACCACTCTCCATGTTACAACACAAGTATCATAACCATTACGGGTTGGTATAACCATTATAAGTTTTCCAGAAAATATTAATTTGGCACTTAATTAATTTGGCATTTGAAATGTAAAAGCGATTGATTAAAGTAGTAGTATGTTGGAACAGGAGATAACTCCTGCGTATGACACAAAAAACCATCCATAATATATCCTATAGCAGAATTTCAGCGAACATAGCAGCATTCCAGAGGCAGTACGGCGACATCCGCTAGATGAGCCACCACCAGAGCCCAGCAGCATTTGTTAGTTCGTGTACCAACCAGTGATCAAGAAAAGTGATACATTTTTGTGCGTGGTAACAAAAAGGATTAACATAATTTTCAAAGGTAATAACAATTTCAAATTTTGCTAGTTTCAAGAAACATTGTGACAGAGGACTTGGTCCCATGTAGTAGATATAAATTACGTAGGTTTGTGTAGGATAGAAATAAGGTTTTCAGATTTTGTTTATTTTATTATCTATATATGACAATAAACGTAGTCATCAACTTCTTCTTTCTTGTTCTTTTGAAACTTTTCAGGAAATATTATATATAATAAAATATTACAATGCCATAGAATTCACTATTTTGAAAAAGTAACTTCACTTTAAAAAATTTAATCTTGCAAAGAAATTTATCATAGACCTAATTGGACCCCCTCTAGGACTAAAGAGTGTTCATGTCTTAAGTGATCCTTCTAGTAAAATAGAAATTAGTGTTCACAGAACTGGCGCCCATTAAACAAAGAAGGATTCGATAGGGAAGAAATAGTGTAAATATCATGTAAGCAGATCAAATATGTCTTCATTATACTATTACTTTTACAATATCTCATTTTATATAAATGTATCTAAAACAACGTGTAGAGCATTCACATATTTACATAATATTACAATTATCATTCCAACGTAAAAGCATTTATAAAATCTTCATAAATTCATAACAACTCAATATATATATATATATATATATATATATATATATATATATATATATATATATATATATATATATATATATATATATATATATATATATATATATATATATATATATACTGTATCCAACGTAAATCGTCTGTTTTGGTCAGATCTCCGCCCAGGGCCGGCGCCTGGGTCCGATACCTACCGGGTACCTAATTATATAAAGTACCTACTACTGCCTACCTATTCACAGTTTGTATTTGTAACCGTGGTCAATGATTTATTTTTAACAGCTTTAGACAATAATAGGTCGGTATATATCTGTGATACTCAAAGAATATGTATTTTTTTGAACTTATCGTTTTTAATTGTCTTTAAATAGTTTATATTATTACAAACACACATTTAATGGACATTGTATTGTGTAAAAGTTCAAATTTCAGGGGACACGGCTGTATCTCTTTATATAATGCCATTAACAAAATTGTAATGCCGCACACTGTCTCTATGAGGAAGTGAAGTAAGTAATTTACATAATATTAATGTTCCCATAATTTAAATACAAATCCGGAAACAAGAGAAAATTTAACGGCTGGTGTCGAGACAGTCTATGCGCCTACTTGTAATTTTAAATGGTCCCAGTGTAGTGGTTCCACCAATACTTAGTACACTAATACAGTAATCCTATTTTTTTGGTACAAAATCTGCTGATGAATCTTTTAAAATTGCCATATTCATACATCTACATTATTATCTACATTTTGGAATTATTAAGTTTATTGAATAAGTAGGTACACAATAACTAATACTAATTTATTAATTTAAGTCATACAATAATTATTATATTAATATATAATTTTGCAACATACTATCAAATACGATGTCTGACTATCAATGAAGATACAACATCAACACACAATTTTTAAAGGCCTAGAGCCAATTTATGGATTTCAAGATTATGAATGTCATGATTGAATTTTATAATTTTAATGGCTTAAAATCGATGGATTTGAAAACAAAAAAATCCAACTTTCCCAACCTAATCCCCATATTAACAAAATATATAAAAGTGGTTTAATAGATGGATTTTATTATATCGTTGATTGATATTATATTCTACTTTCTGATAAAGTAATAGCAGGCAAGTAGTCTGAGGTAATAACTTGCGTGTTATAGCTTCAGAAGATTATTGATTAGGAAGATGCCGAACGCTATGACAAAGCCCATGAAACATAGTCTTCCGACCAAATTAAAATTAAGTATTTAGTTAATAATCAAATAACCATCGTAGACCACTGGAAACTTATATAACCATTGAAAAACTAGGCAATAAGATCGACACTCAAAACATAGAGAATTATAACTTACCTCACATAGCAATTTCACAAATAATTACAGTAGCAAATTTAATGATAATTGAAATATTGGAAAATTTGGAAAATGCATGAAGAAATCCTGACTTAAGAATGTCTAATTTTGCGGTGGAAACATATGTATGTAATTAACAATATGATGAAAATGGGTAACAATATAAATATCAGCCTACTACAGCCAAATGTTTCTGCTGATTTTTTTTCAATTTTGTCATAAGTATACATATTAATTTAAGTATTGAATAGTTTTACTTTTAGGTATTTGTGGACGTTGAACTGTGTTACACACGAAGAAACTGATCAAATAATAACGGTTAAAGAGCACATTGTTCATAATAAAACGTTCCAATTTGTTCTACGACAGAACATTATAATAATAGTGGCTAATTCACTTAACGGGTTGTGTTATTATTTCGTCATTAAAACGGATATATTTAGCGGTATGTCCTTAATTTTCACTTATAATCTCAGTAGTGATTGAATTAATTATTACCGGAAATTTTGTGAGTGCATCAATTTTGAAAAACATATTAAATTTTTTTCTATCAATGATGACATAATTTAAAATACTAATAATGAAAACCTTAATAACAAAACCATTATTGTTATTCAGTATGTATAAATAAGATGTTGCTTGTTTTGAAAATATGTACGTTTCTGTTTATTTTATGTTTGAATAAAAATCAAAATCAAGTGGCCAAATGAAGTAGTGTTTGATATTTTCAGGACGACCGCTATCCTTATCTAAAAAAAAATACAAGTTACAGCGCATTTGCTTATTTAATGGCGTAAAAGAGCTGGTACGCTTTCCGAGGCATCTAACCGTCTCTATATAGTAGCGTTGAGTGAATAATAAACAATAGTAGTTAGGTATATCAAGTTGTAGGAGTACTTAATATAGAATATTAATAATATCTATCCATCGGTGAATCACGTTTTACTTAATTTAATCAGTACTGTCACAATTTCAGTGTAGTCACGTAATGTTAAGTAACAAATTTCCTAGCGGATGTGTATCAGAGGACATGGACATAGGACATCATTATATCATATGACATGACTCCAGAGAGAAATGGAGACTACTCAAACTGCGCCCGCGCAACGAATCACAAGGAACATGGACGAATCATCGAGGTCTAATATTAAATAGAGGAACACTGCAATATGTTGAACCTTGATCAAAATGATCTCGCGCACGGTATCGCTGAGTCTGCGCACTAAAATGTTTAACTGCCGGAACATTTAAAATTGATAACTGAATGGGTTTTAATATTTCTTGATACTTCTTGTAAAGAAATATGCTGAACAGTCTGATTAAAATCATTTAATGAATTACAAGTCCTATTAGGTAAAAATTGTCATCAATATAGTTAAATCTGTAGTTAAAACTAAAGTGGAAAATTATGTAGGTATATTTTGTCCCGAAATTACAGATGTGTTGTTGAGAAATTAGATATGGCTAATATTAAATAAATTAATATATATTAAATATTAGATCCAAAATAATTATTAGATACACGTATTAGTATGGCATGTATCTAATAAAAAAATACAGGGATAATGAAAGGTATGGAAGATCATCCCTGGAAGATCATCCCAAGCTAGGATCACCACTAAGTGAAAGACTGATGTAGGGATATTAATTACGAATGAATGAAAATTATCTACTTTATGATAATTGAATATAAACAAATTGAGATTTTTGCGCGCTGCTCAAGCATACATGCTGCGTAGGTACATATATTTAATGAGTCCTTGTGTGCGTGGAATGCTTGACCAAATTCATCTTAGCCGTGACCTTGAGGTCCTTACTTATCTGCTCTCTCTCTCTCTCTCTCTCTCTTTACCTGCGTCTTTCTGGGTTAAGTTGAGTTTGGGCAAGCTATATAGTGTTGCCGCGTTTCCTCGCATCCACCATGTTCTACTATTGCATCGAAAATACGTAGTAAATGGCGGATCGGTGTATAATACATGAACAACCAATCCTACAAAATTGCATCTTTTTTTTCTTTGCTCGTTTGGCGGAAGGAACTCCTTAAATATGGTATTAAATTTTATTAGCAAATAGATTTTGTTGATATTGTGATTGTCATCAAAACGTAATTTTATGTTTGAGATGAAATGGAACGATCAACTAAATGCATGGGAAAATCGTTTTTACTGCATACCTCGGCGGCTTTTGACACAAAAAAAGTTCACGAGATATCGCGAATCGTAGTTGCGAACATAAGAAAAATCAAATTGATTTTCATAGAGGGGGAGTTGAAGGCTCAATTTTTTTGTGGAAGAGCTATCATGAAGCAATTATGGGGGTGGTGGGGTAATTATTAGAGGTGGGAGAAGCAGGATAACGGAAAGGAATGGGGGCTCTATCCTGGCTCAAAATCAAAGGGAAACAAATGAATATTGACTGATTTAAAAAAAATCAAACGGCGTTGTGGTAGCTTTGTTTGTTTTTAATCGACTTCAAAAAAGGAGGAGGTTTTGAATTCAATTCGTGTATTTTTTTATGTATGTGTATCCAGTACTCTCGAGCGGCTTTAGTAAATTGGATGATATTTGCTGGACACTATAGGGTATCATGTGTAGGTGGTCCCATTGAAATTTTAACCATTTGGTACTTCAGGTTATAACGGAGGTCGACGCCCACTTTGTTATTTTAAATGAAACCTTATATCCTTATTATCAAATTTTCAAAAAGTTGATTCAAGGGTAAACCAAAAATATATAACGTACCGTATACCAAAAGCAACCTTATACCAAAATTTGACATATGCATGAGTGTAGGAATATTTATAGCTTTTTTCAATACGAGTTCCACACTTGTTTTTTTTTTAACGTAGAAACAGCAGAATCTGAGCTACCTTCTACAATTAAAATAATTTAAAAAATAAAATACACAGTGTTTCACATCTTCCGTTACATTTGGTCTACCGCAGACCGACATAACTTTTTTAGTATTTTTTTATATTTTATATTTTTTACCCCAAATTACGTATAATTAAATTCCCTTTTGTTACTAGGACCCTTACTAGGATTCTATTGGTTGAGGTTATAACTTTTTGAGACATTTGCAATTTTGGTAGATTTTTAACAATCTCCAGTCAAAATACTGTGTAAACTTTATTTTACTTCTATCTCTATATCTCGTCGGCTGTGACGGCTGTCAAAGTTGTCAAATTTCTTCAAATCAAGTCAGTCTAACGTTATAACTCTTTGGTTTACCACCACGCCAACTACCCACGACCATAAACGTCACGTGCCGCGGATACCTTATTGTGTGTAGTGTTGTAGTATCAGACAATTTATTTGATGCTACTTGCTTGATGAATCATGATTTGGGACTGGACATCTCGTCATCTTTTCCTGTTTTAAATAGATATTTGTGTAATTCTTACGTTTTACACCACTTGTTTTGTAATTTGTGAATTCTTGTTGTTGTTTTTTTACATTTTGACTGTGACATGTGTATTTATATTTTTTTAAGCAATATATTTATATATTTTATGACTTGTCAAAAATTGTTTCTAATCTTGGTCAAATAAACTATTAAAAAGAGTTATGTAGTATATGTATATGTAAATATATAATATGTAGTATATATGACGTGTTTTGTAAACTTTAGTGTAACGAAATATGGAAAAATATTTCCCTTGATTTTGAGCCTGGCCCGAGCCCCCCATTCCTCTCCGTTCCACATAAAAAAACTTTGAAGTCCCCTAGCTCCCCACCTAATAATCCAATTTTGATCTAGTTAGGCTAGAAGGTCGAAAAAAAGCTGTCGACTGGTAAAAAAATATATTTACCCCACCCCTTCTCTCATACCGGACACAGTTTGAAATAAAACAGGCAAATAGTTTTTTTGAGCGCTGGAGTTTGTTTGCAAAAAAATATTCGCTGATGCGAATGATATCGATATCGAATGATAATATATATCGGTATCGTGATATCTCGCGAACTAATTATCCGGTTTCGCTCAGCTTTAAATGAGCGTGTCGTACTCTTCATTTTTCTCCAACTTTTTTTTTACTGGATAGGGCTGGAACCTTTGATGTAACTATAACACTCGGAGTAGTCGCCCCCCCCCCCTTGACCCCGCGTCTGCACAAACCATGCCAAAATGATCGGAGGACCCGATTTGATAGATGGAGGGGGGGGGGGCTTTTCTCTCCACATCCGCTCCACTATGTAGCAATTTGGATTGTAATAATAATAATAAAGTAATAATAAGTCAGCGTTGTTTATGTTAAAGAAACTGGAAAATAATCTGACAGTGACGGTTGTTGTCAAAATCGAAATTTGACGTATTATTATGGAGTATTTGTCAGGTATTGGGAAAGCGAGGTAGCTTTTTATAGATCAAAAGGAAAATTAGCAAATTTTTCAGATATTTAAAACATTTCATTGGCTATTAGAATAGGCGTATACGTGCGTATATGTAGGAAATTTATAATAATTTAGACCCGTGACAAACAAGCCATGCCCATAAAGTAATTACTTAATAGCACCAATTTAATTTATAGAAAACCTAATAAAAATCATTTACATAATTATCATGTGATCGTGTTTAGTTGGAAGAAAACACTTATCTGATATAAAAAATTACTTTCTGTGCCAGTACCATCTAGTAGTGTATGGTTTTTGTCGAGCTATTATTAACATATGACTCAGGCTTAATGTACTTGGCCTAGAACTTACTTGTTTAGAGGACAATAAACTTGCTTTATGTCATGTGTCTCTTAAATCATAAATCTTTTAAACATATTTAAAATATCAGATACCAGCATTCACAATGCTGTTCATGAATAATAATGATCAAATGTTGGTGGATATTAGCACAGCATAATATTAATATTAGCTTGAGTGCCTGATCTGAGCACCTGCTTTTCTAAATAGGTTTGAAATTTTAGAGAAATAATATAACAGAATAACAATAGGTAAAAAATTGTCTTACGAAGTAACAGCACACAAAAAATAATTAAAACGAATTTTTTGATCCGCGCTCTTTTATATTCCGCTGAAAGCTGTTATACACTTTGGCACCGCAAGGTTGAACTAGCTTTATTGTGATTTATAAGGGTGAATCTACGCTAGCCATTGAAAATGTCTTGTATTGGAAAGCTGTTTTAAACGGGGTCAGGGTTAAGAAATAAGTGGAAAAGTGATTCGCGTCACGCTGAAGAGTTTACTAAAAATAACTCTTTCAATCAACGCTAAAACATAACAACGTAACTTAATTCTTGCCTGATGATGGATGAGAGTGAAGACATATTTATATAGATACATAATAGTATGCCATCTTGAATATTTGTTTTGATAAAGAAATTGTGATCTGCTACCCCAAAAACCCCGAGATATATATTTTGAGTCGTATCGGACCATTCGGGTCACCTTAGAACCGCCATCATAAATATTAATTTTGATAAGAAATTCGTGATCAAGATCAGCAACCACAAAATTTCCGAGATCCCGATTTTAAGCAGAATAAAACCTTATAATAATACTTATATATATATAGTAAAATTTTAGTATGAATTTCAGCATTTTGATTCAGTTTATATCCAACTGATACAATGAAATTCTATGTTGATTAAACTTGTATCAATATCTCTCTATATAAGATTTAATTATTTATTTACATGCTTCAAAGGAAACCCCCGTTTTGCTTTTTATGGACTGCCATTCGTCGCACGTTGTTACTCTACAAGCAATGAATTTATGTCGAGAAAACTATTGCTATGGTTTTCCTCCTCACATGTCATGGCATGCAAGTTTTGTTCTGATTTGGACTTATTTTCTGATTTAGGTATTTTTACAGTAGTGTTTAATAAAAAAAATAAATATATATTATTGCAAGTTTAGCACTCATTAGACATCAATGGGGCTGAGTGAACAGTCGGGAATTAAGTTGACAGCATTTGTCAGAACGCGTAAATAGCCCACGCATATAGCTGTAGTTGTTTACGCTTAGTGTTGTGGTTATGTTTTGAGTGTTTCTCTACGAATTGTGTTTTGCTTTTATTTCTGTACATTATTGTAAGAAAATGGAGCCAGAATTTTCTAAAGGATGTCCAGTAAATCCGCCGAAAGCTGATTTTAGCATGACGGACGACTTTTACATGTCAAATTTAGATTATTTATCAGCAGAAGTCAAGTGTCATCAAAGTCAATTTCAACGTCAACTGTCAAAAAGCAGAGAAGCAACTTTGGAATATAGTAGATGCTCTCCTATCTAACTATTTTATTCAGTATTATTTTTCTCATTTATATAGACACTTATATATTCGTACGTAAAACCATTAACTAAATTAATAAAACTTATTTCCATGTCATTCAAATTACCATACATTTATAATCCAGTTACCGAAATAGAACTCTATAAGTGGGTAGATAGTTAGATAGGTAGCTTATATCAGCCTTTTATGAAAAGAATGCAGCACATGTTCGTAGTGTTTAGTTTACGTACATTTTTAACCCAAAATCTTACCGGCGGAGCTTTAAAATTCTAATGTCTCCCCTCGGGATAGTAAGCGTGTTAGATATGCTTTATTATTTATATTTTGGAAAAGTGTGGCTTAGCTAGTATTAAAACTTCAGCTAGATTTTTTTTTCAAATACTGATGCAATGCAGACGATGTTGTTGATGGTAAAAAAAATGACAAAAATCATGTGAATTTCTTCAATATTTTCCATGCTATCCATGCGAATTTTGCGGAATATGCGGAATTTTGATCAATTTTGACAATTATTATGATAAAAAATAAGAATTATATTTCTATAAAATTCGATTCTGGAAAATGGAATGAGTTATGTAGTACTATAACTAACATTATAGTACTATTTATATTTATTCCTGGACTTATATACTCAGATGTGTGCAAGAAATATTGAAATCATAGCACTCGCCTTCGGCTCATACTTAAACGCCCAACTTGTAAAAAACACCCCCTCCTCTAATGAAGTGTTGGACCAAATAGATTCAGTTTGCTGTTAGTTTTTTCAAATCACATTATGTTTCAAGACATTCTGTTTTAAATGCGGATAAAGCACATTTTTTGATATGATGTTTCTTTTGACAGCCCTATAACTCCCTTACGTTTAGTCCTAAGACAAAAATGTACATAACTATTTTTGTAGTAAGCTTTAATTTTGATAGGGGAGTAAATACCGATGGATAGGAGTGATCGTTTCCGAGATATAAGCGAGAAACTGAAAAATATTACTTTTAAACGCTCTCCTCGAGCTCACCCCCCACCCTCGGGGACTTTTGAAATACAAAGGAAGCATTTAAAAAAAACTAGGAATTTTTTCCACCGATTAGTCTAATGTGACTGGGCTATTAAAATAGTTAGTAGTCTGTATTAACATAAGTATCAATAATAGCGTTTATTGAAGGACTTGTAACGCCTTCAATCAACGATAATAACTAAAATAATGATTGTAGTTGTCTCACAGACAAATGAGGAATACGAGTAATAAGTTTGATTGTTTTTTTTATAAAGAACCTTATTAATATGAAGCGTATTAACTAATGAACCTCGTATAGGGAAAACATTTAATATTCACGTTGTTCAATGTTCCATCCCCCGGAATAATTAAATTGATTTTTACGTTTATTTTTAGGTCGAGGAGAAAGTAGACGCATTACTGGTCATTTAATGCATTGCTTTTGAAAATTATTTATTATGTTATGATGGAATAGATGTAAGTACTATTATTAAGTTGAGGCATACAAAAAGTAGTAGACAACCGGGAGCATCTATACATTTCGTATATGTATTTGGCCCTCAGCGCAATGCTCTTGGTCAGATTCGAATTTTGAACCAATCAGAGTTCCAGTGCGAAATATGTGTATGGAATGTAAATCGGTGCCAAACGCGCATACGGAATGTAACAGTTACGAGAGCTTCATGCGAGCTTCATGCGAGCAATAACGCGAATATAAAGAATACAGTATCTTTTTCCGAGTTTAGATGCACTATGCGGTTCAGGCTAAGTATACACACAAAGTGAAAGTGCAAATATGTATACCGCACAAAATAAGCAAAATAAAACAGGTAATATACGAGTGACATATTTCGTGCGATGACTCATGTTTAATTGCATTTGGTTGAATACTTTTTACATTTTGTCATAGACTGTTTCTCTTAGGTCTTTTCTTAGAAGGTTTTCTACGTGGTGGACGGCCCAATGACCTTTTCTTGCCTCACCTTGTTAGACCGATTTTAATGCTGTAGGCAGCGTAGGCTGAACTTTGATCCTGTACTTACTTGTCTCCACTGCTTCAATCGTTGACAAGCTTTTTGATGATTGCAATAATTCGACGACATTCTTAAAATTGATGCAATCCTCAGTAGGTACTATCGTGGCCATTTGACTCACACCTAAAATCATTTTTTACATTTCGTATGCGCGTTTGGCACCGATTTACATCGCGTGCGCAGATTTCGCACTCGGACTCTAATTGGTTTTAAATTCGAATCTGACCAATGAAATTGCGCTGGGTGCATATACGAAATGTATAAATTACAAAAGGGATGAGAGATAATGGGAATACAAGAGACAAATTGCCCGATACCGGAAAAGATTAAGAGAAACTATTCAGAATTTCGATATTTTATCTTGATTTATTAAGGGATTTAGATATTATTCATTAAACCATTACTATGGTTTAGAGAAAATTATCGCATAAGTCATAAGTATATATACATAACAAAAACGTTGCTATAAATGTTAATTTCAATTTATGATAGATCTTTGATAAATTTTAAAGTGATTTTAAACTCTATTTTTAATAATTTACTTCATAGTTTCGTTACCGAGAAAGAAAATATTTATCTCCAATCTACATACAATAGACAATAGCCGTTAGTTAGAAAACGACATTATTGTTCTATGGGATAGCTTATTCTAAAAGAAGTCAAGTCATCCCATGAATTAAATAGATTAATAGTAGCAACGCATATATTTATAAAAAGGACTCCATGTAACTACTTTAATTAATGTATAACATGCAGTTAATTAAAACACATTACATTATTTAAATCATGTAAAAAATATTATATCCTTCGTTGGAATATCGAAGAGCATATTGCATTTGATTAGGTAAAACTAAAATCGTCATTTTTCATCGGAGATCAAAAATGTTTGTATCATGGTGTTCATCATTAGATTTTAAACAGTTTTTAAAATGTCCGTCCGTCCAGGTTTTTGATGTAGTAGATCACGTAAGTATTTTTTTCTTCGTAAATACAACTTATCTACGTCTCTACCGTGTATCTACCATGGGCGCCGACTACGCGGGTGCTTAACCATCCACATAAACATTTCTATGTGTGCAGGACCTTGTGCAGCACCCACAGAAATTTAAAGAGTGCCGTCCAGTCTGAAATCCGATTTCCTAAAAAAACGAATTACTTAACCATTACCTCTACCTATAACCATACCTTAGTTTTTCTATTTTAATTGTAAATCTGTGATCTCTTTCCCACTTTAAATTTTATTGCAAATAATAAATTCTGAATAAAGTTCAAAATATACATAGCCATAATATACAGGATGTTTCTAAATTAATGCGACCGAATTTAAGAGGTAAATCTTCAGCAAAAATTAAGGGGGTCTTTCATATATTTTTTCAAAACCTCTTCTCCTCCAAGTTACAGCCCTTTGAAGTTGGGGTAAAACAATGTTTTTATTTATTTGCTCCATTATGACAACCTGCACTAATAAAATGACAGTGGCAGTTTTGTCAGCCGGTGAATTTTAAATATTAACTATAAATGTCTACTTATATAATATATGCTTTTTATATTTGTTATAGACTTAAAAATACACGATTGACTCTCATATTATATTATGTGAATAGGTACCTATCCTCCTTCCTCCTTATCATATATTATTATAGAAATGGCACATAGGTATATCTAAAATTAATAAGTTTCTTCTGTATTGCCAAAAATATTTTATTTATTATGTATTGTTAAGCCATATGTTTATGGCTTAAAATACATGATACATGATAATAAAACTAGTTAGGTACAATTAGGTATACACGGTAATACAAAAATAATAATAATATACATACCCAAACCAACAGAAAGAGCAAGCAGGTGGCATAATATATATATTCAACTGTCATTCTAGTCCTATAATATTGTATAATACAACGACAGGCGCCAGGCATTTCGGTTTGTAGCAGGCCGGTAACTACGTGCTAAATCTTGATAAACTCACCTTATAGGAACTAGTTTGAGGTAACCTGATACGTAAAGTATCCTGCCGAATTCCTTGCACTTCGCTAAAGCATGCACCCACTACTAATATTTTCACCTTTTTTAAAGCTAATCAGAGACCAAAAGTTCACTTTCCCGGCGGAATGTCAGTTTTCATTCAAAATAAAGCAACCGGCGCGTGTCGCGTTGCCATGTCACGCACGTGTACTTCAAATGTCACTGCGACGCGACGTTCAAGCGAAGAACCAGCCAGACTGCAACCTCTCCCGTCTTCGGAGAGCCGCCTGGCTGGGTTGCTTTCTGTGTGTGGTGGTTCTCTGCCCAGCAGGACCGTGAAAGGTTGCCAGTGGCGGAGTGTTACTCTATTAACCGAAAGATTATGCGAACCATCTGACCTGAGATAAATCTGGGTGCTTTATTGCCTGTTTCGATCGTTTAGCAGATGGTCCTGATAAGTTTGGGTCGATTTGAATGAACCAAAAGATTTGTTTCTGTATGCGTAATAAAATAATGGAAATCGTATGTATATCAATGTAAATATTTACGTAGATACATAATAAGTGACCTAGTTCACATATTGTATCTATAACTAGCGGCGAAGGCGAAACATATTGAATGTTCAAGGTCAAATGATATGTAACTGAAGACAGCAACGGATTCAAATTCGAGACTCGTATATTTACAGTGGACCAGCTTATTCGATGTGAATAATAAAAATCCAAAAACCGGACATGAACAATTAAATTACGTTTTATTTATTTATTAATCGCCTTACTCGTTTTAATTATGAAAAATCTTATATAATTTCAGGAATTCACTGCCCTCATAGCTTAAAGGAGAAAAAAATGCAAAAAAAAAACACGTTTTGCCCTTTCCGATGTGCAATGAACGTCACTAAATATTTGAAGGGAAAATATCCTGTTTGGATAGAAAGGCACGGTCTTTATAATGGGCCCGCTGAAAGTCGGGATTTAACTCCTATGGATTATTTCTTGGCGCACAAAAATATGATACCTATATATTGTTACGTGTTTACACCGTGTACACAAACAATACTGCTCTTCGTGGATCCAACGATTTAAACACTCTATAACTTAACACTAGAATCAGCAATATACAACTTCACAAAAACCTTCAAGGTAAAGATACCTGGAGGGGAAGAAGAAAAAACCAGGCACGTGCGAAGACATCCGAATGATGCCATTTGGTATACTGATGGATCTACGGATCTACTGATGGATAAACGTCAAGCAGCAGTGGATTATGAGTTACGGGGATTTAACTTGGGAAGTGCCGCAATAGTATTTCAAGCCGAACTAACAATCATAGACTTCTGTACACAAAAAATGGCACGGAGATCTCATACTGATAGGAGAATGCGTATCATCACTGATAGCCAAACAGCTCTTCGAGCCCTGGAATCAGCAGAGGAATGCTCTAAATCGATCAAAGAATGCCTAAACTGTTTGATGGTACTGGAAAAACAAAACAGCGTACAACCGATGTGGACGCTAGGACATCAGAGTAATATAGGCATTGAGAAAGCTGGCCAGGGATGGCGCTAAAGCAGTTTTGATGGCACCCCACCCCACCTGCGACATATCGTACAGCGCCGTAAAAGGATCGATAAAGGAACTATTGAAACAAAAACACCACTTACACTGGATAAGGGCACCGGAAATGAGGCAATCCTACAGGTTCATCGGTGAACCATCCAACCAACCATCCAATCGACGAATTGCTAAAGCTAAGAAGAAAACAGCTGAGATGTGCGGTAGGAATTCTTACAGGACACTGCACATTAAATAAGCACCTAACCAACATAAGGGTGAGAAATAATCCAGTGTGCAGGATGTGTGGTGAAGATGTCGAAACTCCTCACCACATTTTATATGAATGTCCAGCAATGATGCCTAGAAGGCTTACACCATTTAGTACCCCAGAAATAGCCAGTGCTCGCCGACCGTGTACTCGCCTTTATGGTAAGAACTGGTCTAATGTGACTCTGGGGTAGAATAAGCTTCAGTATAGCGGAGAATTTAGCACTACAACTCGTAAGGAAAAAAAACTTAACACTACATTATTAACTGCTTACTGATTAACAATTACTAAAGATAGTTACTTAATGACATTAACAACTATTAAATAATGCAATTTATAACTTTAGAGTATCTTCTCGATATTCACTCCTCGGGTTCCGGGCATTAATTGAACTCGTTCGGCACTAGTTATATATTGCTTGCCTTGCGTATTACAATAACAACATAAATAGAACAAGTATAAATAGTAAACTAGGCAGTTGTTTGCTATGAAAGTTGTGAGTTCCTGTCAAAACTAATGTCATATAAATATGTCACTATGAGAATAGTAGGTATTAATGGTACATTCAAGTCTAACTGACCAAATAACATTGAGACAATACCTACATCAGCAAATTATGCAAACTAGTTAGATAAGCGTTGATTGAAGGAACTAGATTTTGTCAGTCAACGGTATAAGGTATCAGCTAATGTAACCAAACAAGTATATATTTACATTTTATTGATAACGTTAAAGGATATCTACAGACTATAAATATCGCGTCACCGATAGGCATTCAAATTCATATTAAATGGCTTCCCTGTCACTATCAACAGATAAAAGACAATCCTTAAACTGATTAGGTAACGCTAGTGTCCTTAAAAACATACTTACAATGTATTTGTAAAAAAAAAGTGACTCTTTTTTTACCATATTACAAGAGATTAACACTGACATTATTTACCTAAACATGTTAAACTGGGGGCAATTTATAGTTTACTTAGGTACCTATACCTTGGCCGCGTGTCCAAATCTTAGGTCCAACCTTATGTAGGAGATAACAGAAATCGGTGATAAATCGTTAGATAAATATACAAAGCTATTTCATATTAATTTCATTACATAAACTGTATTGTAGTTTCCACCCTTATTCACAGCTATGACATGTGTCAGAAGCTTTGGATTGATATTGTTTTTGACAGCCCGATTGATAAGTGTCTTTAACTAAGACTTTAAGAAAATTAAAAGGCAAAATTAGTAGGAAGATTAAGCACAGACCTTATTGCGTCAAGGACGCAAAGGACGACCTCAAGCAAAGAAACAAATACGATACAAGAGTGGGGGTATTAAAGGTAAGCATTACAGGCGAATATTAAGAGAATTGATTGGAATTTGGGAATTGGAATTACAAAGAATAATGTGATAACATGATAGGAAAGAGGCTATAATATTACCTTTCTCAACATATAAGGCAAACACTGACGTAGTTTTCCACAAACACAAAGCCAGTGAACATTGTACTAGACGCACGTTTGGCCGATGTCGGTTAAAATTAGGAGCCCTCAATTTTCGGCAGTTTTGTGATCCAGTGTATTTCCCAACTAGTTCAAACTTGACACGGTTAAATTCTGTCTAACCCTGAAGAAAGGATATATGACCACGCTACGAGCCTAATGATGGGTGCCATTCCGTTTCTCTGTATCCAATCTTCGTAACACGTTTTTGATATGTGCCAGTCTTGATCCGGACTAACCAGACGCGCTTAACTTGAGTCGCCATAAGACAACAATACACTGAATTTTAAAATAGTAACCCGCGCCAATTAGAGATCCTAATCTAACTACTCTTAATATGGTCAATTTCTGTAACGTAATAATCCAAAAATATTCTTGGGAAACGAACTGGTCAGACCTTACCCATCTAGATGTATTTTTATTATTTGAGGCAGTCGTCGACCCTATGAAAAAAGTGATTGTGACAAAACTGGTCGTTCTTGACAGACCTTATGCCATGTACACGTATTTTAAAGTATGTTATTAAATAAAAAGGGGAGGGGGGAAACAGAAGCTGCGGGATTCGAACATGACACCTATGGAATGCTAGGCGTACGCTCTAGTGGCTGCGCGCGCTACCAATTGAACGTCTGAGTTAGAGTTAGTAACTAAAGAACGTCTGATGAACTAACTACATGCTTCACGCAACCATAATTCACTAAATGTATGCCACCGTCCACAGTTAGCGCATGTAGGCCTCCGGATTCAAAAGTGGCCGTCGCTACGTAAGATCTTATGCAGTGCAACTGTTGTGTTACAAGACTTTGGTATTCGACAGCGACGGGTGTGGGTAAAACAGTAAAACCATTAAACCGCCCTCGTAGACGGCAGCTCAGCGCGTATGAAGTTGGGTTATGACTTATGACGCCGGCATTTTACGGCAGATAAAAAGAGTGAAAATAAATCAATTGATAAATCCGGATGATTTGTTTTTTAAATATGTTAATTTTAAATTTCTTAAGATATCGCCTACCTATATGGTTAGATGTAGCTATTAGCATGACTCACCACACATCGCATATTATCATACAGGTGAATGCTTGATTGACTCAACTATGGGTCATTATTCGACAACAATTTGATATTCATATGACTATTCATTAGATAAATAAATTAACAGCTAGTTTACATATGCACGGTTTTTGTGTACCTAGGTATAGCAAAAGCCAACGCCAGTTCCCCTTTTAATCGGAGAACGAGTTCGCTGAATTCAGCACATGGTATACAACATGCAACTCTTGAACATACAGAAACATACGGCGAATGCTTACGTAAAACACCTCGCAAAACATATTTTATAGATCCGGAAGCGACTCGGAATTGCGAAGTTTGAAGAAAAAAAATTCCATTTTTCTGATTTTATAGGAATTTGCCGCAAAAATCGTTCATTTTTGTTTAACACGTCTTATCTCAGTTAAACCTTAGTATCTGTTTGAATTATCGGCAGTTTATCATTGAAACTATGCTGAATACTACTACATAGTTAGATTTTCTCTAAACCGCCTAGAATTATAACAAATAAAATATATACCGGCCCCTGATTCAGAAATCGCCCGAAATGCAGGGTATAAGTCTGTATTTTTTATTTTAGGAGATAACTTTATATATGCCGCGAATGGGATGAGAAAGGAACAATGAAGATTTTTTGCTAAAATAATTTTTCGGCATGGTTTTCTATTAATAGGAAGTTGTACACAAAGGATTTGCGCCGCGAAAAATATTCCGAAAACACCACCACCAGGAAAAACTCAGAGTAAAACCATCAAAATTACCGAAGATGACAGGAATTTTAAAAAACAGTTACCAGTAAAGCAGATACATGAACCTAAAAATAAACTAAATGCAAATATTTTAACACCAAACAAAAATCAAAGGAAGGCAATGGAAGAAATTAACAAAGACGGCAAAAATGATAACAAACATTTACCGCAAAGTAAGAGACCTGAACTTAAAAACAAAAACCAATGAAAATATTCTAACGCCAGAAACAACTGATAGCAAGATAATTAAAGAAACTACTGATGACAAAAAATGCAATGGATCAACGTACCAAATACAACAATAATAATAATTATTATTATAAAAACGCTTTACCCGGTGTTACAGTTCCATCTCCATTTAAGAACTCACGTTTTGGTCCTGGACCATCAAACGTAAAAAAAAACAAAAGGCAAGTGCTGTTAAAATTCCTTCTGTTGGAACATGCATGGATGCATGGATGGATGCATGAAGACAGTACTATTTGAAAAAAGAAAACGAAGAAAAGCAAATTAAAGAGGCAAAAGAAGAAAGAAAGCGAAAAAGAGAGGAAAATGTGAATCAGGTAAAAAGAACAAAAAAAATAAACGAAACTTAGAGGAAATTAAAAACCTTTTGCCTTCAGACCTTTTGCAGGAAATGGTGTATTTTGAATACTACTGGAATAATAGAGGTACATAGAATAATGTTATCCAATCTCTTTAACGTATATGTGCAGGCAAATTAAAATTTTGGAAAAGTGTAATTATTGCAATAATTACCCAATAATTTATTTAAGGGCAATAAGAAAGTAATAGGCAAATAATGGTTGCACAAAGTAACTTATCTGAACATAAAGAGAACGGTCAATTATTATTCTTATGTGGCATGTTTATATTTGTCAACTCTTCCTCATTACATTAATGCTCTCTAATATATTTAAGTATATTGCTGTAAATATTTACGTGTATTTTATTAGAGTAATGTAGGTACTTATTTTGCTACGTAAAATCTAGATAAGAAAAACTAAACTAATAACAATAAGTAAGTATACAGTTGGGTAAGAATGTAACGGGCATCATAATTATGAATTTCAAAGGGCTGAAATAATGACTTTTCACGACAGGACTAAATTGTTCCTTTGTCACCTATAGATTGTCATCAAGAAAGCGAATGTAATTATATTTTTTTCTTCAGTAATTTTAATAAATCGGATGCTTATCGTCTGGATAATATTGCAGTCCTTAATCTTCTTAGTACCATATGATAAAGGTATTATGAACATCTTCTCGTAAGCCTTATCCATAGTGTTTTCATTTGATATACAAACTAGAACAAAAAATTGTGCGGCATTTTACCAAGAAAACCCGCACCAATTACTACAGAAGCGGTAAATCACATCACTATGCAATACAAAAGGATATTTTAGTGTAAAACTGTATACCTCCACAATTTCTTGTGAATTGAACTAGGGTCTCTAGTCCGCGGCTTACCATGTCGGTCGCTATCCCTCTTCAACTCATATAAATCACCTGGTTAGGTTACTTATTATTAGTATAGGTAAGACTGTTGATAAAATTTATAACAAATTGACCAATTTGAAAGAAATTCATATCACTATTCACTATCTGAAAATAAGTCACTTTCACTACTGTCTTCATTTACGTTTATTATGACTGGTTTAACGGGAGTATCCGGAGTATCCATCATAATATCGAGATCCCACATTCTTGAATCCACCTTCTTCACATGGTACATACATTTTATCCAGTTGGCCGCATTTACTTCTTTGATTGCACCATTGAGAAGTTTTTTCACATCAGCTAACTTAAATGTTGTATTTTCTCTAGCAACTTTCCCTTTTATTCGCACTCAATTAAGTTCAATTGGGTTCAGTTTGCAGTGATAGGGAGGCAATCGACCTCCATATCACTAATTACCTAATTACTATCACTAATTACTAATTACCTAATTACCTCCATTCTTCTTGCTTTGGCCATTTCATCCACTACATACTTCTTGAAAGCTGGAAAATGTTGCCTTGCCAGTGTCAACAATTCAGCTTTAAGTAGTGAATAATCGTGTTCAATGTTTCTTTCTTCCAACCAGTCTTTGAAATTTGCCCTTCTGTTCTACGAGAATGATATTATTGTTTTTTTATTTTATTTCCTATATTCCTGAGCACCGTATTCCATTAGTTTGTATATCAAACGAAAGCACTATAGGTTCCTGCAAGTCCTTTTTAAAGCAAAACATTTTAACCACCCCATATAACGTATTCCGGCAACTAACTCTGATGAAGGAAAACCTATTTGCAGTTTATAATTATGAGCAAAAATATACAGTAGCGCTGATGCTATTTAAGATCGTCATTTGAAACTTTAGCTACAGCCACTTGTCATTAATATCAAAGAAAATACGCTCGCTGATAATATACAAATAAGTTCTTGGTATTGCTGTAAATAATAAGGCGCTATTTTTACAGGCACTATATCATTCTTATAAAAAAAACAATGACTGCGGTGTATGTGTTCAAATATATTTCTAAATAACCACCTGCGCAACATGTAATTTGCATAGATAAAGTCTTAAAAGGTGTTTCTAGAATAACGATTGATGGCAGAAGCATATTGATGGCATAAGCATACCTTAAATACCCCAAGCCACAACATCGTTTGTATTAATTGGTCGACGCGTAGCGACGGTGAGCGTCCAATGTCAGTCGGAAAAACAAGTTTTCCACCAGTATCGTGCAACACGTGTAAGGGTGGCGTGTACAAGGATAAATAAAGAGTAATACTTAGGCATGAGTACGTAACTTTAGTGTGTCATTTACAAATAACTCACAGATGGTAAGCGTTTCATTAATTTCTTTATTTTGCACCAAGCATCTAAATTTTTATACTTAGATACAATAATTGTAAGAATCACATGAAGAAGAAGAGCAAAACGGTTTTCGGTTTTGAAATTATTTCTTTAATATCTTCATTACTCAGGGCTGGTATCACATTTCTTTCGTCTTCTGTATTGGTTATGTATTACTCCATTTCTTTATCATTATTTTCGTCTCCGATTAATAACATCTGAAAATATTCCTTCCATCTTTTCAACAATTATTTATCTCCCGCAACAATTTTCCCATTTTATCTATTAAAATACTAGTATTGGTTGGTATCCTCTTCTCTCATTCTTCAGTCCTTGGTACAGGTTTATAATCTCATTATTTCTGTAATTCTCCTCTATTTGTGCTAAAACTTTTTCTTCTCTTATTTCTCTACACCATTTTAGTATTCTTTTTTCTTCTTCGTATTTCTTATGTCCTTCATCTGTTCATTCCTGTAGCATATATTTTGCATTAGGTTTCTTCAAGCTCTGTGTTACATTATTTAACAAACCATACTTTTTTCTCCTTATTAATATCCTTATTGCATTTCTTAGCCGTCGCTAGTTTTATTTCAGACCATGTTTCGTTGGTGTTATATCTTAAAATTCCTTTCCAATGTTATTACATTTTAATATTATATATTGTAGTTTAAGAGTTTATGTTAGCGCATCTCAAGGGATTAGTTTATGTTAACTCGTTGGTTGTAAAAGTCCAATGGTCATCATCTTCTCTCTTGTTGGGGTCCCCTACGTCTTGTCGCTCGATGATGCTATTCCTGTTATTTAAAGTTGTGATGGTTCAAAACATACTGGAAGGTTTTGGTAAATCAGTTTATGCTATTTATTGCCGTATGGGTAATTTTTTATTTTGATAATATTTGCAGTATGAGTAGAATTTTTAATTTCAGTGGTATAAAGTTTTTGTGCGATCTCCGCCGATGTAATAGTTAATTAATTGGACATTGGCGTGGTTATGGAATTGAAGTATGCTGGTATATCTACTAGAATTTGTGCATAGTATCAGTATTTTATTTAGGATTCTTTGAATTTTATTTGGGTTGCTGATGTTGCTTGCCGTATTGGCGCTGCGTTGGTGAGGAGTGACCTTGGTGTTGTCTTATATAACAGCAGCTTATTGCTTACGAACAACGAGCTGGAACCGGATAGGAGCGGATGGGTATAAGGATTTGACTGCCACTGTCGACTTCACAGCTATATGATTAACGTATTTATGATAAATAATTCTTTTGTTCAGTACCACTCGGAGGTATCTGGCGCTAGGTTTCTCCCTTATTATGACTTGGTTTATTTTTATGTTGTTTCGGATAGTATTATTTGTAAATTTTTGTTAGGTTTAAGAGCTCTGTCTTGCTTTCAACAGTTTTATTTTCAATTTGTCATAGGGAAGAAGATCCCTTAGACTGTAGTTTGATTTTTACACAGGTGCTACCTTGGAGTAGTAGCTGGTCAAGTATATAACTGTGTCATCGGCTGTGTCTGTGTCAAGTAGGGTTTTCAAGTATGTTTTCATATTTAAGTTTTTCCTCGCTGGTAATTAATCTAATAACCATGTTATTTTTTTCTATTTATTAGGTGTCTAATTGCTGGTAACAGTTGTGTCAGTTCTATTCATACCACAAAGTGGTCTATATCTATATACGAGTTTAAGCCTCTATACGTTCTTACATTTTTAATCGATTTCACCTCATGTTTTCTATGGCAATATGGTTTATTTGGTATATGGTTTTATCATCTGGTGATCGCCACATTTCTTTATGTATTTTCTTATTCTGGAATGATATCAAATTCTTTTCTTTCGCAAAGTCTTAAAAATATTCATTTTCGTTAGCTCTGTGTTAAATTTCATGAATTTTCACCAATAGTCAAATATATACTAGTTTCAGATAGGATATGCCTTTAAGACATTGTATTTATGATTCAATGTTCTCCCTCTAAGGTCTCAGGTAAAATTATTGAAGGTGAAAGATTGAATAGAATTACTAAAATATTAGAATATGCTTGTTAGGTTTATTTGTTCCAACTCACTACTTATACTTATTCCATACTTATATATTATTCAAACTGGGCTGGTAATAAGTACACAGCCGAAGCTATACACTGATTTTTTTTATAGCGAATCGTTCAATTTTTCGTCAAGAAATCGTTTTTTAATGTAGAGCGTAAACGTGCGGTCCTTCAGCGTTGAGTGTCGCTCATTAGTGAATACATTAAATCATCTTCTTCCTGTACATTGTCGATAGACTTCACTGGTTCGCACTCTATTTGGTATGATCTCTTGAATGTAGTTTTATGCCTCTATTACACCCGCGTTATTAAAAACATCGATGGCTGTTTCTCCAATGTTTGTGCAGTTTCTGCCCTCACAGTTCTTGCAGAATAAAGAGCTGTAAGGGATATACCAGAATAGAAGAAGAAGGAGAATGAAAAACCACAATAAAAAAACCAGGTTAATATAATTTTTTGTATTCTTACGACACCGTATATAATTTTCAGGCGTATTTTAAATAAATAATAGTAAATTGCAAACATTTATAACCGAGCGACACCATGTATTGAACAGAACAACGTTATCAACCTAAGAAACACGAAATTTACCATAAATTGCGTATTTCCATGTTAAAACGCAAAATTGTAGATTATAAGCTTGATTGAGCGTAAAGTACGCAGGACTATCGGCTGAAAGCTGCGCCAGCTGAAAGACCGCGTGGCAGCACGATTACGCCCTACATTAAACAACGATTTCTTCACGAAAATTTGCTCGATTAGCTAGAAAAAAATTCAGTGCATAGCTTAAGTTTCTACTTATTACCAGCCAAATTTCGAATGTATAAGTTAAGTAAAACGCCTGATACCTACGCGTTAAAAAGTGAATGTCTCGTATCTCGGCGTCTATTGATCCTACAGTATCTTTTTTAAATTCATATAAAAATCAGCGCAATAGAATGCACATCTCTAAATTGAAAATTGACATACTTACGGTTCTTAGTTACGGGTTTTTCATTAATAAAAGTTTAATTTGATTCTGAAGATAAGATACTGTTATTACCTACCGATTGCAATAATGTTCATAAAGATCGGTAAGCTGTGACAGGCGAAAATTCTGTATAGATATTTAACAAAACTGTAGGACTGAATAAGTATATTGATGACAGCGGCCCTATCACATAGGAACGTTCCTCATATTGTAGGCAGTTGGATATCCAACATGCTCTCTAAAAGAGTAGTATAAATCACTGCAGGAGACACTGACTCTGGTTGCGAAATGCTGTCCGCAGGGAGGTGTTTTATCACCACTGCTATGGAATCTGGTTCTTGACAGCCTCCTAAACCACCTCAACATGGAAGGATTCTACACAATTGCATACGCAGATGACTTAACGATACTGCTTAATGGAAAATTCGAAGGAGCCCTCCTGCCAGAGAATGCAGATGACCCTAAGAATAATCGAAAATTGGTGTGAGAGCATGCCTTATCCACCTTAGGGAAATCCTGAGGGATGGCCGAAAACCTGGGCAGGAAAACCTGACTGAAATTTCAAATTAACAGTGTTGCAATAGGTCGCCATATTAAAATTTTTATATCGGACGCAGCGTATTTTATTAAGCATTTTAATAGCTACGTAAGACTCCACATTTCACGAATTCAGTTTCCTATATTTTATCGTATTTTTATTTTTTCACATTTTTTAAATTTGGCACTAAATATCGCAGCGAAAAAATTTTGCGACTTTGTTAAATGCTTAATCCTTATTTAAATCATCCGCTGAACAACTTTTGATCGAAAATTTTTTCTCTAAAATCATTACTTTTCCAATCATTAAAATCATGACGCGTATCTCGCCCATTGTACATTTGTTAAAGGCTGTGTATATACATTAGGATCTCTCATTTACGCCCTATTTCAGCGGGGTCTATCCAAAGACCAAATCCAGGTGTTTTTTTCTCTGACACACCTACTATTCCCTCGGCTGTTGTTATTTAGTTTTCAAGATTAGTTAGATCTATTTGTAGTAGAGTAGTCTAGTTGCCTTTGATTTATCTGAAGAAAATTAATATTCATTATTGTTATTATTACCAAAGTATTACTGTCGTATCCAAAATTTTTATTTTTTCTCTTGTAAAATGGGTACCTATATACTGAAATAACTAAATAAAAGAAGTAATTTCAAGCCTAATAAATTTCAACTTGCTTTTCAGAAAAAATGGAAGATTCTTCAAAAAACGTTCACGAACACACCTAAAGAGAACACGATGGTAACAGAGCCAAAAAATTCTTTCAAAACCCCTCCTGGATCTCGCGGTGTGAGTCCATCTAGAGGTAGTAACAAAAGTAATAGAAACACTCCAAACGGAACTCCAAATAAATTGAAAAATCCCCCAACAAAAATAACGTCGAGCAGAAATGGACAAAGCCCTGACCGACGTAGAAAACCGACTCCAGAAAGACAGCTAATTAGATCTAGAGGGAACAGTCCGCTAAAGGTTAGAGAAGATTTGATTGGATCAAGAGGAAGCGAGTAAGTACGATTTTACATATAAATTAACAAACATTTTATTATTTGGTAAAACAGTGATCAGTGATCAGTTACGCTAATGCATGCGTATTTATATAAATTTATACGGTAACGTTAATATCGTTAGCGGGCTCTGCTATCTAATGGCAGTTACCGAGACCATTACCGTAACTTTAAGATCATAGAAAACGAAAGATCATAGAAATTTTTGGCTAACCATAATAAAACTGCACAGCCTTCCATCGCGGAAATTTTAAAGGTTAAATGCTGAATTAAACCATGCATTACCTGAACATTGCGAATAATTTTGCAACATTTTCAGTCTAGCTCAGGGGAGACGGGGAAATGTATTCCCATTTATAAATTATTGAGAGCGGGTTGTGGGCGTCACCATTTGCAGCTACCACGAGTCGCCACTGGTCTTCATGTCAATACTTGATCATAAGAAGACACAACGCATGTCAAATCCATGTGATATGAATATCTAGTCACTAATTAAAAACCGATTAAATTGTGTTTTAATTTTAGGAGCAACGCAACAAATTTGAAACATCAAACACGCTTTAATTTGTTTTTATTCCTTCTAAATGTTTTTACAATATGTATTATCATATTGTTAGAAAGTAACATGAATGGAGCTTTATTGAAATTACTGTGATTACGTTACTATATATATGAAGCACAATTCGTAGATTGAATCAATTCGAATATAGGCCACATTAGGTAAATATTTACAAAATGCGTGATCCTATATTGTTAAACCACTGACCAAATATATATATCTACTTAGTAGGTACTATAAGTTTACTTTTTTATCAAGGAAGGCTATATTAATATAGAGGGATCAAACAAGGATAAAATATAATTTATATTAATTTGTTCTTGAATGATATTGATATGATTATTAATTATGTAGGGGATTAACAAGCTTTTAATCTATGAGGAAAATGGACAATCGAATCGATTATATTTTTTTTATTATTAAAGGCTGTCAATTTCCGAATGTATATCAACGTTTTATCCACGCCCACGGCCAAAACCAGTCAATTAGGAAAGTGAAAGGTTTTGAACAACGTCGGATTTGACCGAAAATTATGCAACTTTCTGCATCAGATTTCATCCAGGGCTTCTGCGAGAAATTTTTCGATTTGTTCCTTGTTCAATACTTTCGCGTTTTCGGTCGATATCCTTTGTCCTTCCGCTTCAAAACAGCAGCAAGCTTGCTTATGTCCTGATTCCTTATGTTCATTATCGCTTTCAACATGGAGCAATTTGACCAAACCATTAACAAAATTTCTGTCAGCAAAGTTCAGATTCAAGTTCAGCGACCCAAAAAACATGAAGGTGGAAAAAATTACGACTATGGCAAAACATTCCCCTATTTGTCCTTTTTCCCTAATATGCTTGGCCTAAAATCTTATTTTGGGTCTGAATATCCCCAGCAAATAGCATACTACATATACGTATTTGTGTGGAAGCGAACATTAGAAAATATAACGCGTATTCAATTTTATTGCACAGCACTCACAGCAGTGTACACGAAAGTAAATGTTGTTACTTATAGATAGCGATTTCAGGATCTTTTGTGATAGTTTCCAATAATAGTAAATTGATTCAGCTCTCGGCAAATATATTAGTTGGGATATTCCGCTAGAAAATAATATTCTGCCATTTAAAACCTTCCAGGAATATTTTATTCCATGAATAAAATATTAAACTGTCTGATATACGTACACCACATTTTACATTTATGAACGTGTTATTGATGAATATAATATATAGGTAAGTATTTACTTCGAACTACATTTCAATTACTTACATGTTTATGGACAGCTATAATTTATTTAATAAATAAATACCTACTTAGGTATATGCAGTGGCGGCTCCTCGAGGTGGGCAGGGTGGGCAGTGCTTTGGCGGTGGGTAGGATTTAAGGTATAAATATAAAAGAAAAAACAATATTCAAAAAAAATGTTTCAATCAAATGTTTATCATGCAGAATCAAATCAAATCAAATGTATAAATGTAAATCAAATGTTTATCATGCAGTAATAGGTACGATCTGTTTGCCCGTAGCGCGAGGGAGACCTGCTAAACATCGCTATGGGCAATCCCGTAGATGACAAGCACGCCTGTATTAATTCGCGATATACGTTCGAGGTATACGCGGCGACGATTGTGGGAACGAAACGGTAAACGTATGCCTAGGTTGTATCCAGCCTGAGACAGTCTGAGATGGGCTGGCCCGTAGGCTGACCTGCGCCGGTCGACCGTCACTTTTCTGAAGAGGCAAAGTAACTATTTGCTGAACTAATATTTTTTGTCTTAAAACTTAATAATAAATATTAAATACCGCGGTTCTAGAAGAAATTTTAAATCCGTACAATTGAAGTGATACATAATTATAATAATAAAAACTTTATTATTTTAATTACCACTAAATTGTACGGGATTTAAAATTTTATCTAGTATTAGAACCACGGTATTTAATATTTATTAAAAACCAATTAATCGAAGTATTTATTATAACCTACCTATAGGTTAGGCGTGTAGGAAACTAATTATTTTGCATATCGATATACGAATATAAGATCGCCCTTCATTCTTTAGCTTTTCAGCTATGATTTTTATGTAATTATGTATCTAGTAATTGCTAATCTCTAATCTAAAATCTAACAAGTAACGATACCCCATCAATCAAGTAGTGGGAAATATATTTTTTGATTTTTAATGAAAACAGACTTCTTAAATCGACTTGAAGAGGAATTCAGTGCAGGCGCCCCTGTTTCATGCATTATTTTGTATATTATGCTACGGGCTTGCCCATCGGCGCGGTTTAAGTGATAGATGTAACGTCCACGATTCGCGCCCTTCAGCTTCAGCCCCTAATTAGTGATTGGTGTTACAAAGTCATATGATTAAGGATTCAGATTTCATTGTTTTCTGTTTTCAGTTTAGAGTTTAGATCACCGTTGTATTGTGCAGATACAAGATACAATACCGGGTAGAGTAGGTATGTGGATTTAGTTTTTTCTTCGATTTTTCGTCCTGTCGTTCGTAATTGACGTGATTTGATTAGGTACCTACTTACCTTACATATTTAAATATTACTTATCCTATTCGTAATATTCATATTTTGTAATTTTTTGCGTTGTAATTTGCAGTTTAGATTTTGATGAAAAGCATTTATTCCCAGCCAGCTTGCAAGTCTACTTTCCAAATATGATAATAAATTCAAAGAATTTTTGAATGAATCTACTGTTTTTAGTGGTCTGTCGAAAACCATTAAAAATTATTTAATTGAAAGTATTAATGAACTCTGAACCTCCCGTTGGTTCGTGCTAAACTGTTTATTTTTGGAACGTTCTGATATACCTACGAGCTGTTCTTTTTTTTCAAACACACAAACTACTTATATCATAAATTTAAGAAAAAGATTATTATTTTAAAATTCCAAAAGTGAATTGACAAACTAGAGTTAAATAAAAAAATCGAAATACGGCAAGGAAAATTAAAATTCGTTGAATCATTGATCGTAAATTCGACAAACGAAATACCTATTGGTTTATAAAAGATATTTAACAATCTAATAAAATATATTTTGTTTATTTCAATTTATTTATAACATCAGTAATTCGTGAATAAATATTATTTCAAAAAAGTTTGATACTTTTTCCAAAAATCATTTTTGTGAAACCCTGTAATTTTTTGTAAATGGATTTTTCCATTAATGCTTCGCGGATTAAATTTGTCTGCCCTACCTTATGCTTTAGTCACGAGCCGCCACTGGGTATATGGTATATTATATACATATTAGCTTTTAAATTCTTTGCTATTCATATTTATTATGTGAAAAGAAATCTTGGGTTTGTAGCAATTCATGGCATAGAGAAACAATCAAATACATATGTATCAAAGGAAGACATACTTACCAGTTGTATATCTGGACATATACACGCAAACGAATCACTTAAGTGATTAAGTTAAGTTTGCAAGTTGTACAAGTTCTTTCATCTTCATTGAGGATCTTCAGAGTGATGTACGATTTGTTTTATTGATCATTTATACTAGAATTTACAATATTAATACTTCATCATTTTCAATGACACTTTATGTGACATTAATTTTGACGGAACTATAATTCATAGAAAACACAAACCTACTCTACTATTCATATTTGTTCTATTTAAACATATTATATTATATATAAAAGCATTAGGCATACTTTTATCTTTAAAATATTTTAACTTTAACTAATGATTTATTTTTATCAATCTTCGAACGCTTTAAATTGTGGCATTTTTAATTTAAGTATGTACATTGTACATTTATTAACAGTAGAAATATAAAATGCCAGAGAAAAAAGTCTCATTTTTAAATTGACTATACGTAGGTATAATTCCAATATAAATATGTCCTTATTTTTTAAAAACTTTTTTTTCAAGCGGCTCGACTTGTCTGGCATTACTAGGTTTGTATGTACACGAATTTAAAATAGAAATACGAAATGCCAGACGAAACAAAATTTTGCCTAGACATTAAAATCGCAAAAACATTTTTTTTCCGTTTTTGTAGTATAACTTTGCGAAGAGTAATTATGCGATAATATAATTTTCGTAAACTGATAGAAAATTAACAATGAATAAATTATCTTTGACTGCTTTTGCTATCCGTCTATTACGATTAAAGTTATAAGTAAAAGTATAAGAAAATGTTGTTTTTTTACTAACAATTTGTTTGTTTAATAACAATTGAAGCATGTGCTTAGGATAGACAAAAATATGTTTGCGCTATTGGCAAAAATGTCCTGATTCATTATTTTTGCATGCCTTATCTACCGGACTAGAAGCACCGTAATTCACCTAATAGATACATGACTATGCACGTAACGCATATTCAAAGGTAGAAGTTATTTATATTGATTTTCATAAACGTGGCGATTATGTTTTAACCTTTGAATAATACAGTGAAATATCCCCATTTTAGGAAAGTGTGTTTACATTTCTTTAAAAAAATACTAAATTGTGTAATTCAGCAAATTGTATGTACTGTTTGTAACATCGAAACATTAGACATAAAAAAATTTCAAAGGATACCCCCAATTACCGCAATGGGAGATCGGAGCAGTATAACGTTTTTTACAGCGTGCTAAAATCGAAACATTATTATTCTGCATCACATTCACCATCCAATTGTTTTATGATATGACGAAAGGTATATAGTGTGATCAATATTTTGTTATACTACATGATGATGTCATAATGTGATGGGCGATGTCTATAAAATCATTTGTTTTTCCTTAAATTCCTGGAATTCGGTTATACTTGACAACGCTGTTAAAAATTCGGTAGCAGGTGTGAAGGGATCGATATAATGAGGGTTTTTTACTCGGGTTTTTATGTCTCATATTTCGGTGTTTCTAGGAAAATTTTTATTTATTTGATAACTTAAAATACCGTTAAATAACCGTTAAAATTACGTAAAACACTTAAGATAAAAGAACATTTTAAGAAAATGAATACACGCTAGTCTACGAGTACGACATTATTGTACGTCATTGTATATATATTGCTGGATTTTTCAGCCAATTATAGAAGCCATATTCCATTTATAAATGAAAAATAGGGTGACTAATAAAAAATACCTAATAAAATATATGATGGAGCATTAATTTTATAAAAAATATCCAGAAGAATTGAAACTTTCTGTCAAAGAGTCATAAACTGTGAAAGAATCGTATATAAAGTATAGTATTCTACTTATGTATAATGAAATATTATTCGCTGACGTTACTTATTCCCTAATATTCATTTTCATTAAACTCTCGATGAAGAATATACTAGGACAATATGCACCACACATGCATATTTGTATTGTTTGGAATCCATTGCCAATTTCATATCTGAATAGTGGATTTATAAATCAAAATGTATGTAACGAAAATATATTGTCTAGGTACTCGAGTTCTTATAAAAATCCGATCAAAAAAATTATTTCACATAAAATAAGGATGTTCATTGCGACTTCCGGTGTATGGTGGAAAAAGTGATAGTTTTGGTAGATAGCTAAAGAAAAAATAAACTCAATAAATGCCGCAAATTATACCAGAGACAGCTAACACAATAAAATGAACAATTTCTAAGAAATGTAATCAAACAACTTTGAACATCGGCGCATTCGCCATTTACTCGTACGAGTTTTATAACTTGCTGAATTTGTTAGCTAAGCTTTTACTTTGTTAAATATTAAAGGTCATAAATTATCGATCTTCATTTATTGCTATACCCATGTTACTACTATAGAGTGGCCCAAAAATATATTTCACAGTTGATACGTATGGAATATTATACAGAGTGTCTCACGGTGACCACCCATTATTTTTCGGAAATAGGGTTATCGAACATGTCCTGCTCAAATGAAATAATGGTGTTTACGTAACACTTCCAGTAATACCACTTCCAAGTCGCTATCAAATTTCTTATTTGAAATAGAACATCCCAGATATTATTTCAATTTTTGATTTTACGTAAAATTTAAGGTGGACACATCGGTTTACAGGCGCGTGCTGGGACTCTACAAAATATATTATTATTAAATATTATTTGTGAGTATAACGGATTAACGTTATATTATCTATTCATTGGCAATAAAAATAGAATGTACAAATTTGAAATTTATTCATATAACAAATATATAAAAACATAAAATATTCAACCAATACAGCAAAACTACAAAAATAAAAATATATTTTGGATTATAAAGAAATAAAAATATTACTTACAAACTAAAATAATTGTATTGTAAGGAAACAAGGTGACAAACAGTAGATAATATCTATATCTGTAAATATCTTTTTATTTCGGTGCTTTTAAGTAATCTGTAGATAGACGCCTGTGATTTTATTAATTTGATATGTCAAAAGCACTGCCTGTTAAATTTATTTACACGCCATCGTAAATTATTTTAACGCTGAGTGACATTTGAATTCTATTTCCAACCATTTCCAAGTTAGCAAAAGTTGCAAACTTAAATTCAAAAGAAAATGGTTGCAAGGTGAGGATTTAGCATACCATTTGGGAGGAGGGGGGTGTAACGAGAAACGAGAAGCAATTTGATTCAATATGAAGGAATGATGCATTGATTAAGAAGTAACCCTTTTGATGCCGCTGCAACTGCTTCTCATGGTACGCAGTTTCCTGCTTCCTTGTGATACCTAGACCCCGAATTAAATAGAGCGATATAAGATTAAATATGCAGCTGCCAAAGACCTTGGTATCTGACCGCAAACAAAACAAAGAAGCAAGGCTGCTCTTTGCCAACGATTATGTTGACAGAGATGAAGATTTCTGGTCTAATATCATTTTCTCCGACGAAAAAAATGTTGATATCATGCTACTATGGGTGTATAAACCAAGAAGAATTTCTAAGATATACTTCGCAATACGAAGAACGATATACCAAGCCAATTAATAGTAGCTGTCGTTTTTCTGTTAATATGTGGACTTGGATAAGCGTGGCCAGTCCATAGGCTATTGATTTTGTCATATAGAAAGACTTCCCCGGGTTTTTATTGATTTTTCTAGGTTTTCATTTCTTCTTAAATGACACATTAATCGATACCTGCAATAAAAACCTGTGAATGTCTTACTTCCTTATTGCCCTGTTTTTTACGACATTTTATTCAACTTAAACGAAACAGGTATATTATAATCACATTTCATGCAATTTACCTAGAACAAAAATTAAATAATTTTTGACAATTTGTTTTTGTTTACTTACTTGATATAAAATTGCTTTCATAAGGTACAATATAGAAGTAGAAATATTACCTACCCTACAACTGAACTGGGAAATAAATAAAGGAAATAAAAAACGACATAACCGCTAATGACTATACCACTGGCAGTCTATAATGCGGTCTATAAAGTACCTTCATTTATTATTACACTTCTCTCATGTCATTTTAAATCTATGCATAAGCTGACATACATTAGGTATATTGATCATATTATGAATATATGAGTACCTACCTATAGAATTATTAAAAGTACCTATAAAATTTACGAATAGATGTGTTAATCCTTATGTATATCCTTAATAAAAATGCATTATACAAAATACTACAAAACAGGAGAAACATTTTTAAATGGCAACATAATGTCTGCATTGATATGACCTTGTGTTTCCAAAATCGTTATATACGGGGTGTTTCCAAATTGATGCGGTAGATTTTAAGAGGTGAATGTTCGGTAAAAATTAAAGGGGGGTCTTTCATACAATTTTTTTCCAAAACTCCTTCTTCTCCAAATTACAGCCCTCTAAAGTTGGGGTAAAAACACTACTTTTGTGTGTTTTCTCCGCTATGGAATAATTTAGAAGAATGAAATTTCGCGGACAATATTCGCTAATAAAATGACAGTTTGTGACAGTTCTTGTAACCCTGACATATTGTTACAAGGGGGTAATAAACCTTATATCTTTTATCTCTTGCGTTTTCTCGGCAAAATTGAGAGTTTACTTTAAAGTAATTAAAATTATACACTTCTGCTTTCAAATAAATTTACTAAGCGGTTCTCATTCAATGAAACAGTCAAGTAGGCTGTTAGATAAAATCATGATGATAAGTATTGTAATTGTTCTTGTTTTGTGTAGAGAGTTTTATAAGAATTAAAAACATTTAAGTAGTTATATTTTTTTATTTATCGTCAAGTTTACAGTTAAAATAAATACTCATTGTTTTGTGCTGTAACTCTTTAGAGATTATAGAAAACAAAAACGATTATGATTTTATTTAACAAAGGCCTACTTGAATATTTCACCGAATAATAACCTCTATGAATTTATTTGAAAGGGAACGTTAAAATCTCTTGATGAGGGGCAAATTATAAATTATTTGAAGAAAATTCAAGACTTAAACTTGCAGATTGTTGAAATGTCGACGCGTTAAAAAGTTGTGATGAAAAATATTATAGGGGTTGGTTTTTTTACCCCCTTGTAACAACATATCAGCGTTATAAAAACTGTCACAAAATGTCACTTTATTAGTGAAAGTTTTCGGCCTAATTTCATTCTTCTAAACTCTTCTATAGTGGAGAAACTAAATAAAAATAATTTTTTTACCCTAGCTTTAGAAGGTTGTAACTTGGAAGGGAAAGGATTTTGGAACCAAATTATATGAGACCCCATTATTTTTTTGCTGACATTCACCTCTTAAAATATTTCTCAGCCTGGTGAGGACATTAGGACAAAGTTGTCAAATTATTGTATCATTTCATATTGTATATTGTAGTGTCATCGGTCGTTGATAAGTGTACAGAGTTCCAGTTCAATCTGACTATTTGAAGTGGGTGAAAATCTCGTTCAAAGATTACATTGCAAGATACATACATACAAACAAACAGGTGAAGCTAATAAAAGCGCGTTAAAAATAATTGCCAAATATGTATTTATATCTGAACAGAAATTTGGAGAAAACTGCAGGCGCGGCTTCTATGTTTTCTCTCAAGTTTCATAACTTTGCCAATTATTAATCAAAATGTAGAGTGGGATTGTAGAGTGCATGGAAGGGGAAAACTCTTTGCTTCAGGAATGTGTTGGGAGTAGAGGACGTAAACATATTAAAAGTCCCCGCCCATAGCCCATCCGCTTAGGGGGAGAGGGGAGTAAAAATGTTTTTCGCTTATAACTTGAAAACGGTGCATCGCATAATCTTTCAGTTTTATCGTTGAGTGAGTTCCTCACTCATCGTTGACTGTATTCCTTACCTGAACCTAAGAATATTTTGCCCTATAAAGACTTCTTATTGACGCCTTAATTTCCAAGTTACAGGGCGTTAAATAGATTGGGCACACATTTCCCCATAAGCGTTGCGCATCTTTATAATTTCTCAGTCATCTTACTCAACGGTTTTATGCAAGGAACATTGCCAAAAAACATTGCCATTTCGTTTTTTCGCTTATATCTCGGAAACTATGTGTCTTAGCGATACGAAAGGCCATTATATACAAAATAAAAGCTGACAAAATGTACACTCAGCATGTTGTCAGCCTATTTTCAATGTACGTTCCTTTTTTTCCGCGATATGCGCGCTCAAAATTCGAAAAGTATAACAAAAAATTATTTCGTCTGACCTTTTTGCCTTATTTGACTAGCTAACTCGAGGACCCTTCGTCCTACGAAAAAGCCATAAGAAAGAACGTTGGTTGGACTGTGTATATTTCGAATAATTTTTTATGCAATCTTAACATTTTTGAACTATACTGTTAATAATAATATGTTTTTTCAAACGAAAGTAAATACATAGATATTGCCCCTTAAAAATATACAACTATATTGCGATTATATTTCAAAAATGACAAATTTTAAATATCCTAGTTAATAAAACATTGTAAAGTTACAATGCAATAAAATGTAACCTAGAATTATTCTTATCAGTTGTGTATATCACATAAATGTTTCTAAAACGATATATAAAATTGGTTCGATGCGGTGTAATAAGCTCTCAACATAAACGGTGGTTAATGAATAATACAGTGGCATTGTACGATTCGGCCTAATTAATTATTAAAAATATTCTTGTTACCACGAATATTACAGCCTTTAGAAATAGGGTTTAATATGTAGTATATAAGGGTATATTATGATATATTTTATTAAATATGTACCAAGACCAAGGTTAAACTGATGGTAATAATGAAGGCCATTGTCAGTCAAACTCGCTGGGATACTTATATAAAAAAAAATGCTGCGTAATTTGTGAATTGGATATATACATTTTCATATTTACATACTACACATAGGTACTGTGTGTAACATCGAAATATGAGACATAAAAATTTTTCAAAGGATACCCACATTTGCCGCAATGGGAGATCCGGGCAGTATAAATTTTCTTACAGCAAGCTAAAATCGTCACTATAAAGGCGCGTTCATATGTTTTGATAGAATACTAATAACTAATCAATTTTAACACAAAATCCATCAAAATAATACAATAAATTAGAGAATAACCCCACTACAACCCCCAACACCAATCGTTGACCCCACTTTACCACAAAACGTTCGATGGTATTAGGCAATTTAGACATCGAATGAATGCCAATGATGCCGATGTGACACGGCCGAGGAACGTGTAAAATGGATCCGTAATATTTGAATGGGAAACATTATTATTCTGCATCACATTCACCATCCAATAGTTTCATGATATGACGAAAACTGTGATCCATATTTTGTATACTACATGATAATGTCATAATGTGATGGGCGATGTGTCTAATATCATTTATTTTTCCTTAAATTCGTGGAAATCGGTTATACTTGACAACGCTGTCAAAAATCCGGTAGCAGGTGTGAAAAGATCGATATAATGAGGGTTTTTTGCTCGGGTTTTTATGTCTCATGTTTCTATGTTACAAACTATACCTCAAATTATTATAAATAATGAAATAAACTATATAGTTCATAGGGTTTCTTGGCTGTTCTTCCCTATGATACCTAATGGACCAGCCATCTTATAAATAAATTGAAAATGTCATTTTAACTTTGTCAAATATGTACTTAAAATAAGAACAACTTTTGAAAAAGCCTCTACATATGTATAATCTTATTTAATTTATACTAACGTTAATTTGTAATTCGTGTTTAATAGTAATCATGAATTCGGAAACGGAAATTATAAGTACCTATGAATATTTCATAGGTGTCGAATATGTACAACGAAATACGGTGAAAATATAATGACTGGTGCCTAATTATTAACTGCTAAGCGACAATTATTTACAGTTAAATAAATGTTTTAGGTCTGTCACATGTACGATGTTAACATAAAAACAATATTGATAACGATTCGGTGACAAATAAAAACAATTGGGCTATAACATAAAATATACAATTTCTCAAAGGATGTTCTCTTAATAATATAGTAGCATTATACAGTTTTAGATTACTTAATTATTAAAACCCCCTTCTTCAACAATATAACCTCTAATACTGCTCGTGTCAAGGTTTAATTTGTATAACATTTGTTCAAGCTTATTTAATCTCTCTGTAACTTTCCGGGTATGTATCTGGAAGCTATCAAGGGTTTTATTTTAAAAACCTGTTAAAAAAATGCTATATATATATATATATATATATATATATATATATATATATATATATATATATATATATATATATATATATATATATATATATATATATATATATATATATATATATATATATATATATATATATATATATATATATATTGACTTTTCGCAGGCTTTTGACATAGTAAATAGGTGCTATTACTATATAAGTTGGGACTATTACTATTGTAAATCATATTACTATATAAATTGGGAGGACAGTATGGTTTCAGTAATAGCTTGCCTCAATTCATTAAATATCTTCATCAACTGAGGGTATATGTCCCATATAACGGTTTCATGTTTAACTCTTTCACAGCTACATCTAAAATGTTACAAAGATCCAACTTAGGTCCACTGCTTTTAGTATAATTTATCAATGAATTTTATAGAGTTCATCATTTATTCTTTGCTGATGCCTTGAAGCTTTTCTTAAACATAACCACTGGATCATTGTTTAAGAGGTATTGCAAAAAATGCTGGATCGCGTTTAACACAGCTAATCTGTCAATAGCTTTACTAGCTAGCTGATTAGTTTTAATTCAACTTAATGCAGGAGCCCTTTCACCCCCTCTACCTGAATACGAGCCTAGCACTCATCCACTGCCTAGCACTCATCTACAGCACATAGAGCTGTAACCTTGAACTCTCCTTGGTACGTGGATGCCTCCTACACAATAGAAAAGGCGTACAAGTGTAAACGGCCTAAGTCAAATGGTGCCCAGGCGATGCACTAATAAATGCGAACCCGCGTATAGGCAAAACCTACTTATTAATCTTGTATTTTGTTTTAGGAGTGGGAGTATTGAACGGTTAGATGATGACAATAATGTTCGGAGGATAATAACAAGTTACAATGACACGGAAGATAATATTAATGTTGTAGTAAGGTGAGTAAAATCTTCAGAGAACTTCCACGGATTGTAAATGTCGTTCAAAACTCCATTGAAGATGTAGAAAATATTTCTTATAGAATATTAGCATGAAGTGGATACCTACATACCTGAAAATTGAAGTATTTAAATATTCTAAACTTATGTATCGTTCACTTCGGAATAATAGAGAATGAAATTTTTTTTGCGGTCTGATCCGAATTCCAGTAAAATAGGCCAATTGTTACCAACAGAAACATACAAATAGTTATTTTGGGGTAAATCGAGCTCATGGTACAAATGTACCATGACCTGGAAAATATGTTTATTAAATATGATAGAGGATATCTAGCCATGGAGTTATTTTGTTATCAACATCATCTCAACAGTTTTATCAACTTAGGTAGTCAAAATTCTCCATACTTTATCTTTATCTCTTATTTATTGTATTCTCTTTTTTTTTCAAATTTGATTTTCAAGTGATTATTTATCTTCTAGAGTAAGACCTTTAAGTACAAAAGAAATTAAGGCTGGTGATGATTCCGTTGTACAGTTTCCAGGCAATGGGCAAATACTGGTAAGTTATATACATACTTGAATTCGTTAAAAAAGTTAGTGAACCGCTATATCAGGTTGATGGGATTCCTGGTGGTCCAAGCGGTGGACAGAAGCCAAAATTGTTTTCCTACAATGTCGTTTTCGAACCGGCTGCAACGCAGGAAGATGTCCTTCAGTACTCAGGGATGAAGAGGCTAATAAAAATGGCGGTAGAAGGCTTCAGATGTACATGTTTCTGTTATGGTCAAACAGGAAGTGGAAAAACACACACGCTCACTGGTCCTCCTGGTCTTGTAAGTTAAATGATTCGCTAATGACTTGTATTTTCTCCCTCAGTGGTGCTACATTTTACAAATACAGTTTTATCACAATCTGTTTTAGACAGGTGCCTACCAACCTACTCATAAACATTCGAAAACCACTAGGGTGACGAATGCAAGTTCAGTAAATCACCCCCTGATAATATAACCTATATTTTGTTGTCTTTTGATTTAATTTCGAATAATTCATAAACTGACTAGCCGATTTCCAAATTTTAGCTACATCCAAATTGAGAGAATGAAGATACCTTACTTACATGATAGTTTTTGAAATGTTTCCATATCTTGAATAGTTCCAAGGTGGTGCATTTTAAAAAAAAACTTTTTCTGCCTTGCAAAATTAGGAAAATGGATAAATAAACATGTTTTCTTTCAGAAGCTTTTGATACACGTGAGTGTCCAAAAATATTACACACAGTTTATGCATATCTAAAAAATTTATTTTGTGAGCGTTATGCTTTGGTGCGTAATAGTTTTATGCCATATTTGAAACTCTCTTTGGGATATATTGGCGGAAACTTACACGGCCTCGAAATAAATTTAGTTTAATCTATGCAAACATTTTTGTTCGGGGTAACAAGCGTCTTGAAATTTTGATACCAAACAGTTATGTAAATATTGTATTTTGCTGATTATTTTGGGAATAATTGCCTCATTATTAGCAAAATGCACGTGTGACAAAAAAGTTCAAATCGAATCCTGGACAAACCACATACCCACATACTGACCAAGATTATTTTGGCATATGAGTTTCCTACTGAAATAGTCTTGCAAGGTAGGTTTTTTATCTAAACCCATCCATAATAAGAAGTCTATAAACGTTGAAACTTCTGATTGATCCTTCCATTGAACCAAAAGCGAATTTTTGTATTAAGTTTCATTTACGACCCCCTTAATTATTTTTTGTTGCAAGGTAAAGTGAGTCATCATCGTCCTCTTCGTATCCGATATCACCCCTATTTGCTGAAGTTCAGCTTCACTTGGACCTTTGCGGTTCATTTATAATCTTATCGTGTGCACCCTTTTCGAAGAGCGCCAGAAGCAAGGCTCTGCCGGTGGGGCCCATCAGCCAGGACCGGGGGAGGCTGTGTAACTTCGCGTGACACTGTTCACATTTGTGGGGAGGGTCACGTGAAACGCGCGGCTTACCCCTTACGAGGCGGTCTCGGCCTACATAGATATTAGGGGTAAAGAGCGATGGTACCGCTCGCCCCCCTCTTATCGAGGTCACATCTATAGCCAAGGATATTGGCGCGCCCTATTCGAAATAATGCTTGGTAATGCTGCAAGCAGCAACCAGTGCAACCTGCAACAGGTTATAACACGCCAAGGGGCATAGACTAATCATTGATAACACGCAAGAACGGCTTATATTACACAATTACAGCTGTAAAGACCCCTATATACATCTGTTGCAAAACCCCAAACTTTTCTGTTTTTACCCATGGACCATAGACTAGAAGAAAAGATACATTTAAATCAGATCAAATTCTTATATAACACTTTTGTGCGTATTAATTCTCATACACACAGTAGCCAAAGAGTTAAGACTGTAAATAAAAATATTGTCTGCCTAATTTAATTTTTTATTGATTGCTTTTTAATAAAAAATACAAATTGGAAAAAAAATCATAATTCCGAAATTATTCAAGATAGGGAAAAAAATTCAAGAAACAGCATGTAGGTAAATCATAATTCTGTCAATTTAACTGAAAATGTCAGTTAGACAGCTGTCGCCTACTTTTGGCATACATTAAATATAAATCCCTTAGCAACACTCTCCTCCACCCTCTCTCTCCACCCTCTGTTTCACTCTGTATACTTAATTTACGCCACAATAAAATATTATGCTATTAATGATTTAAAAGGCTAGGATGTAGCTATAATCTAAAAAAATATTGAAAATTGGCGAGTTATTATGAGTGAGTAATAATCGAAATGTAAATCGGAAGTCTCAAATGTATTTCCGTTAATTCCATCAATTTTGCGTCGCAGTATGTGTAAGGCTAGCACTTTAACCCTCAGATTAATATAAATTGACAATATTTATTATTTTCTTAGTTTGGATTGAAGACAGCTCCATACAGTGATAAGCATGGTTTAGTGTTCCGCTCCTTTATGTATTTATTTCAAGTAATAAAGGATCAACCCGATGTTCAATTTGTACTGAAAGCTAGTTTTTTAGAGATATATAATGAAAAGGTAAGTAGAGATTAACGTTCATATTATTGGTTATGGGTAGTATAACCTGGTTAAAAGTGACCGATTACATGTTGTTTTGTGATATTATTAATTCTGGAATCTGGAATCTGGAATCTGGAATACGTCCGGAGTGCGGATCGAGATCCGCTGCACTTAGGCCCCATTGGGCCCCTTGTGCTTCCTCCGTGAGGGAAATGTCTCCCTAGGTCATCGACCAGCCCAATGTTGTACAAAGGTGATGATGTTGTCCAGGGACATTTCCCTCAAATTGGCCATAGAAGGCCAGCCAACGTTCCCCCAATATGGATTCTCTGGTCGATGACACGGCGGGACATTCGCAAAGTACATGCTCGATCGTTTCATCTTCTTGTTCACATCCTCTGCAGATGGGTGTGTCACTTTGTCTCATGTTATAGAGGTGTTTCCTTACCCGGCAGTTTACCCCTGGACATTGCCAGATAGTTCCTCGCCGTCTCTTCGCTGAGATATCTCAAGAGATTTCTGGCCAGCTGACAGCTACTTGTTTCATCCCATAACGTCTTAAATTTTATGTGGGTGTTTTCCTTTATTAATTGATGTTTCGCTGCAACTGGTAGCGTACTTGAAGGACCAGGCCCAAGGATACTCAGGTTGGCTGCCTTCTTGGCCAGTTTGTCAGCTTCTATATTGCCGTTGCATTGTGAGTGTCCTTTGACCCAGCACAGGCAGATGTTATTCATCTGACATGCTCTCACAAGTGCTTGGTGGCATTCCCATGTTGATCCTTTAGTTATTTTATAATTTTTCAGGGCCAGTAGTGATTGTCTACTATCTGTGCAGATTCTTATTGTCTTGCCCGTTATTTATCTGCGAGCAATCTCTTGTGCGGCTATGGTTATACCAGCGAGTTCTGTTTGTACTACACTGGCATTTTTATCCATAGTCCAGCTGCATCGGAGTCGCAGATTCCTGGAATATATACCACAGCCTGCTCCATCCTTTTTCTTTGATCCGTCCGTGAAGACATAGTTTACACCTTCAACGCCGGCCTTGTCTTCACCAGCAGTATGTATGGTGTAAGGTTTATCAAAGACAAGCCGAGGCGGAATACCATCTGCACATGCCTGTAAAAGGGGTATCTTTCTGACAGCCTCAGTCCACAGGCGGCTTCTGGTTTGGCCACAGCTTGCATTTGGTAGTATGCCAACAGATTTAAGGCGAGTTATGGTAGTCAGAGCCACTTCTTCTAGATGTAGGTCTAGTGGTGGAAGACACAGCATTATCTCCATTGCTCTCGTTGGTGTTGTTCGCATGGCTCCGGTTATGCTCAGACAGGCAACTCTTTGTACCTGGCCTAGCTTGAGTTTTGCTGTTATTTGTTGACTCTTGAGCCACCAGACAACAGCTCCATAGGCCAACATTGGTCTTATGATAACAGTGTAAATCCACAGGACCACCCTGGGTTTCATTCCCCAGGTTTTCCCTACGGTCCTGCGACACTGCTCGTATGATATGTAGGCCTTATTTATTCTTCTTTCGAGGTGAAGATTCCAGTTTAATTTAGCATCGAAAGTTACCCCCAAGTATTTCACCTGTGGTGCAAAATTTAGTGCTGTGTTTAGGAGAACAGGTGCTCTCATGGGCTCCAGTTTTCTTTTCCTTGTAAAGAGTACCATTTCCGTCTTCCTGGGGTTGACGGATAGGGCATACTCCTTACACCAATTTTCGATTATTCTTAGGGCCATCTGCATTCTCTGACAGAGAGCTCCTTCGAATTTTCCATTAAGCAGTATCGTTAATATTTAATATCGTTAAGCAGATATTATTAATTATTAAGTGTGTTTAATTATTTCAAAAAAAAAATGTTAAGAACACAATTGAATATCATACGAAACTAACTCTGAGACAACACAGATTGAAAATTAGGTAGGAGATGTGTGTACCTACTTCTTATTATACTTCTTAATGTGTGAAACTTCTTGTTTTACATGCTGTAATAATAATATTTACGTATATATTTAACCATGAAGTATTGCTTAAATAAAATGTGTATTTTTTAATATACAGGCTATAGGACCCGTATATCACGAGTTTCACGAGCAGAATCACTAAAAAAACTCGCAATGTGTCCAAACTGGACTACTGTCTCGCATTTGGTAGCCACGATGTGTTCACAGCCAACTTTATCTTTACGGCTTTATAGTTTGCCTCTATAAGCTTCATAAGTTTGTTATTTTTCACTGTAGGAAAAAAATCATTATTACCTTTCATATTCTAAAGCTCGAGTTCTAGCAGAAAAAAATATAATATAGGGAGTATTTCATTTAAAAAATGTTATTGTGCTCAATAATTCACAGACGCCATGCTCAATGATGGTTTTATTTTGATTATCTTAATTAGCCTTATAAATTCCGCTATATTGCTAATTTAATAGATTTTGTATCTCTAGTAATAACAGAGTAGCATATGGGCGACTTTCCGTTTTCTCCGCAGCCATGGGAAAGCGCCAATTTTGTGCGAGTTCGACAAAAACATATTTAATGAAGTCACTAATAAATCCATCAAATCATGCTGGTACATATTTGAATGAAACATTTCAAGTCTCCAACAGAATATTGGAATATTTCAAAACATAAATAGATATGTTTGTTTTATTATATGACATCAAGAAAATGCATCTGCAACTGTTACAAATGTTACTAAAAATATAAATGCTAATTATAGTTATATTGCCCTACCTTATATTTATAAATATAATGCCCCGCTCTACTTTATTTAGTATTACTTGTTATATTGTATATATCTTTATTTCACTGTTGTAGGCTATATAGGTTTAAAAGGCATCGGCGGCTCACTTTATGTGCAGATTACAAGAATACTAAACTTACTAATTAGACCATATCTTGACGTATCTACTATTTGAACTATTTTGGATAGCATACTGTAGTTTTTATAGTTTAAATAGATAGTTTTTTAAATACTATTATAATGAAAAAAATTATCTAATTTCGACAACATTTTAGGTATATGTCTTCGAAGCTGTTAAATATATCTTCCTTTATATGGGTTTGTATATGGGGCTATATGCTTAGGGTGTTTTTTTTTTTAAAAAAAATTCGGTCCCATAGGCTAATAATTTAGCATTGGACCTAAAATAATTTCTCCCAAAATTTTAGCTTCCTGGATCAAACCTGTGACCGACGCAAACCGAGTTTATTTCCCATTTAACTCACATGAAAAAATCGACGTTTTTACTCAAACATAAATAGCTGGTAGATTTTTTTATTAAATTTATGATAGCAGCATTTTATAGAGAATTAAATTTACTAAAAAAAGGTCCTTCGTACTCATTCATTATTTTCAAACATTCTCTTAAAAATCGGACAAATTTAGGTTTCTGAGAAATGCCGTGGAAAAAAACTCAATACTGTAAACCAAAATAGAAAGAAGACAGAAAGAAAAAATATAGAAAGGTATATCATACGTCGAAATATTAAAATAAAATCGATGTATTATTCGAAGCTATTTAATCCATTCAGTAGAGGACAAAAAAGACCTTTACCTTGCAAAATATGGGGGTAGTAATATTTTTATAATATATTGTTAAGGTCTATGCCTTAACAAAAAATCCGAGTTTTCGATCTTGGGGGGGGGGGGCTCATGCCGCCTTCTTGAATCAAATAATGTACGAAAATATAGTTTCTTGACGATAATACTGCAACGGTTGATCTAACGACAAAAATGTAGGACTACAAAGTTAACACAAAATTCCCCACCTTTTTTGTAATTTTTGTAAGTCTAATATGTAACGAGTTACAGTAGCGGAAACATGTTTTCCCAAAAAATAGTAAAACCGTATTTTGAATAATTTATCAACGAAAAATAATTTAGAACATAGAGAAGTGGCTGAGAACATTCTGTTTCTCCATACGTTTAGTGGCTGTGACACTACATCGGCTATCAACCAAGGAAAAAATAAATTTTATATCCAGAAAACCGAAAGACTTAGTGCCACCGTTAGCATCTTCAAATATCCGGATGCAACATCAGAGCACATCGCAGATGCTGGATCACGGTTTTTCGTTGTTTTATATGGTGGCAACTTGAAAGAGGAGACCCTTGAAGAAATCCGCTACCAACGTTTCGCTAAATCTACTTCAAAACTCATATTAAATCTCGCTTCTTTGCCGTCAACGACGGACGGTGCCCGGTTTCATGCGTTTAGGATGTACTATCAAGGCTAAAAATGGCAGGGGTCTCAAAAGAACCCAATAGACTGGGGCTGGAAACTTGGCAAAAATGGGCTCGCTCCACTAACAATAACAGAGCAACCTGCACCTGAGCGCTTATTGAAATTCATTTCATGCACCTGTCGAAAAGGATGCGGCGGAGCATGTGGTTGCTTCTGCAGTGGCCAGTCATGCGAAAATGTGCCAGAGGTTCCTATCGACAGCGAGGACGAAGATGAAGAACCTTTGTCAATAGAAGAACAATTCATAAGAAGCACCTATGATGATTATGACACTGAGGTCGCAGATTATTCTGATGAATACGTCAACATACCGCTAGCAGAATCATCAAAAAAGAGAAAACGCTAAGATCGCGAAGCTTTGGATTAAACCTATCGAGGATACCACCATAGAAAACGCGCCAGTTACACTACCTCAAGGTGGTGTGGAATTGAGTATAAGTTCGGTATTGCGCAATTTAAATGTCGTTATGGTCATTAGAATTTTTTCAATAATTGAAACGGAGAACTATGATAGAAGTATTTATTTCTCTTTAGTTTGACGAATTAAATTATGGGATTGGGTCATACCTATTGCAAACATTAATTATAAAATGCATCCTGACGACAGTGAATTTGCACGATACTGTACCTACTTTGAATTTACAAACTTGTTATAACTATATAAAAATGTAATAAATAGCGAGAAACAATCGAAAACATCGCAAAATGGGGTTTTACTATTTTTTTTTTAAAATGTTCACCTTTCCACCGCTGTAAGTCGTTACATTAGACTTACAAAAAAATTTTGGAATTGAAGGAATTTTGTGTCCTTTACGTTTTCCTGGTTAAATCAATCGCTGCAGAGTGCAAAAAAATATTTTTTTGTACCTTAGATTCAAGATGGCGGCTTAATATTAATAAATATTAATAAATTATTAATAAATAGTTCACTTATAGATTTAATTTATTTTATTTAATATACTTCATTACAGAAATGATAATTGATTAATTAATAACAATTAGTTATTATTACATTAATAATAAATAGTTATAACTAATCAAATTTTTATTCATAATAAATTATTTTTGTTTTTTCAACTGTTAAATCTGGTTCAATACAGTTTTTAATCTTTAATTATTTTAATTCTCCGAAATGTTGTCTCGAGCATAAATTCAGAGAATTTCAAGAGAAGGGAATGAACGAAAAAAGAGAAACTAGAAAAGTCAGAAGAGTTTCAAAACATTACAGAAAATCGAAAAGTATTAAATATCATAACAATTAAATAAAGTTTTTGTCTCCTACTCTTCCCTTTCTTTCGTCAGTCACCTTCTACTTTATTCTTTCCGAAGCACAAAATTTAAATATCAACATCATAAACCAGTTTCAAATAATAATCGGACAGTCCAACAAATCCAACAAAACAAAAAAAACAAAGGACCTTTTTTTTTGTAGGAAATTTAATTCTCTATAAAATGTTGTAAAAATTTGTTTAAAAAAATTTTCTACCAGCTATTATGTTTGAGTAAAACGTCGATTTTCCCATGTTAATTGATTTGGAAAAAACTCGGTTTGCGCCGTTCACATGTTTGATCTAGGAAACTAAAATTTTGAGAGAAATTATTTTAGGTTCAATGCTAAATCATATGCCAATGGGACCGAAAAAAAATAAAAAATAAAAAGAAACACCCTAAATATACGCCTTGTAGGTTTTTAAGTAATTAAAAAATTTAAAAATATATTGTAAGGTGATATTTAACAAATTCTAATATTTTCACTGAAGACAAATGCATACTACATGCATAACAATTAACAATCATGCATAAGAAATAGCCATGACATGGATATCTAACTTTTATTTAAAAATTAACGAAATAACCCCAAATAGGGATTGATTACCAAGGACAAATGCCGGACTTTGCGAAGTGAGCCGCCAAAACCTGTGAAACCTAATAGTAGTAAGGATTATGTAAACAGATATTACGAAAATACAAACAATGTCTTACTTATTACACCAAGCAATTAATCGTCTCTAGCTTATGAATATCTTAGTATCAATAGTCATTATAATGGTTATTATTTACTTAGTACATACGTCGTTACTGTAGTTATTATTTTGCTATTAAAGTAAGTAATACAACCGAGGGGTATAATTAATTAGAATGAATTTTTTACTGTAATTTTTTACTGTTCTGATTTTTAGGTAATTGACTTACTAAATCCAGGAAGTGCCAGAAAACCACTTGCAGTTAGATGGAGTAAAAAGGCAAGGGGGTTTTTCGTAGAGAATTTATTTACTGTGGACTGTGAAGAACTTGATGATTTAATGGCTGTTTTGGAAGAAGGAATGAGGAATAGATCTGTTGGTAGACATAATATGAACGACTATTCTAGGTAGATATGAAAATACAATAATTCGTTCATACATGATGAACGAATTAACGTTCATCATTTTTATTCTCTAAAAATTGACGTAGACAATCTGAGGAACTACGAACTTATTAATTGTTATATTTTATATAATTGTTATATTTTATTTTATCTCTAAAAATTGACGTAGACAATCTGAGGAACTACTAACTTATTAATTGTTATATTTTACCTTGTTACCATCGCCTAGGATTAAAAACGCGTCTGCGTTTAAAGATAGTAGAAATATATGAGCATAAAAGCTCGAAGCCAGAGGCGGCCCTTTTGAAAGGAGACTCCAGAACTTTGGTTTTATAGTAGATAACTGTTACCCGCGCGAATATACCATAGCAATAGCACGCTCGCGTAAACTCATAGCAGGCAGCCTTTGTGATATTAAGTCGTGATATTAAGTTAATAACCGCTGGTTATTTTATTGGTTAAATTACATGAACTTATTTTTTTTGCTGCATTTATATATTAATTATTATTAATATCAATTTTACTTATTATTATATTAATTATTATTTACACATTAATTATATTATTAATTTATAGATCTGTATAATTTGACAACACGGGGTGACCACCGGTGGTCACAAATGCGCATGTGGCGCTCAACGTGTTAATAACATAGGAAATAGTAAATTACTTATCACGAACTCCCGAGCAAGCCTCGAATATAGTATTCACGTTTTCCTTTCCTTTTTTTCCTTGAAGTCAAACTCACGGGCCACCACTGCTCGAAACCGCTTTTCAAAATTGCGGACGAGACAGTAAAATCATTCGCATTTTATTCATGTATTATTTTTATGACGATGTGATAATAAAATCTAACATTAATTAAATTGTTCGTAAAGCTGTAATTGATTAAAAGGTTCCTAAAAATGTAACTTTAAAAAATGGCGAAGGAGCTGGTATTATGAGTGGCGGCCGACGCGACGTTATTATTTATTAACAATCACTGACGAATCTTACTGTCAAATATGGGGTCAAAACTACTTTGATATATTATGTTGTTGAACCTGATGAAAAATCTGTTTGATGACCCTGATGAAAAAGTTTTTGGCCACGAGGCGAGCGTCGCCATATTGGACTAAGTGTTAAAAATTGTTTTTGGAATAATTCCCTAGCCAAATTTGCTTTTTGTTGTTGATTTTGTGAAACGTTGATAACAGATTTCTTTCAGGGTTCTCTCTTCCGTATCGCCATCATACATGGCAACAATGAAGCGTGCTACCGCGTCTGTGATGCCTTCTAGGTTGACTTATTCTTCTCCTTCTTCTTCTTTGATTGTAGATGTGACATTTGACGTGGCACCTAATAATTTTGAATATTTCATTATTCAATTTCGACGCATTTCCAAAAACCTATTTCATAGTACGCGCTTATATCACATAAGGATCATGGAGCTCTCATAATGTATTCTACAGAGCTACCGTAAAATCCTGGCGTCACAATATAACAATTACCTAGCCATACTGCGGTGCTTAGATAGTGTGGAGTGATTCATCACCAACATATGGACGGCTCAGGGAGATTAGGTGCGAAGGAAACGAAATTCCATAGGCGTATCATTTTAGAGGAGGCATTTTTGATCATTTTCAGTTCTCCTCCTCTCAAATTCGGTCGCTTACGATTGGAATTATTGGCAACTACTCGCATTCGTCGCTTCCATCGCATAAAAACACTAAACACTCGCGTATAACACAATATTATAATTAATTTATGGCGCGAATCAACCATACACAAGACAAAATGAAACGCCACTGTCGCGCCAAAACATACATGAATGAAACTGCGCATGCGTCAATATATCTACGGAAATCCGGCGTCTTTACCTTTGACCAATGAAATTTAATTTAATTTAGAACCGCCTAAAACTCACCAATGAGAGCGGTAGACCTGGTTACTAATGAGTTCTGCCCACCATTTCTATAGAGTATACACAAATTTGCACACTAAGAAATTCTGTAATCCATCGCAAATAGGCAGACCGTTCAATTGTGATGGTGGTGTGATATTATGTATGAATCACTACACACTATTTCGAAACCGGGGTTATTGATAGTAACCGATATATAGGGTAGATATAAATAACTTGATTTTTTTTCAACTTTTTGAGTTAAAAAACCTTAAAAATCCAATCTTTTTGCGAAAAACTTTTCATAGACATTGTAGAGCGTGCTACCTACGGCACTTTTCGTACGTTTAAGCCGTCCTATCTATTTGTGTCCTATGTTATAATGTTATTTATGTATATGTATGTTTATGCAACAAGTGCAAAGAGTAAATGTTTATTGCACGCGACGTGAAAGTGTCCAACGATGCCGTCAGGCCGAGTGGGACAACACGTTGAGTGCAATGAACACTTTTTGTACGAGTTGCATACAATATTTTTTCTACGTTCATGCAAATACCAAAAAATGTTTAATTTAGGTGGCATTAATGTCATGACATTAGGTGACATGTCATGATCTTTATGTCAAAACACTGTAGTAGAATAGATGCGTGTAATAAAAATGTTATTGCACTAGTGCAATAAAGAACCAGTTTTTGCGTTAAATATAGTTCAAAAAGTTTTGTTTTCTAAATGAACGTAGAAAAGACCAATAAGATGCTTTATTTTGACTCGTTACCATTGCAACCTCAACAATTTCCGGAAATTATTTCGAGGTGAGGTGAGAAATAAGTGGAAATTTTTTGACAGTTGAGAAGGTAAACATATATTATATAATATACACATTGCCATCTTATCTATTTTCTTTACAGCCACTAAATAATGTACTTGTTATTAATACGACATATCTAGGATATGATATTTTTATTTATTATTCTCTATAAAGTTTAATTTAACATAAAATACAAATTGCTGTATAGTAAAATATTTATAGTAAAATAAATATAGTATAAATAAAAATAAATAAAAGTTTGACTTATACTTGGAGTGTGAAATTTTCTTACCGAATACCACACGAGCGTAAATTATTTAGGAATTTTTTTTTCGCGCACGAATATTTAATTTTCAAAATATTCGTGACCACAAAAAAAATTCCGGAAATAATTTAAGCTCCTGTGACATTATAAGTAAAAATACCGCTTTATCTATCTTCCATAAGCAAAAAAGGTTCCTTGTAAATGTCTCTTCGACTGACAGTTTTCGAAAAAATTGCAGCTAAACATTTCGGTGCAAACATCAATCGCTCACTTATCGCTACAAAAACTCTATTAAATGAGACATAATGCAAAGTAGTAAAATCTAAACTAAAAAATATGACAATTCGTGAAATAACGCGTTACTTATTTAACTTATTTATAATTATAAAGTTACAGGGTGGTTATATTTTTATGCACAGTTTCTTAGTACCTAACAATAACAAAAAATATGATAATTAATATATTATTAGTAACAACATTAAATCAATAACTAAAATAAAATAACAGAAGGACAATACATTTTGTATTATTTTATAAAATTTTAAAAATGGCCGTCTACTTCAATACATTTTCTGTGTGTACCGGGTAAGTCTCTTAAGATTGACACTCCCCTTATCTCACTTTTCACGGTTTTTGATGAATTCACGGATTGAATTCACGGAGTAGACACGGTTTTTGATGAATTTTTATAATCTGAGCACGGATATTAGAAATCTCGTAAAATATACAGGGTGGAAAATAAAACACGATTTCTTTAAATGGAACACCCCGTATATTTTTAGACCAAAATAATGTACTTAATTTTCTGAATCCAAGAATGTGTAATTGTTATATAATCACTCCACCTGTTCGTGAGATATTACTAAAAACTTATCACATTACGGGTGTCAATTATAAAATAAGAACATCAAGATACCTCTGGAAACAATGCATATTTGCATTGTTTATTTGTTGACAGATGTCATCCAGTTTTTTGTGAGATAGTAGTTCACTCTCTTAGATATTAGCGTAAAAAATACGTAGTGTTCGTGAAAAGGCAAGTTATTTTGAAAATGGTATATTCATTGGAAGAGCGAAAAGAGTTACTTGAAATTTACATTCAGTGCAACAAGAATAAGTCTCTTGCTCGGAGGTAGTATGTTAGGTTATTTCGAGAAAGGCTATCTCCTTCCAAAAATAGTTTTAAAAACATTTATGCAAAGTTTAGGAATACCGAATCTCTTAGAGACAAGAAAAGGGAAATGCGAAGAACAAAAACAGGAGAAGACACAGAACTCAACGCGTTATTATATTTTGCTAAAAATCCATCCAAATCATCCTATGCCGCAGCAATAGAATTGGATACATCACAAAGAAGTGTGATAAAAATATTACATCGCCATAATTTTAAACCATATAGTATTTTGCCCGTTCAATATTTAGACGACAACAACCTTCAAGACAGGTTAACCTTCTGCAGAGACATACTTGATAGAATAGAGGAAGATGATGAGTTTCTAAGTCATGTCTTTTGGACCTGCGAAAGCAGTTTTTCTACTGCGGGAATTTTTAGCAGAAAAAATGCACATTACTGAGAAGCGGAAAATCCACATATTGTAAAAAAAATAAAAAAACAAGAATACCAAACTGTAAACGTGTGGTGTGGCATCCACAAGGATGCTATTGTAGGTCCTGTATTTATAAATGGGCCCTTAAATGCACAACGTTATGTGGATATTCTTCAACATCCAGTTGAAAATTATTTAGATAATATTAATTTAGGGGACAACAGATCTGTTATTTGGCAGCAGGATGGAACACCACCACACTCTGCAAGGAACGTCACCGAATACCTAAACAGAAAATATACTATTTGGATAGGAAGGCACGGTGTTATACGTCCGGACTTAACACGTATGGATTTTTTTCTCTGGGGTACGATAAAACAAGATATATACGAAACTGGGGTTTTTAATAATATGAATGAGTTAAAAGAATGCATACGTGTAAAAATTGAGGAATTAAACCAAAATGGTGATATATTTCAAAGGGTGAGAAGCAATTTTATAAAGCGATGCCAAATGTGTATTCAGAATGGTGGTGGTTACGTGGAAAATATTTAATTACGTTACGTGTAAATAAATAAAATTGTGTTACTGTATTAATATTGACTTTTATTTGTTTTTATTAGGCTTATGTTGTTTATTGTTATTACTCGTTACAGTTATTGTCACCTTATATTATTTATTTATTATCTCAATAAATGGCATTGTTTCCAGAGGTATCTTGATATGTTTTTTATTTTATAATTGACACCCGTAATGTGATAAGTTTATAGTAATATCTCACGAACAGGTGGAGTGATTACATAACAATTAGATATTTTTTTATTCAGAAAATTAAGGACATTATTTTGGTATAAAAATATACGGGGTGTTCCATTTAAAAAAATCATGTTTTATTTTCCACCCTGTATATCTTACGAGATTTTTAATATCCGTGCTCAGATTATAAAAATTCATCAAAAACCGCGTCCACTCCTTTTTTGAATGAGTTAAATCGGCAAAGGATAAGTGAGATAAGGGGGGTGTCAATCTTAAGAGACTTACCCTGTACACTCGCGTGCAGTTGAATGTAAACGACTCTTTTGTTATTTTAGCATCATGTAATTGTGGCTTTTGACAGTACAGAGACTTATCAATTTCTTGTAACAACGTTTTGATGCCTAGATTCTAATATGGTATTTGAAAAAAATACTCGATTAAAGCCATAGCAGCCACTATCCACTTCGGTGAATATGCATTGTATTAATTTTATTAATGCTTCTTATCGTCAATTTCAGTCGAAGTCATACGATACTTTCCGTGCATATAACCTCTGAGGAGCCTGCAGAAGGAGGAGTATTTATTTCCAGGTCTGGAAAAATGAATTTTGTAGACCTGGCTGGTAGCGAGATGACGAAAAAGACTCAAAGTGAGGGAAAAACTTTAGAAGAAGCGAATAATATAAACAAAAGTCTGATGGTGTTAGGTAAAGGATTTATTTATAAATAAAATTGTAAAAACAATAAAAAATAGTTTGGTATAATAGTTATTGTGTAACCAGTTGGGAAAATTACTATTTTGTGTAACGAGTAGATTTCTGGGGGAGGAGCGCTAGCGAGTTCCGCAAAAGGATGCGAGTTACACAACGAGTTTCCCAACGGTTTCATACAAGATTTTTTCAAACTTTCACCAATTTTATATTTTGTGATAAGAAAACTCTGAATTTCATACGTTTAAAAACAATCCAGTAGGTTGTAACGGTGCCTAAATAACCTACTATGATATGAACTTTAAAAAACCAGTTGCGTAAAACTTTACTTTTCGTAACTGCTTGTGCAAAGTAAGACGTTTCCTAACGTCAAAGTGTTTTGGAAAGTGTCACTTTAAATGTCAAAATTAGAAAAATAATATTCGCCGCTTTGACTTTTTTTATTTTGTATTGCCTTTCAGGTATGATCTAATTTTACCTGTTTCAACCAAAAACAATAATTCTCCAAAGATAACAAAATAATTATATTACTTCTTTTTTAAAGACAATTATTTCAATATACAATTCATTGTTCTAGCTTCGTGTCTGAAAATAACGATGTATTCGTCGAAACCAGTCGCAAATAAAATAGATATAGTGTTAAAAGGCCAGTGGTAACTCTGAGATATTGTTACAAGGGCGTAAAAAAACCAACCCCTGTAATATTTTTCATCAGAACTTTTTACCGCCTCGACATTTAGAATTTTCAATTAAACATCAAATTCCTAGAGCCGAATATATATATATATATATATATATATATATATATATATATATATATATATATATATATATATATATATATATATATATATATATATATATATATATATATATATATATATATATATATATATATATATATATATATATATATATATATATATATATATATATATATATATATATATATATATATATATATATATATATATATATATATATATATATATACACTGCGCAACTTATTTAACGCACAACCAAAAAGTTAACTCAAATTTGACGTTATGTATTTTCGACAATTTTTGTTCGTTTTGGTCGATTTTTTTTTCAAATTGTAGGTTTTTCTCTTAGGAATATCACTGTCTTAGTTGTTTTGGTAAAACGAATGATTTTGATATTATACCAGGTGCTATAAAAATGTTATGTTTTTTTCCGAAATTTCAAAACGTCCTGTGGGCTATACAAGGTATTGCAAGTTATTGCAATTATAGCCAATTTAAAGCCTCATGTTTTTTCTACATTTTCTTTTTTTATTCATTTGTTTATCTCTGTTACTTCATATAATATCCAATTTTTGAGTTGACGTGATTTTTATTAAATTTATTAACTTTATTTTTTGTCAAGTGCTCATTATTTATTACTCATTATACTGGTTCAATGCCTCATTTTGCGTTCTGTTTTCCTTGATATCTTATAATTTATTGAGAGATGCAAGGTGTTTTAGAAGAGAAAAAGGTCTTAAAAGGACAAAAACTCAAAAAACATACCTAGAAAAATGGATTGCTTTAATCAATAAAACAACGAATAACAGGAAACAAAACAAAAGTAAATAGAGAATGGTGTTTCTGAATTGGTGTTTGAAAAAGGTTGTGAAAGAATCTGGTGTTTCCACCCCTTCCGCGAATGACCTCCCGATATCTTTGGTTCATACTTAAAACCAAAGTTCTGATTAGGTTCTGATCTAGGCCATTCCATAATTCGACTAGGCGTCCTTCCAATTCTTGTAAATTTTGGGGTTGTCGTCCCGCACTTCGTAACCGCCGACCGATAAAATTCCAAACATGTTCAATGGGGTTAAGGTCGGGGCTACGGGCTGGCCAGTCTATGTGATCAATTCCTACTTCTTCAAGATAATTTCTCACGATAAGACTCGTGTGGGGACGCGCATTGTCTTGCATAAGTAAAAAATTGGGTCCTATATAGGGGGCATAAGGCAAAACATGTGCTTCAAGAATGTCTGTGATGTATCTGTCAGAATTGAGATTTCCATTCACCGTTACCAAGTCCGTTCGCCCAGTCAAAGATATTCCGCCCCACACCATGACGGATCCACCTCTATATAAAGTTGTGTGCAAAAAATTGCATTGACTGTATCGCTCATCGGGTCTTCGGTAGACGCAATTACGTCTGTCACAATTATACAAACTGAACCTTGACTCATCAGTCCAAAGAATACGTTCCCAATCTGCTTCCATCCAATTAACATGCTCATTGGCAAAATTCAATCTGGCTCTTCGATGATCTACTGTTAATGCGGGTCCTCGAGCAGCAATCCTGGGTCTGAAATTTGCCTCCCTTAGTCGTCGGCGTACAGTTTGAACGCATATGAGTGGACCACCTGCGTCTTGAAGTTGTGCTCTTAAATGTGTTGCAGTTATAAATCGTTGTCTTACAGCATTTACTCTTAAAAAGCGATCCTGGATAGCAGAGGTAACACGAGATCTACCTTGACCGGCCCGTCTGGAATGTTCTCCTGTTTCCGCGTACCTTTGAATTGCTCTCGCTATAGTTGTGTGAGACACTCCCAACCTTCCAGCTATGCGGTTGTAACTCCACCCTTCACCATGTAATGTAGCTGCCTCAACACATTCATCACGAGTTAAATTTCTGGTTTGGCGTTCCATTATTCACTAATTATTGCTGGACTGTCAACAAAAAACTAATGACACAGTTGTCAGTTTATGACGTGTAATCTTCGATTTCCATAGCTTGCTAGCTGTTTGAGTTGTCCGATAAATGCATTTCATGTGAATAAAAGTATATGATGTTTCAAAACGGTGCATTTCATGAAGTAACAAAGATAAACAAATGAATAAAAAAAGAAAATGTAGAAAAAACGTGAGGCTTTAAATTGGCTATAATTGCAATAACTTGCAATACCTTGTATAGCCCACAGGACGTTTTCAAATTTCGGAAAAAAACATAACATTTTTATAGCACCTGGTATAATATCAAAATTATTCGTTTTACCAAAACAACTAAGACAGTGATATTCCTAAGAGAAAAACCTACAATTTGAAAAAAAAATCGACCAAAACGAACAAAAATTGTCGAAAATACATAACGTCAAATTTGAGTTAACTTTTTGGTTGTGCGTTAAATAAGTTGCGCAGTGTATATATATATATATATATATATATATATATATATATATATATATATATATATATATATATATATATATATATATATATATATATATATATATATATATATATATATATATATATATATATATAATTAAAGTGAGGTATTTCTAAATCTTAATCAGAGAAATAACCCTAAGTATAACCCTGAATTACCTACCAATCAATTAGTAAATATTCATGAAAAGTAACGAGTTGAAATTGACGTTTGGTATATACATAATAAATAAGAAACCTTTTCAAAAATTCTGCTCGTTAAAAGTCGAAGTAAAAGTCGAGGTAAAGAGGAAAGGCACTTTATTGGTTATTCGATATGTTGTGGTAGTCTCAGTTTAAATAATTATTGCAGTAATGACGGATGATTTTTATCCATGTGCGATTTAATTCAAATATGTGCAGGGCAGTTATTTTGTAACGTAAGCATTATGCACATAATATTCTTATGATATTATAAAATTTATTTATAGTCTCTCTCTCTCTCTCTCTTCTCAAATAATAATAATAACGTGGAATGTACATGTTATAAAATAAAATGATTTTATTCTAAAGGAAGACTATGAAGCTTATTTCAAAAACTAGAAAACTCTGCACCCAAAATTTATTAACGTACAATCAAAAAGAATCGCCAGAACTGAAATGTCTGTTGAGCTGTGTAATGGTTAGGTGATATTATTTGGAAAACAATTACGATTTTTACGAACCCCTAAACCTTTTTTAATTATTAACATTTTATTTCACTGGCGAATTATTCTACACCTAGTATTATAAAAAGTAATTATAAAAAATATGATTAAATTATTATAAAGAAACTTTAGATTAACGGCAATATTTTTCATTGTTTTTTACTAAATCGTTTCTGAGGTTTTTTTTTATAGAATCAGAGGTTAAATTAATACTTAAAATTACAAAACATATATATGTGTTAACGTTAAGTCTTATACCCATATATTTTTAATAGGTTATTGTATTGCTTCACTGAGTGACAATAGAAGGAAATCGTCTCACATACCTTACAGAGATTCTAAATTAACGAAACTACTGGCTGATTCATTAGCTGGAAACGGAGCGACATTAATGGTAATCATAATTATTTCTACATTATTGCATGGCATTTCAAAATACACTTATTTCGATGGGAAGAAAACAATTAATAGGTAGATATTAAAACACATACCCCTATCCCATGTCAAAGATATGTAAATTTAGGATTTTTTTTATATTTATACCTTTGTGCTCGCATCATATTCAATATTTACAATATATTAAATTATGCAATAAATTATCTATATATGTGTTATGCCTCTAAACAAGGTCTAACCAGAGGTTACAGAAAAAATATATGTGTAATCTTTGGTCTAACTTACTACAATGGTGTTCTGAACAAAATTTCGTGACAACCAAAATTCTCTCAGTTTTCTCTGGCAGTTGAAACGACCCTTATAAATTTTTATTGCTATCTTAGCATCATATAATTGTGAGATTTAGATTGTAGATTTATAAATTCTTTGTCAATATAAAAACGTTTTGATATTTAGATAATAATTTGGTATTAATTAATTGGTATTAGAAAAAATATTCGTATTATAGGCCGGTCAAATGGTGTAGCAGAAATCGCTAAAATCGCAAACTAACGGCTAGGTCTGATTTTTTAATATGTTAGGACCACTACCAGTAGGTTAAATCCAAGTTTGCAGGTTCTAACGACCTGTGCTAACTTCGTAGCACTCGAAAAACCGCGAAATGTTCGCACTTTTTCGGGTTTTTCACTATATCTTCTAAACTATGCGTTTGTTCATAAAACATGTTATTACATTTTTGAAGTAGATTTTTCTACAATTTGAATTTGAGACTAGAACCAGCTCTGTAGGTATAATAGTTACCAAGATACAGCCCTCCAAAAATGGCAATTTTTCCAAAAAAGTAAAATTTTAAGATTAGGTCAACTTTCGTCCCTGAAATCGGGGAAAATTTTACCGGTAAAGTCATAGGGGAAGATGTAATTGGCTTTAATTTACGCATAGACCGACGTCTGTAGGTCAGATAGTGCCTCACAATGCTTAAACATCCTAAAAATCTTGATTCAGACCTTCAATCAACGCTACTAGCTTTTTTAATTTTTCTAGATTGCCTGCATCTCACCCGCAAAATCGAATCTTAGCGAGACTCTGAACACTCTTCGATATGCTGCAAGTGCCAAGAAGATACGTAGTAAGCCAGTAGTACTAATGGTATGTATAATTAACTATTTATTATTGTATTATGTTGTAAAGAGTCATTTGTCCACGACCGTTTGATAACTATAATATATTTGAAGTGCTGTATAATGGAGCCATTATACAATAGTACTGAATAATAACATTAGTTTTTCATTACAACACTTTACATTTGATTTGCATATATTTCCACCCACGCCAAGGTACACCAACAACATTCCGAATATTTGTATAGAGAACTAAAAGTAAGCAAAAATATTTGACAATTCTTTCAAAAATTTATTAAGAACTGAAAAACAACTCGTTCAAGATAAAAAACGTACAGTGATCGTGGATAAATTAGAGTACTCAACACGCAATTTATTTACCATTATTGCGGACCGGCACCACTGACTCAGCCGGGGTTATCTAATAGAGATTGTTGTAATATACTTACAAAAACCGTATACTAAGGAATATTTATAGTGCGATTATATACACTCCCCGGCACAAAATTCCGTCACCCTAAAATTTTGCCCAATTTTGATGTTTTATAACTTTTTTATTTTTCATCTGATTTTCATAAATGTTTTACCAGTCTGTAGATCAGTTCATTGTGTGTCTTTTTAATTATTGTAATAAGTCATATTTTTCGTCCAGGCAATATTATACAGGGGTAAATCAAAGTGTTGTTTTTTGTCGTAAACTCAAAACACCATGTGGAAAAATTGAGGCGAATAATTTTGTTTACAAACTGTTTACTGCCATCTTAGACATATTGTAAACATTTTGTTTTTTGATTCATCCCATTATCTCATTTCTTCTGCGAGCAGCAAAATTTTAAATGAAACGCTGTTAATTTTATCATTTTTAATTAAAAAACATCGACGTTGGCTAAATACGCGGTTATTGTGACAGAATATTTGACAGTACAGTTAATTTAGTGTGTTGTCATCATGGTAACTACAGCAGACGTAGGTAGAATTGTTGCCTTAATAGAGGATGGCCGCAATAAGAGTTATGTCTCCCGTACTCTGGGAATTGCGCGGTCTACAGTTTGTGATGTTTGGAATAGGTATCTACAGACGGGAAACTTTATTAGGCGGCAAGGCTCTGGCAGAAGGAGAATGACCACTCAAGCTGATGATCACTTTGTCATTATGGGTTCTTTAAGAGATCGAAGAGCTACTGCTGTGTATCTAAAAAATGACTTGCAAATGGTACGTCGAGTAAGTGTAAGTGAAAGAACGATACGTAGAAGATTGTTAGAAGCAGGATTGCATTCACGAAGGCCAGCAGTATGTCCAAAATTGCTTCCTCGGCATCGACAACACCGACTGAGATTTGCAAAAGCGCATGCTGACTGGACTGTAGAACAGTGGGGAAACGTACTATTCACAGATGAATCCAGGGTTTGTTTAAGGTCGCCGGATGGTCGTGAACGGGTATACAGACGTAGAAATGAAAGATATGCAGACTGCATCATATCTGAGCGACTGCAATATTACGGTGGTTCAGTCATGGTTTGGGCGGGTATTTCTACCGATGCACGTACTGACCTTGTATTTGTTGAAAATGGAGCACTAACCGCCCACCGTTACATTGAGGAAATCCTCTAAGAAATTGTTGTTCCATTTGCTCCTTTCATTGGGAACCAATTTACATTAATGCATGATAATGCTAGACCTCACGTTGCACGGGTAGTGAGCGAATATCTGGATGAGGTTGGACTTCCAAGATTGGACTGGCCCGCATGTAGCCCGGATCTCAACCCAATCGAACATCTTTGGGATGTTCTTAAAAGAGCACTCCGTCGCCGTCCTGTGCAACCACTAACCTTGCAAGACTTACGGCTGGCGCTGACAGAAGAATATCAGGCTATTCCTCAAGACAGAATAAGTAATCTTATTAATTCGATGCCACGAAGAATGCAAGCTGTCATTGCTGCGAGAGGAGGACATACACGTTATTAAAATTTGTCTTTATTAATTAATTTTGTGATATACCTAGTGGATGTTTTTGTTAATAAAAATAAGCTTGAAATCAGCGTTTCATTTAAAATTTTGCTGCTCGCAGAAGAAATGAGATAATGGGATGAATCAAAAAACAAAATGTTTACAATACGTCTAAGATGGCAGCAAACAGTTTGTAAACAAAATTATTCGCCTCAATTTTTCCACAGGGTGTTTTGAGTTTACGACAAAAAACAACACTTTGATTTACCCCTGTATAATATTGCCTGGACGAAAAATATGACTTATTACAATAATTAAAAAGACACACAATGAACTGATCTACAGACTGGTAAAAAATTTATGAAAATCAGATGAAAAATAAAAAAGTTATAAAACATCAAAATTGGGCCAAATTTTAGGGTGACGGAATTTTGTGCCGGGGAGTGTATTTAATCTGTCTCAAGCAATCGTTGATTGCACATCATTTTAACTAAGTATTTTGTTCAAGTATTTTGGTTTCTCGTCTTCGGCTCGCGACGTACCTAAACCTCGCCCTGCGTTAATAATCGCTGTCATCAATTGCTCGTTGAATAACATACTATTCGGTAAGTAGTATTTGTAAATTCCACTTTCCTGGCGGATCCGCCGCTTTTCGTCAGGTCTTTTTCCAGGCATCGAGGATGCAAAGTTTGTATCTTGATCTATTCTAGGTTACTTTATAATCTTAGGTAGAGGAAGGCTTCGTTTTCCCAGATATAGGGCGTTAAATCTTCAGTTTTCTTGGAAACGTTCTGGCAAGGACTAAAGTTTAAATTATTCTAAAATTTGGAACATGTTTTTTGCATGACTATTTCCGTCGTCTTAATTTAATTTCCACCAATCACAAACGCGCAATTTTGAATTACAAATGGTTTCTAGATTAAAAAACTATATGACAGCACCTGTCAGCAGTTTTTTCGAGTTTACCGCGGCAAAACTTAACAGCTGTTGTCACCAAAAATTACAATACCTTTCATAACAAGTAATTAAGGTGTAATTAGAACACCAGAAAACGACGCTAAACAATTTTTCTGTTTTTATTCTCAATACATTTTGTAATACTGTTTTTAAACAGTGCTAGTCAGCTTATGCAGTGAAAATGAATCGCTTTGGAAGTGATTGTATGACTAATATTGATCTGGCGATTGAGACAAGTGTACCGTACAATACCGTTAAAACCCATACGTCAATATGGAAACAGTTTACGGAATTCTGCAAGGAAAAGAAACACGAGCTTTTGGAAACTACAAGTTTAGAGCAACTAAACCTAATCCGGAAAGAATGGGCGTGGAATATGAAGAAAGAAAACGGTGAAAATTACAAAGAACTAGTTGTGATGACAATGTGGAACACCGTTGCAAAAAAATGCAAGAGATGTATTTTATGAAGTGGAAAATAATTTTTGATCCATTTAAAGATATTATATTTAAGTCTAGTAGGGAAGCTCGTAATGCGAAATGAAGGAATTTGCAGATGTGCGCCAATAAAAGGAAATCGAGCTCTGCTTCATTAAAATTGGAGGAATATTACGCAATGGTTTCATTATGGAACGAAGACACTGCGGTGAGACTCTAGCGAGAAATTGAGGTTGATAGTTGCATTGTCATTATATAAATAGTTTGCATTGCTATTATACAAGTGGTTATATTATCTTTATGCAAGTAGTTGTTCTACCCTTATTTCACTAGTTATATATTGCCGCTTAACTGTTTGTATTGCCATTATACAAGTGGTTATATTATCATTGTACAAGTAGTTGTTCTACCATTATTTTACCAGTTGTATTATGTACCACTTCTTAACTGTCTATATTGCCATTATACAAGCGAATATATTGCTAGTATACAAAATGCTATATTGCCTTTATTTAAATAATCGTATTACAATTATACAGGTAACTGTATTATTATTATACACTTACTGTAATGCCATTATACATGTGAAGGGTAATAAAAAAAATTACTGTAATGGTTATATATTTTCAATAGAAATTTAAGAACAAAGAGATCGACTTCTAAATATACATACTTATAATTATTAGTTATATTAAACAAAATAATTTGAAAATTACTTTTAATACCCGCATATTATGTAACTTTTGTTATTATGCTGAATAGGTGTAAAAGTGTGGTGAAAAGGAAGATTAGATTGAAGAATAATATTTAGATTATTTCGTGTTTCTGTTGTGTTGAAGAGTAAGGTTCCACTGCTTCAGTCTCTCCTTTCGCTGCTGTTTTTTTTCTTGAATGTCTTCAAAGTTCTGAAACGATATTACTTTTCAGATGATGGTAAATAGAGTGTAAAATAGTCTTTACTTTACACACTAGTTGCATAATAATTTCAGCTTTGTTGACCACATTATTTTATGTTTGTCTTTACCCACCCAACAATTTATTTTACAACCAATTTGCTATCATGTCCCGACGAGTTTCAATATTTTGCAGTTTCCAACATTGCATGAATAGAAATGACGTTCATCACTAATAAACGTGTAAATTAATCATAATTTTAATGTGCATTAGGTGGATATTGCTGTTTAATTTCAATGTAGAAATAAAAAATGTTACTCATAAACAATAGAAAATAAGGTTTCCCAAAATGGACCCCCTCCACCAGTATCAAAGATGGCCGTTTTAAGAATTGCATTTAATTTTTTGCAATAAATCGATATTTTAAAACATGAATATTATTATTAAATAAGGTTATGTTAAAAAAAATGTATTTTTGTGTTTGTGGCGTGTAGGCTTATAGGCGACTCAATATCTATCTAATCTCAGATCCTAGCCGTGCGTCGCGGCCCCTTCGCGGTCCATTGTATTACCTACCTATTTATAATTTTTATGAACTGCTATTAATCTGACTTACCTTCAAATCTTTTTAATTCTTCATGTGAGAATTGAAAATTTTCCATAGTAAACAAACAAAAGAACACACACTCGCAAGACGAAGAATAAGCATCAACTTTTATAGTAATAATATGAATATTATGAATTGAATATTATAAATGATTATTTAATATATGCAGTACGCACCCAACAGATCTAAACACTGAACACTGAACAGGTCACAGGTCGTCGAGTCGTGGGGTGTCTGCTGTACCAATCAATTAACATGCACTTCTACGCGCCAATTTAAAATAATATAGTGGCAATACAAACTGTGTTAAAAAAATCAAATAAAATTTATTGCAATTCGAAACGTTCAGTATTGACTACACAACTCGAAAGTAGAATAAGTAGATAAACAGGTTACGTATTTCTATAATACAAGAAGGTAATTTGTGATTACACAAAGTTAATCAATGCGATGCCAATTCACCTGTTGTATTGGATCATGTTTAATGAATATACAACTCTTGTATAGCATTTTACACTTGCATTATAGCAAGTAACAAAAACGGATTGCATTATTGTAATATATACAAGAAGGCAATTTGTGTACATACAAAATTGTATATTCGTTAATTAACACTGGCCAAAACAACTGTTGTATTGGCGGTTTGTCTCAGTGCTTATGATATTACTTACAAAAATACATGAAAATATGATAATGAAAGTCCGAATATTCATCTCATCACATATGTGTACATCCTTTTTTGAAAGTTATTACAAAAGTGGTAAAACCTAAACCTGTCGTTATAGCGCGGTTACGATTTTTTATTATTATTGAAAGATTATGCGTCCAATCAAAAGAAAATGTTTTCATCCGGAAAAAAAGGAAGGCGAGATTGTCCAGTCCGACATCTGCAACAGTGATATTATTGCAGCTACTGAACTCGATAATCGCGCCCTTTTTTTGCTAAACCGCTAAGACCATTTTTACCACTATTGTAATAACTTTCAAAAAAGGACGGATAAATGGTTCAGAAATTCAGTAACTTTTTTAATGACAAAACTGGGAATGTCAGCAGGAGCAGATGATTTTGGCCTTAAATGTTTTAGTTAATAAATTTAATATTTCCTTAGCAGTGAATGGTTTTAAAAGCAAAGATTTCTCCATAGCCTTTGCAAACTAAAATGTATCCATTGCTTGGACTATAGATAAGGCTTGGGAAATTGGAAATTTGCTTTATAAACATATTAATATCGTGACATTGGTATTATCTTAATTCATATCAATTATTATTAACACAAAAACAAGTGTGTCTTAAATATTAATATCAAAGTCTTAAACATTAATTTAAAAAATATTATTGTATTTTCAGGACCCGCGCGAGGCATTAATCCTCAATCTAAAACGGGAAGTAACCGTTCTACAAAACGAGAATGAGCACCTCCGCTCTGCTCTGAATGTCTACTCGGAATCAACGTCAGGCGACGCATCTGCAGGTTGGTTTACGTATTTTATAATTAGATGTATTGTCTATTGTATATTATCAGCGCTGCTTACACACGATCGCGCATCTTCGAAGCCTCTGTGGCCCAATGGATAAGGCATCGGCCTCCTAAGCCGAGGATTGTGGGTTCGAGTCCCATCAGAGGTAGTCACTTTTGAACATATCTGAGTCAAAATACTATTTTATGGACATATATAATGCAAATTATTAATTTTGGGACGGAAAATTCAGGGAAAGTTTATATTAAGGAACACGCGTCAATTTTATTACATTGGACGTGAAGGGTTGTACAGTTAGACATCATTGTACAGTTAGACATTAGACAATATTGAAGGCTGAGCGAAGCGAAACATTGTCGTCGAACGGTAAATAACCCTTACCGTTCTTAATACTTAATATACTATTATGATTGCGATTGCATTGGGATAAATGCATCGACATTGGAAAAATTGTCACTATCTGCTTCTACAAACTGATTGTCAGACATGTCTACACACTATACAATAAATTACACCGACAAGTAACTAATAGAACACTAACCAGTAACTAAAAACTTTAAACCTCAAATTATTGTCAGATGGAAATATTAGAAATCGATACTTTGACGTCATACAAATCCTCGGCGACAGTCGTGAGGGCTCTTGGTCGGAAGATTCGATTACATTTAAATTTATATTATAAATTAGTGTAATCAAGTTTATTTGTTTTTGTTATTTTTGTATGAAATCTATTTTTTTAATTTGTTTTTTAGAAACACAATCATTCATTGTCAGTTACCATATTATTATATATAATGTTAACTCTTTTTGTCTCTTCAAATGGATTTCAGTTCAAAGTGGGCCATATTGTCATTACGCTGGCAGCCACCTGAAAGTGCACGATTTTTTTTTATATTGTAATGTGATCTTTTTATATTTCATTTTGACACTTATTTGAAACTTCAAACAAATATCAGTAATTAACTCCGTAATTTACAAACCACTTTATTAGTTTTCAAGTTTTAAAATGCCGCGGTGAACTGAACCTGAAAAAATGCGAGCTGTTACATTGCTTGAAAATGATTGGTCATCACAGGCAGTTGCAAATGAGCTAAATGTGAGTAAGAGTTGTATATTCAAGCTCAAACAAAAATGGAATGCAGTAGGAAATGTTCGCTACGTCCACGGCGGAGGGCGTCGTAAAATAAGCACTGTGGAGCAAGACAACCTCTTCCTAGACCATCTTAGAACGAATCCCTTTGAAACAGCAGTGACGGCCTGTTTCGAAACGGAGTTTCCTGGATCTGTGAGGTCTGCAAGGCGGCGGGTGAAGGGTTCAGAGTTACGAAATTATGCGGCAGCAAAGAAGGTATTTTTGGAGACAAGGCATAAAGAACAACGTCTTAATTTTGCGACCCAGTTTGTCGGTAGGCCCGACGACTTTTGGAATAATGTCATATTTTCCGAGGAAAAGGTCTTTCAGTCGTGTCATGATGGTTCCATCCGCGTCTACCGACCTCAGAATTCGAGGTATGAAGAGAGGTATATTAAACCTACCGACCGGAGTGGACGTTTTTCCATCAATGTTTGGGCATGGATAAGTTCCCTAGGTCCCGGTGTTTGCTGGAGAATAGGAGAGCGCATTACCGGACAGAGTTACATACGCATATTGGACAATATTATGCTGCCGTCCGTCACGATGTATCCTCAGAATTTTATTTTCCAGCAAGATAATTGCTCAATTCATACATCAAGAATTGTAACTGTAACTGGATTAATGAACACAACATAAACGTGCTACCTTGGCCCTCAAAGTCGCCCGACCTAAACCCAATTGCATGTTATAATAGACCTGGTAATAGACATTTCCGCCCAGCAAATGCCGAAGAATTGTGGAGAGCAATTGAAAATGCTTGGGACAATATCAACGTAGATTACACGAGGACACTTGTTTTATCAATGAGGCGTCGATCGCAAGGTGTAATAGACTCAAATGGCGCCTGGACGAAATATTAATTTTATACAGACCTACTCGCGTTGGAATTTTGTAGTTTTAAGTTACTTAATTTTTATAATTTAGTTTATTTTGAACATTTTTGGGACGTTCTTTGTTAATTTGGATTTTTTTTTGATAAAATAATAATACACTTTTTAATTTTGATAAGTAATAATTAGACAATTGTGAATGTCATAATGACACATCACATGAACCTCAAATTTCAAAGTCAGTTTTACAAATAAACTTATAACGAAATCTGATATAAGAGTCGTGCACTTTCAAATGGCCGCCAGAGTACCTTAGTCGTTACCCACCGTCAGGCAGATACAAGCCAATAAGCCTGATGTTCTTCTAGGCCAAGCATTCTAGACAAGTGGCGACATAAACTCCTACCTGGATAACAAAAATATGGACATATTGGAAAAAAAATGAAATATGAGCTTCTATTTCTTTCAACTCGCGCCTGAATGGCGAACTTAACCTAAAAAAATCGCGCAAAGTTACAGAAAACAGTTTTTTGTAAATAATTAAAAAACTATAGCTCCTATCGAGAAAAGTTAAATGAGAAAATTGTAGATGCTTTACGTACTTTTCGAGTTATAGCATACCGTAAAAATACCGCTGAAAATCGGGTTCTCTAGAACGCTATAAGTTACTATAAGTTACTAACTCTATAGTTACTATAAGGTTCCCATAGTTGCTTGGGGTACATAGGTATAGCTAATGAAAAGCTAATAAAAAACTTTTGTGAAAATTTTTAAAATGCCTACTGATTATTTAACGAGATATATCTGTGAAGAGTTGCGCTGTTTTTTTATTTCAAGGGTCAGGAAATTGATTTGAAAACATTGCACTTTTTTTGGCAGGTTTTGTTGCTCTAACTTTCTCAGTTTTTATTTGCCGGAAATGGCAGTTACGGGAATCAATTACTGGTATTTTTTCACGATTGTGTTAATATGCATTTTATAATAATGATTTCGTACATAATACGCAGATTATTATATTATACATACCTAATACACAGATAAAGTTATTAAAAAGAAGCATGTAAAAAATGGGCAATGTTTTCAAATTAATTTTCTGACCCTTGAAACAAAAAAAAATATCGTTTTTTTGTTTCAAGTTTGTTTCAACTGTTCAACAGGATGAAAGCGTAACTCTTCACAAATAAAATGAGCGTTTTCTCGATGCACTAGCACCACCCCCGAGAAGATATAGCGAACTTAAGAGAGCATCTTATTCGCGAAAAATCTATATATCTCGATAAATAATCAATATTATAAAAACGTTATAGTTAATGAGTTTTAGAGAACCCGATTTTTAGCGGTATTTTCGATATAACTCGAAAAGTATGAATAATATCGAAAATTATGATAGAAGCGTTTTGATAGATTTTTTTAATATCTACAACTTTCTCCTTTAACTTTTTTCGATCGAAGCTATAGTTTTTTAGTTATTTCCAAAGGATAAATGTAGGTAATTTCTGCAAATTTAACATTGGGCCGTGATAGAATGCTTCGACTATTCATAAAGTTTTCGGCTCCGACCGAAAAGAAGTTGGTCCTGAAAGAGGGGGGAAATCGGACGAGGTATCGAGATTTACTCTTCGAATGCCTGTATCCAGGTTGTCCTGTTAAGATCATGGTTCTCATTATCGCTCTCTCTCTCTCTCGGCTCGCTCGGAGGTATGCGACAGCCATAGCGCTCTGAATTAAAATCGTAGCGGCATGGGGATGCCGTCATTCGGCAGATACCATAGCCGGGAAGGTGCAGAACTTAGTCACACTGTCTCTGGTCACACTCAGTTCGTTGCGTCTACTCAGGACATATGAGTTGCGGCCTCAATGATCATTCTGCATTCACCCCCACGGACGTGGGGACTGTGGAGAGCTCATTGACTATCGATGCTGATTACTGACAGGATAATCTGGATCAGTCGGACTGACCAACACAAGAATTAATTTGTCATATAGTGTAGGTACTTTCCAGATAAAGATTACATAGTTTAACAGATGAGGATCAACTGTATACGATTATAAAAATAAATGTGATGTTTCTGTTCTTCTTATGGCGTCCTTATGTAGAGTTTTTGTTAACACCATATATTTGTTTTACAGACCAACGGGCGTTAGGGCCGCCGCATCACCTCGATTTGGAAGAGCTTGCTCAACTAGAGGGACCCCAATTGGCAGATTTAGTTCGGCTTTACATGAAAGAGAATGAAGTTCTCAGAAAAGATAACGAGGAATTATTTTCGTCTAGAGAGCTCCTGCAGAGAGATCACGAGATTGTGTGCAGGGAAAACGAGCGATTATTGAAGAAGTTGGAGGAGGTCAATTCGTAAGTAACACCTTTATATTTTGGTCGTCGATATAATATTTATTTTAGTGTATGTTGCAGATCGCCTCTGATTCCAGCTCGGCCGGCTTTTTCCGCGGAAATGCTGAATTCAGACGTGGATTCTTCGACGAATATTTGGACAAATCCGTTAGAGGAAAAGGCTTCGGTAAATACTTTACTCTTTATTTATATTATTCTATATTTACACTATTATATATTGGTTTATAAATTTTGCATACTTTTAGAGCTCACCTAAGGAAATTCCTGATTTCATAAAAAAGGAATTAGACAAACGACAAATTGGTGGAAGGTAAGCCTCTCCATTAAATTTTGCAAAACATTAATTTAATAGTTTTTGGCGATATATAGGAAAACACCAACCCGTGGACCTCGTAGATTCAACTCGTTAGAAGATAAGCCAAACGCACCCAAAGCAGTACGATTAAAGAATTCGGAGTCGATTGATATACCTGAAGGGTAGGTAACTAACTCCTTAGTAATCTATTAATATTATTTGTCCGCGACCGTTTGATAATAACCCAATAATATATTTCTTAAGTGTGGTATAATGGTATCCATAATAGCATAATATTGAATAATAACAGCTGATAATGATTGTAGATACCACAGTTTGCGTTTGATTTATATATGTTGCCATAGCAACGTACGCTCACAACATCCCGAGTACTTGTAATGATAAAATGAGAACAAAAGGCATATGTTTGCTTTTTGACCGCCGCCAGTGCCAACTGATGACATTGACGTTTTATAATAGAAATTGTGGAATTTATTGTGGTCAAATTTTTTATATTAGTGCAGATCGTACAGCTGACCATTATTTAACCCCGTCAACCTTGCTTTAGAATGATATAATAGAGAACATGATAAAAATTTTGAATATAAAAAATACTACAACACATAGCGTAATGTTCTAATGAAACGTCTACTTAAAAAAAACAAGATTTCTAATTCCGCGCGATCAATATGAAGAAACGAGCTGTGCCGTCACAGCCTGCAATATTCGGTAGGCATTGCGCCGGACAGCGGCCGAACGAACTATGAAGTCAAGCGGTCAAGTGCTGGGATCTCCCGTAGTCGACCAAATCGGTCTCCTAGTCGTTTGTAAATTGTAGGATGTGGCGTCACGACTTTAAACCTGTTTGAAACGGTTCGCTCGCGCGCGGGACTTATAATAATTTATAACAAATGTATTATTAGGTATTAAGACGTCATATTTTGCATATCTCATGTTCCAGATTTTGCATATTAACAATTACAGTTATAAACAGTAGTCAATTTTGAACTGGCAGTTTTGACAAGGTTTTAATAATACGTTAAAATAATATACGTTATGATTTAAGACTTATGGTATTTGAGGTTTTTGGAGGGATGGGGGAATTGACCAGGGATGAGGGAAAGTATTACGTTCTTCGTATACCAAGCAGATACTCGTTTCTTTCAATTTAAGTGTTTAGATTATTTTCTTTTATTGTTGTATTATATCAGTTTTCGGGTTATTTCGTTTACACACGAAAATTTTAATTAAATTTATTATTTGTCCTCTAAGAGTTTTTTAATCTTGGTTATTACTTCTTTTTTTAGAATTTTTGTCACTTCCATATGTTTCATCAAGCAGACATATCGTTTCTTTTAATTTAAATGTTAATATTGTTTTCTTTAATTGTTTTATTATTTAGTTTCCGAGATATTTCTATTACACATGGAAATTTGAATTTAATTTATTATTTTTGTTTGTGTTTAATCTTGGTTATTACTTAGTTTTATAACGGCTCAGGGGGGTTTGGTACCTATGTGGGTTCGTGAAATGAATCAATGCCCCTAGTATACGATTCCGTTTATTACTAAACTACAAAGCAAAGTTAATTCTAAGAAATTAGGAATATTATTGTCGCGAAGATTGTCAGTTTTAAGTATTTTTTTAGTATTCATAATTTTCATGTTTTGATCTTTGAGACTACTGTACCTACCTACAAGTCTCCTAATAGGGAACATTTTTTTATTGCATAAGAATGTTCTACCATGCCGAAAAATAAGATATACAAAATATGACGCCTTATTTCCCAATAATAAATTTGTTATAAATTATTAAAGTCTCGCTTGCGAGCGACCCGTTTGAAACAGGTTCAAAGTCGTGACGCCACAGGTTACAATTTACAAACGACGAGGAAACCGATTCGGTCGGCTACGGGAGATCGCAGCACTCGGCCGCTTGATTTCATACTTCATACGGCCGCTTTCCGACGCAACGCCTACCGAATATTGTAGCTTGTGACGTCACAGCTAGTTTCGGGCCGCTCCAATTTTATCGCTGTTCAGATCCTTCATACTGATGGCGCGGAATTAGAGAATAAATCCTGTTTTCTTTTGAAATGCACGTTTTATTACAACGTTACGCTATGTTTTCTAGTATTATTTTTATATTTAAAAATTGAAAAGGATGTTATTGAAAATTTATTTCGATAAATTCTATTCCGATTTACTGTTTGCTAACTAAATTAGTGTTACATTAAAATATCATCCATGTTAAGAATATGTGTTATTTATTTAGTAGGATAGATACAACGACGGCTGTACCACCCCAAAGACGCTTCTCTATAGCGCAACCTTCAGAAAATGCAACAAATGGTGACAGTAATCACGTTATTAAAAATCCCGAATTATTTGGAAGTATTATATCTTTAGAGGAAGTAGTAAATTAGAGATCCAAAAGAATTTACGTTAATCATATTATTATAAATAATGTTGATATAGTTCGTAAGATGTAGATTATATTAATAGTTAAGATTTTGCAGAGACAATTATGTAGAATGTTAAAAGTAAATAAAAACAGAATGTATTTTAAATTATATATTCTATATTTCTATTGTAGGTATGCCTTTTATTTACTTACCTCTGATTATTTTATTTATATATAATTACAATGTGGTGACTGATGAGAAATATCATGTCAATCCAAATAAAGTACCTACTACCTATTGAAGATTACACTAAATTTTATCTAAATGATAATACATAATTAACATAATAGGTAGGTATATATTTTTTGAGGTTAAAGTTACACTAGGTACACTTCTTGGTAGACTATTAATTATTAAATAATTAATTGTGTGTTGAACTGCTGTTAAACTAAAGGGTAAGTTTGAATATAAATACCATATTTCAAATTTTGTTATTGTTGGTATTATAAGGAGAATCAGCAGTAATATACTATGATATTGAGATATGCAGGTGATATGATTCATTTTAACTCACGGTACAATCGGTACATAGACAGTTTTAACTTGAAACGTAGGTGGATATGAATATATATTCCATAGATTAATATATTTATATATGTATTCCTTCAGAATTCCTTTGGAATGGTCACGACACATACTTACATTGTATTGTGTAGGCAGTATAGCGGATTAGTTCTCAGGCGCACGCCTGGGGCCTCACGATCGAGGGGGCCTCGGGCCTCAATCTCTTTCCAATTGTATAAAATATGTAAGAGACAAATTCGAAGATATTGAGAACGATGAAAATGTATTAACAGAGATTAGGGATTATAAAGGCAGTGAAGGAAGAATAAGGAAAGGAAAATTACAGTTTCGAGAAACATCCAACAACAATGAAACAAGTTTCGATGCTAGACAGCCTTTTATAGTCAATGTACAATCGGCGACACCACATAGTCACCGGCCACATACGCCCTCCCTTTCGAACAAACCAGTGGTATCACGATTGTACATTGTGAGGCTCTCAGCTTCGGAGAGGAGGTTCTATCTCGAGCGCCACCGTCTGTTTAAGTGCAGACATATAGTTTCTAACAGACATATATGAGAATGAGAAAATTCCGCATCGTCAAAAGAAAACCCGATGTCATTGATGAGCGGCGCGAGCCGACTTTGATCTCGTCAAAGCGTAGCCGCATCCTTTGACGATGCGGCATTTTCTCATTCTCATATATGTCTGTTACAGCAGACAATACGACTTTTCCCTAAAGGCAGTATCTGTAGGGGCCACGAAAACTTCGAGTGGAGAAGGGCGGTATGTGATGTACAAATAGGCCTTGTATTACCCCATCTTAAGAAATACACAGATTTATGGTTATAATATAGGTTGACTTCCAGATTTATATTGTCTTAAGCCTGATTTATAAATTGTTGTCCGTCCGCCCGCCCGGCCGTCCTCCCTCCTGTAGAAAGTTCAGCAGTATATAGGAATAAATTATCTTATCCAGCTACCGTATTCGGTCTTCCCGTAGAAAGATGAGCAACTTTCATGATTATTCCGTTGCGGCCTTACGGCAACCAATGGGCGGACACGAATACTTACAAGCGGGCGTTGTTGACATTTCATATTCTGCTCGTTGCTTGTTCTTGTTGCTTGTTCTTGTTGCCTGTTTATTTTATTTAAAAAACATCAGGTAATGAGACATTGAGGCATTTGAGTGAGACATTTTGTTTATATTGTATATTCATGTTATGTACTTTAGATAATTTTAATAATGCATAATGTATGTATGTTTCTCGGGTATTTTCAAATATAACCTCTGTCAATAAATGTAGTATCTCTGTCAATACGGTAGTGCGATGCTCATGTGCCAGAACTACGCTCCGGAATTTTATAAATCGCTTTTTGCCAGGGAGCTTACGGGAAGTTTATCTATGCGGGTACGGGAATCTACCTATAAATCAGACTTTAGACAGTATAGATTATAGGTATATTTTTTAGCAGTTGTTCTGTAAGGTAATCAGTCTGAGCATACCAACAAAGAGATTGATCAAAACTCCTAGATTGATTAAAACTTCTATCTAGTCCGCGTTTTTTTACGCAGCAAATTATCAACCTCATTATGGAACCTATCGTTTTCTTTGTCGCAGCGATTTTACAGCGATGCGTGAAGAACATGGCACTCCTGCTATCGCAATGAAAACGGGGCTCAGTTTAAAAAAAGCGGGCCTCATAACTTAATTTCTGTGACTAGGCAGTAGGCTACAGACCGTAGCCGTCCTGAAAGTGTCGACACTTAAAACTTTGACAATGTGTCAAAATTATTGTCAACCTTACAGCTTACGTGTTTTGAGGTAGTAAGTGTATTAATGTGTACATGGCACAGTTTTGATTAGTAAAATGAAAGAAAACATTAAATTAATACATTCAAATATTTTAGTTCTTTTCAAAAGTAACGTTGGTACTAAATGAGACTGCCGATTTTTCCAACCGTGCGCAGGAAGGCTTGCGCATTGCAGTTCTTTGTCCGTTCGCTTTCATTACATATTTGTCTACCGGTTGTCGAAACCTGAATATATGAGTTTTATAAAGTGATATTATACATAAAAGCAGACTTATTAAACTGTTCTTTTGTGTCCGATGTCTAGTGCTGAAATCGTAGACAGCTCCGTTGATCCCCCAGCTAAAAAGCGGAAGCTTGATTCAAACACTACTACCCCTGAAATGGCGAACAATGAAGCTTCAGGATCCTCTCAACCCGGTGACATCGATGAAGGGCTATATTCTCGTCAACTATACGTTTTAGGGCACGATGCTATGCGTCGGATGGCCACAAGCGATGTTCTTATATCAGGTTTGGGTGGTTTAGGAGTAGAAGTAGCAAAAAATGTTATCCTTGGTGGTGTTAAGTCAGTGACTCTTCATGACGAAGCTGTTTGTGCAATCGGTGATTTGTCATCTCAGTTTTATTTTTCTGAATCTGATATTGGTAAAAATAGAGCTGAGGCTTGCTGTAAGCAACTTTCTGAGCTGAACAATTATGTACCAACCAGATCATATACTGGTCCCATGACCGAAGACTTTCTTAAAAAATTCAGCGTTGTGGTACTCACATCCAGTACACGTTCAGAACAGCTAATTATTAGTGAAATTACTCGTATAAATAATATAGCATTAATTATCGCAGACACAAGAGGTTTATTTGGCCAAATATTTTGTGACTTCGGACAATCCTTCACAGTTGTTGACACAAATGGTGAGCCTACAGTATCTACAATGATTGCTGATATTTCAAGAGATAAGGAAGGTATTGTAACGTGCATAGACGATACGAGACATGGAATGGAAGATGGCGATTATGTTACATTTTCGGAAGTTCAAGGTATGACCGAATTAAATAATTGCAGTCCTATAAAAATAAAAGTATTGGGACCATACACATTCAGCATTGGCAACACTATTAATTTTTCTAAATATGAACGTGGCGGTAATGCGTCTCAAGTAAAAATGCCTAAGGAGCTACATTTTAAATCTTTCAAAGAGTCACTTCAACATCCAGAATTTGTAATAACTGATTATGCAAAGTTTGACCATCCACAACAACTACACCTCGCATTCACCACATTGCATAAATTTGTGGAGAAGAATAGTAGAGTTCCAAAACCGTGGAATGATGAGGATGCTGCAGAATTTGTGTCTTTAGCAAAATCTATAGCTGTGAATGGTTCAAATGATAACGAAGTTAATACTAGTTTATTAGAAGTATTTGCTAAAGTTTCTGCTGGAGATTTAAATCCCATGAATGCCACAATTGGTGGTGTCGTTGCACAGGAGGTGATGAAAGCATGTTCTGGAAAGTTTCACCCAATATATCAGTGGCTTTACTTCGACGCTATTGAATGTTTACCTACGGACCGTTCCGAGATTACTGAGGAATTGGCTGCTCCCTCTGGAAGTCGATATGATGGTCAAATTGCAGTTTTTGGGAAAGAGTTCCAGAATAAAATTGGTAAAGCAAATAATTTCACATAGTGTATTCAGTAATTGATATTTTGACATATATGTTTTCAGCTGCTCTCAAATACTTTGTGGTAGGAGCTGGCGCCATAGGTTGCGAGTTATTGAAAAACTTTGCTATGATTGGCTTAGGAACTGAGGGCCGTATTACTGTTACTGATATGGACTTAATCGAAAAATCAAACTTAAATCGTCAGTTCCTCTTCCGGCCGCAAAATGTTCAGCAGCTTAAATCTGCTACTGCAGCAAGGGTAAGTCATTAATAGTTATACAAAATATAGTTAATACAAGGTCTAATGTATATACCTACCCTACCTTTGACTTGTATGACTGTCGGGCATAGGATTTTTAATATTATGATATGTTGTGCAATGGTAATACAATTTATGTTTTGGATTTTTTAATGGTTGATGGTCGGTTCATGCAGCTTTTTTAGTAATAAGAATAAAAGTTAAACATGGTGCCATTCAATGATAGTATTCATGAAGTGAATTAAATTTTAGTATTGATTTTAGACATAAGGCGTAACCTTGAAAGTAAGATGACATTCAAGTTTAATCATAAAAATGTTAACTAAATGCAAAGTGCGCAAGAGCAACTTACTGCCGAACTTTAAAGAAAATCGCCAATGCTTTGTTCTGTAACATCAAAATAAAGTATATTTCATATAGGTTGTTGTTTCAGTAGTAATATCTCATATGGAAATTAGAATATCTAAATTCACTAGTAAAATCATGCTATAATAAAATTAAAAGGTAACATAACCTTTCTTGTGATTGGCAAAATTACTCTTATATATATATGGATTTGAAGGAAATTGCACCAGTCCATTCAATAAACTACCATGTGGGTATGTTCCCAGGGTGTTTATTTGATTACACCCGATGTACCTATTCGATATATCAAATTTGCCACCAAGATTTGTGCAGATACTGCAGATTAAATAAAACATAACTTACTGTTGCCTACCGTCTTTTGCGAATATAATACAAAACAATTAAGTCCAAGGGTGTAAATGAATTCTACACTGGGTGAAATCACATCACTACTTCAGTATTTAGTGATGTGATATCAACCAGTGTATTCATTTACACCCTAATTATACCTTATACCCGGTAGAAACAATATTTTTATATATTCGTGTCATACATTATAAATGCTCGAAAGTAATACCAAATACCTCATATAAGAGGTTTAAATGCGTTTTTTGGAAGCTTTAACAACAACAAAATGTAATTTAAAATTGTTTGTACAACACTGCTGAAAGTAAACGACTCTTATAAATATTTTTTGTCATTTTAACATCATGTAATTCTGGCATTTGAAAGTACAGAGACTTGTCAATATGACCACGTTTTGATGCCTAGATTATAATTTGGTATTAGAAAAAATATTCTAATAAAGCCATAACAGGGTGTAATTCTTATCTTATTTTTAAAATCAATATTAAATAGGTGCTCCATTGCTAGCAATTACAGCTTCCAAACCGTCTTGGAATAGAATAAGCCAACGTTGGACAGTGAGCTACATCCCCATTTTCCCAAGCTTTCTCCACGGCCAACAAAAGTTTTTCCCTGTTTTGCGGGTGAAACATTTCTGGCATGAATTTATTTAATCCTTAATTTTGCCTTCCTTCCATATGCCAGCAGACTCCTGGAATGGCTGTGCTTAAGCCCACATATTAACAGAAAAACGGCCGTTACTATTAACTGGCTTTGGTATATCGTTCTTTGTACCGCGAATTTCTTGGTCGATACACACAAAGTGACCCATCATGTCAGGGACCTGAACATTTTTTCTTCGAAGAAAATGACATTAGATCAGAAATCTTCATTTGTCAACATAATTGTTGCCAAAGAATAGTCTTGCTTCTTGGTCAGTTGTGGTCAGATAACCAAGCCTTTTTAGCAGCTGCATAATTACTAATGTCGCTGTTTAATGTGGCATCTAGCTGTCAACAGGGAAGCAGGAAACTGAGTATTGCTTCTCCTGCAGCTCCTCCCCCATGATGGTATGGTAAATCCTTGCAACCATTTTCTTTTCAATTTGAATATGCACCTTTTGCTTACTTTGAAAAGACTGGCAATAGCACTTAAAGACCCAGCAGCAAAATAATTTACGAAGCATGTGTTTAAAACAATGCATCTGTAAGCTTCACCGTGGTTTAAAATTTTGAAATGGAAATAAGTCATTTTATTCCCAGGCATATATCTACCTACACATTACTTAAAAAATTTGAAGTTCTATTCCAGTCGAGGTGAAACAACAATTCGCCCAAAAAAACTTTTTAGGTACATACTTGTGACAAAATTTATTTTTAGCAAAGTTTTTAAGGACATAATATGTTCCTTTTGAAAACAAAGTCTTATAAAACTATAATTTTTCATCTGTCAAAGTAAAATAATTTTTGTAATTTTGTGTTGCATTTGCACTACTTGCTGATTTAGAACATTAAGTAATTGTAACATCATTGGTATCAGCGGAGTCGCTGTTGACTTCCTGACTGATTCCCAATTTTGATCTGTTAATTATTGATTTGCATTATAGTCACAAAAGACAGTTAGACCAAAAAGGCAAATATAGGTTATTTTACTTCATCTGCCCATACGAGTATTCTTGGCTGCAAATTTGAAATATTTAATACACTGGGTGTAATCAAATAACACCCTGGGAATAAACTCACGTGGGTGTTTATGAAATGGACTAGGTGCAATTCCAAACACTACTTACCTATTAGTATTCTTACTACTAAATAAGACTTGGTACTAATTTTTTATTCACTCCAGCGAGAGACTAACCAACTGTAAAAGTAAGAGTATGTTAAAAGAATTAAATTAAATTAATATGTTTTATAAAAGTGTATTAATTAATTAATGTTCTCAGTTTAGATGTATAATACTTTTACAATTATTAACAAACAGTTATGGTAATGAGTTGTTTTTTTATATACCTACTTTTGTTTTTTCTTTATTAATTTTTTACTAGAGTCTCAAGTGCATGTATTCCCACAAGTTTACTGCATATTGTTTTAATACAGTTATCAAGAAAATTCTTATATCTTCTGATTTTATTAAAAGGTAATTAAGAAAATGAACCCGGACGTTAATATAATTGCTCACGAAAATCGAGTTGGACCTGAAACCGAAAATGTGTATGATGATGATTTCTTTGAAGCATTGGATGGTGTTGCTAACGCATTAGACAATGTGGACGCCAGGATATACATGGATCGTAGATGTGTATATTATCGCAAACCATTACTAGAGTCAGGAACTTTAGGCACCAAAGGCAACACACAAGTCGTGATTCCCTTCCTTTCAGAATCTTACAGTTCCTCACAGGATCCCCCAGAGAAGAGTATTCCCATTTGCACTTTAAAGAATTTCCCCAATGCCATCGAGCATACTCTTCAGTGGGCCCGAGATAACTTCGAAGGTCTTTTCAGGCAGAATGCGGAAAATGCATCACAGTATTTGTCAGACCCAGATTTTATGGAACGCACTCTAAAGTTACCAGGTGTCCAACCACTGGATGTTCTTGAATCTGTGAAAGCTGCACTGATTGATGAGAGACCTAAATCATTTGCAGATTGCATTGCATGGGCGCGCATTCATTGGCAAGAACAATATTCTAACCAGATCAGGCAACTATTGTTTAATTTCCCGCCAGATCAACTTACCAGCACTGGCCAATTATTCTGGTCTGGACCGAAACGTTGCCCAGAACCTCTTACCTTTGATGTTAATAATACGCTTCATTTGGATTACATTGTGGCTGCTGCTAACTTGAAAGCCACTGTGTATGGTATTCCACCGAACAGATGTCGAACAGATATTGCTGATGTTCTCAGCAAAATAGAGGTAAATTATTTTTGTATTCATACAATAGTATGAATCAGTAAAGCAGTAATAGTAAATTTCTTTAAAAAAAAAATTTTTCGTAAAAGAAAAATTAAAAACCAAAAACTTGGTTAGTTGAATTTTTCACATAAATTTTGAGGTTATGTGAAAAAAGTGTAAATACAAAAGTTTTAGATCTTTTTATTACCTACAACTATGCCATTTAACTTTTTTCCATTGGACTTGTACTTTTGCCGGATATCGAGATAAACCAGGGGGTGAGTTTTTACCCTTAAAAACTCACCCCCTGCACTTCCCGACCTCATATCGCCCATAAATTATTTTTCCTTTCATTTTTGTTATATTCTCTTCCTTTTCCAACGGGTTTCATCCTACTATTATTTTTTTTTGGTTTCAAAAATTATCGATCCTGGTCTACAATGGAAGACTTGTTGATAACCTTTGAATAATGAAGTATTTAAGTTACCTAATATTTTAATTATCGTATATATATTAAATTGATTTAAATTGTGCTACGTACTTTGCATTATTTATATAATTAAAAATTGCAGGTGCCTGAATTTATTCCAAAATCAGGAGTAAAAATTGCCGTTACAGACTCACAGATGGCCATGAATGGAAACAATGTCGATTTGGACCGAGTCTCTCAGATTAGAGATGAATTACCGTCTGTATCGGAATTATGTGGCTTACGTCTAACGCCTCTTGATTTTGAAAAGGATGACGATACTAATTTTCATATGGATTTCATTGTGGCCGCTTCGAATCTTCGTGCTGCTAACTACAAGATTCCACCGGCGGATAGGCACAAGTCCAAGCTGATTGCAGGTAGAGTATAATTATTTTGTCTCTTCAAAAAGCCACTGTACCCGAAAATATAATGTTCCCTATTTCAGGAAAAATTATTCCTGCCATTGCCACTACTACATCTGTGGTGGCCGGTCTGGTCTGCCTTGAATTATTTAAGCTTACCAGAAGCATGAAGAGTGTAGAACCATTCAAGAATGGTTTCATCAATTTAGCCCTCCCATTCTTTGGCTTCTCTGAACCCATTGCGGCGCCCAAAATGGAGTATTGCGGAAATGATTGGACATTATGGGACCGATTTGAAGTGCAAGGGGATATGACGTTGAGTGAATTCCTTGGGTATTTCAAGGAGAAACACAATCTGGAGATTACGATGCTTTCTCAAGGAGTTTGTATGTTATACTCATTCTTTATGGCTAAAGCCAAGGCCCAGGAAAGGTTGGGTCTAACTATGTCTGAGGTTGTTAAGCGTGTTTCAAAGAAGCGTATCGAGCCCCATGTCAAGGCACTGGTTTTTGAGTTGTGCTGTAACGACTCTGACGGAAATGATGTAGAAGTTCCTTATGTCAAATACAATTTGTGTTGAGTGGATAGTTAAAAACTGCACTCTAGATAGGGCATTCAATGACTGTAAAATGTGTGCACTCTAATTACTATCCTACTGGGTAATTCAGGAATTGTGATCTTGTAAATTATTAATATTTTCTAAAAAAAAAATCAAGTAGGCCCCTTGTGTTTTATTATATAATTTAATATCTTTTCCACCCACCGATTATTCACGTAAGCTATGACTTAGATTTACAAAGGGATAGCATTTAAATAATCTAATGCAGTTAATAACATATTATGTAGGAGTGCTGTTATTTTTATTAAGATGTAGATCGTGGTAACATAGTGATTATTTTCCTAAACACTTTATTTTCGTGTGTGAAATTGTAATAAATTTGTTTAAAGCATTATTCAATTTTTTTCTTAATAGTTTAATTTTTGTAAAACATCAATTCAAATAAAATAAAATTTCACTACATGGTTTGTTTCCTTATTTTGTTATGAAAATTGTACTATCATTCTAGAATAAATAATAATATTTAAGTAAACTTATGTGTAAGAAAGTAGAAAAATAACAGCCCAAATTACGATATTTATACAAATGTTTCAGAGGATGAATAAAATTTACTTTTTATGTCGCCTTAATTATTCTCTATTTCTTTAACAAGATTGTACTATTTTACCATACCCGTAAAATATGAATAAGAAATATTTTAGTTTACTGAATTTTAAGACCGCAGCAATTTGAGACAGTAAATATATGTGGTTTAAATGACTTGGTCTATGGTTACGTCCGACTCCGATCAAATCTGAATGGTTTTCGGCTAAACTAACATTTGAATTTGTATGAAGATTGTCAAGAAGCGTCAAACCTACATTTCAAAACGTGTATAAAGGCAAACATGCTAGGTATATGATGTAACAAAGTTATTGTTTATACTTAAACATTAAAATATAATTTTGTTAAGCAAGCAAAAGCATTGAAATTTTACAATTATTAACAAATTGATGAGAACAGCAGATATGCATGTATATTGTATATATCTATTAAGACAGTGGGCATACAATTCGATGAAGAATTATTTTAACACCCATAATTACAATACACAGTATGTACTGTACAAAAGAAATGTGTGAAATGAAAAAATACAAACTATAATAAATATATAACGACAGGACTACCAAACGTACCTAAAGTGGAATCTCTATCTATCCGTTTTGATTATGTCTGGTTTAACCAAAACCGGGGCAATTTTTATCGAGGTATTAACTGGGATAAAAAGTTCGACAACCGGACCAGTGTTGCCGCGCTGAGTTTCTGAAATGTACTGAGCAGAAGCAAAAAATGTACTAGATTGTACTAAAATTTACGATAAAGTGAAATATTTCCGTTTTTCATAAAATATACCCGTTTTTTTGCATTGATGAAATTATACAATTATATTTTGCAAAGTATTTTTAATTTCGTTATCATAAAATATACATGAAACAAAAAATATAAAACCAAAAAATCTATTATTTACATATATATACAATATACCATTTCATAATTCGACTAGGCGTCCTTCCAATTCTTGTAAATTTTGGGGTTGTCGGCCCTCACTTCGTAACCGCCGACCGATCAAAGTTCGCCCAGTCAAAGATATTCCGCCCCACACCATGACGGATCCACCTCCATATAAAGTTGTGTGCAAAAAATTGCATTGACTGTATCGCTCATCGGGTCTTCGGTAGACGCGAATACGTCTGTCACAATTATACAAACTGAGCCTTGACTCATCAGTCCAAAGAATACGTTCCCAATCTGCTTCCATCCAATTAACATGCTCATTGGCAAAATTCAATCTGGCTCGATGATCTACTGTTAATGCGGGTCCTCGAGCAGCAATCCTGGGTCTTAAATTTGCCTCCCTCAGTCGTCGGCGTACAGTTTGAACGCATATGAGTGGACCACCTGCGTCTTAAAGTTGTGCTCTTAAATGTGTTGCAGTTATAAATCGTTGTCTTACAGCATTTACTCTTAAAAAGCGATCCTGGATAGCAGAGGTAACACGAGATCTACCTTGACCGGCCCGTCTGGAATGTTCTCCTGTTTCCGCGTACCTTTGAATTGCTCTCGCTATAGTTGTGTGAGACACTCCCAACCTTCCAGCTATGCGGTTGTAACTCCACCCTTCACCATGTAATGTAGCTGCCTCAACACATTCATCACGAGTTAAACAAACTTCTGGTTTGGCGTTCCATTATTCACTAATTATTGCTGGACTGTCAACAAAAAACTAATGACACAGTTGTCAGTTTATGACGTGTAATCTTCGATTTCCATAGCTTGCTAGCTGTTTGAGTTGTCCGATAAATGCATTTCATGTGAATAAAAGCATATGGTGTTTCAAAACGGTGTATTTCATGAAGTAACAGAGATAAACAAATGAATAAAAAAAGAAAATGTAGAAAAAACATGAGGCTTTAAATTGACTATAATTGCAATAACTTGCAATACCTTGTATAGCCCACAGGACGTTTTGAAATTTCGGAAAAAAACAACATTTTTATAGCACCTGGTATAATATCAAAATCATTCGTTTTACCAAAACAACTAAGACAGTGATATTCCTAAGAGAAAAACCTACAATTTGAAAAAAAAATCGACCAAAACAAACAAAAATTGTCGAAAATAGATAACGTCAAATTTGAGTTAACTTTTTGGTTGTGCGTTAAATAAGTTGCGCAGTGTATTTTTTATCACAAAAAATCAAACAGGAAACTATTTTTTTTCTAATATCTACGACCGATTACCTAATATAATCCAAATCATTGACCGATTTGTATGACCCTGGTTTTATTTAAAAATGTACTAGAATTACTAATTAGGTCTATTGATGGTAAAATTTTGTACTTTGCTATCGAAAAAGTACTAGAAATAGTACAAATGTACTAAAACGGCAACACTGAACCGGACGCATACATCACAGACTATACACACATCCCATTAAAAAATATATTGAAGGTATATATGAATAAGTCTGGTTCTACTACATATCTCTGTGATGTGATTATATCTCTGGTTTAGTCACAATAACCATATATATCACAGAGATATCACATATATGTAGTATTAGGTATTATATATATGACAATAACAATATCTGTGGGTTTAGCTAACAAATCGAGAATTGAGTCCCGGTTCACGATCCAGTTTATTATAATATAAAATCCCTGGTACTCGCGACTCTAGCATGGATATTGCACTGGAAAAATTGGGGCCCCAGTCATAAATATGAAATATGAGAATGTGTTGTGGTGACTGAGGAGGTTTTTAGTTTAGCCAGTGAACGTTAGTACAGTACAGTTTAGTAGTATTTTATGATATGATAAATCATTGATTCAGAGGGAGTGGTGGAGTATTTTGCCTTGTCTTTGTAGTTTTGTCCCAAAAACCATAAAGTTTAAGAGTATCTCATGGGAGTATGAAATTAGCTGTAAGCGTATATGCTGTAAATTACGAATTCAAATCCCACAGCTGTTTTGTAGAAAATTTGTGCACAAACATTGTTGTGGTTTTGTCACAGATAATGGTCACAGACACAGATCATTTGTGTCAGTGGTCCTTACGATTATCTGTCATATTTGGTGTTTGTTTTGCATTATCATAATATTATTACGAATTTAAAGTGATTTTTATATTGCACATTAATAAATGTGCATGTTAAAACTTTAATCCGGCTGAAGATCAAGATTCGATTATTGTCGAGTAACATGAGTGGATCACCATCTATCCTCTATCTTCCAGAAATTGCTTTGGAAAAAATATTTTCCTTTTTAACATATGATGATATATCCAAGAATAGGATTGTGAGTATACACATTTTTTAGTTTTTTTACGATTTAGGGAATATGTCAGTATCATATGAGAATATGGTAGGTATTAATATAATGCTTTTGTTAAACAATGAAGTGACATTGACCCCTCCCCTAGTTCTTTTAATTTTGTGATGTTTCCTCCTTTGCAATTCGCCATTGCAATTTGCAAACAGGCGGGAAACTGCTAGTAGTGTTAAATTGTGGTTGGATGTGTTGTGAGATTGAAACTGATGAAATCTAGAAAATTTCTATTAAAATGTCCCAGGAGGGCCAAGAGGTCGATTTGCTAGATAATCTTTTATCAGCTGCAACAGAAGAATTAGCCAATTTGAGTAAAAAGACAAACACACTAAGAGAAGCCGATTTATTTGTGCGGGAAGATATATCAACAAAGGAAATCCTACGAAATACTTTGCCTAGTGTTATTCATAAAGGTGACACTGATTCCTCAGATGATGAAGGCAACCGAAACTATGAGGAAAAGAAATATAATGAATATGGAAGAGATATTAAAAATTTATTGGAAAGTACATCTACGTCATATTCCCATTCTGATAGTGAGAAACAAGGGAATAGTAAAGTTTCCTCTTGGAAATCGAAAGCCGCACTTGCACCCGCTGTTAATTCGAAATTGATAACAGCAAATGTAGCGACAGGAATAAATAAGTCTATAGATGTTTATACTGATCCAATTTTTGGGTTACGTATTATCAACCCACTAATTTCTTCAGCCGCACTGAAAGAGCGTATGACTGGTCGTGAAGCAGTACCCTTTGCAGTAATAAATAGGCATTTACAAATTTATGGTAAAGAGAAAGACTGGGTAATTGCCGGAGTAGTGGCTAATAAATGTCCCGTTAAAACATCGCAGAAAGGTAGCCAGTACTCCATTTGGACTCTTACTGATCTCAAGGATGATATTAAAACTGTATCTTTCTTTTTATTTAGTAGTGCTCATAAACAGCTTTGGAAAACTTCTGTTGGTACAGTTATAGGCGTATTGAATCCTAATGTCTTGGATAAAAAGGATGGATCAAGAGATGAGGTTAGGTTATATTATTTTTCAGTTGCCTAATAGTTATTAGCAATTAAGCTAATGACAATTATATACTAAAACTACTATATTTATGATAAGTACTAATAACGCATATTAAAATTTTTGTAGGCATGCCTCAGCATAGATAACCCACAAAGAGTTATGATCTTTGGTCAATCGAAAGACTTTGGAACTTGTAAAAGTGTAAAGAAAGATGGAAATCCCTGCACGGCAATAGTAAACCTAAACCGATGTGAATTCTGCGTCTATCATATTAAACAAGAATATCAGAAATGCAGTAAAAGATCAGAACTACAGGCAAATTTTGCAGGAAAAGGTTTAATAGGACTGAGGAATAAAGTGCTGGGAAAAAACGAAGTATTTTACGCTGGTAAGTCTTATATGGCTATACCTACCAAACGAAATAGAAAATTGGAACAGAAAGATAATAAGAGACTAGATGCTTTGACTAGTATGGGCATATGCACCACTTCAAATGATATTAAAAAGGTCAAAAGTAATTCAGTTAAAAAGCAAAATGCTGCAAGGTTGGACGTATCACAAGCGCAAAGGTTAAAGGACATGGAGCTGTTACAAAAATTAGGTGGATCTGTTGGTATTGATTCAAAAAATACTTTTACTGGGAAACATTCTTCTAATGTCACTTTAGAGGAATCAAAGAACAATGCTGTACTTGTGATTGATAGACTGAAAGCAAGAAATACTGCAGCAACCTCGCTTAATAAAGAGATTCACTGTGAACCAGAATGTAACTCACTTGATGTTAATAATGGTAAAATAAGTACTGAAGGTAGTTACAATGAATTAAAAGAAATGGATAAGTGTTTACATAATAGTTCCTCTCTTCCAAAAATTCAAAGTCCAAGAGTTTCCAAAGAAAATCTTAATTCTACCTTTGAGAGTGATGTAGTTATTAATAAACAAAATAATCCTGAGAAATCCAAAGTGACTGTTTTAAATGAATCCTTGGGAAACATAAATCCCTATAAAAAGCAGATGTGCGTAACAAGTCAAAAAATTTCTACAGAAAGTAATTTATCTACTATGGGTTTTCCCACACTCCACAGTTTTGGATCAAATAGTATAATAGATTTGGACAGACCAGTAACATCAAAACATGTAGATAGAGCAAAATTAAATGCTATAAAATTCATACAGAGGAATGGCCCTTTGACAAAGGCAAATCCTAACAGTACAAAAGGATCTGGAAAAAAGAGACCGATAGAGGAGGTAGGAGTGACAGATAATGCCCAGAAGAAGAGCAAACTGGCTGAGAGCGAATTTATCTCGGACCGTTTTAAGAAAATGATGGCTACAACATCAAAGCATTTGGATTTGTTGGAAATTAGAGATGAAGAAGAAAAAGAGAAATATTTCAATAAATTGGAAATGAAAGAAAAAATGGAGGAGAAAATGGTTAATACATTTAAAGTAGCTTGTAAAGCTGTGAGATGTCTCAAATGTAAATACACAAACTTTTCTGCATCTGAAATGTGTAAGAAGGAGAAGCATCCGTTGAAAGTGTTCGATGCTATGAAGAGATTCTTTAAATGTGGAAATTGTGGTAATAGAACCGTTAGTTTGGAAATTATTCCTACTACCCCCTGTAAAAACTGTGGCAGCGGGAAATGGGAGAAAACTGGAATGATGAAAGAAAAAGTGGCTGTTGCTGCTCATTCACTGTCAATAAGAGGAGGCGAACAGAAGTTTGTAAATGCTGTTGCAACGGATGCAAACATAAATCTTTTAGTACCTGATAGTTAAATATAATTTATTATAATGCAAGTATATTTTAAGAATTTACCACCCTTTTTTAACTATTTATACTTATCTTTATACTCGGACGAGGGTGGCCCCATTCCCCCTGAATTTTTATATACTATTATGGCATAATAAAGGATACTCATCAATATAATGGGCACATTTATCATATAAAACTTCTAGCCATTTTACAGTTGGCAATTCGACTTTCATTACTACAGCAGCATGATGATTCCTCGCTTTAGAGTCGGCAATAATTCTACAATTCTTTGCATTATAGATGTTCAGTCAGTGTCGTAATATTAGGCATATATAGTACAGGTGTTTCCTCACAGGTGCATATGCAATATTATTCCTTATTTTGTAAGCTTGTTTACTTCTTTTCTATTTTACTGTAATTATAACAAGTACATCTATATAGGTATAATACCCACTGTATTAATTTTAAATTGTATTCTTCTTGTGGTAATAATAAAAATTATGTTATGTAATTTAGGGATTTATCGATCACAATATTTTTTTGAATAGTGTTCATACCATTGTCACTAAGTAATAAGACTATATTTTTAATACTGCTTCACAAGTCTAGTGTCGAGTGAAACAAAAAGGTTATCAGATACAGGCTTTTTCCCTTCTGTATGTGATAACATCCATAAAATAATTACCAAATATTCTATATAAATCTTGTTACAATTATTATGCTCAGGTGGGTGAAACTATTACCCCAGTCAAATTAGATAAAAAACGGCGATCGGTGGAAACAATTCCTAGTGAGTTGGAAATTTTTTTAGACAGATTTTCGATATGCTGTCTCGGAAAATAATTGCAAAGGGGATAGAAGTTAGACAGGTTCATGCGCATACAACTATTGTATGCACCTTGGAGGACGCAGAATGTGGTTGTTTAACACTGTCATCAGCGAGGATGTGGATTTGCTGATCACTTTAGCTCCAAGGCAACGAGAGATAAAGTTTTTCGAACCTGAGATGGGAAATGAGGAAAGCAAAAGTTATTCCTCCAATGAATTGTAGGAACTTGACTTTGCCAAGAGCATTTTGTTTGAGAGGGTGTCGTACGCTAAAAAATTAATTTAAATAATTTAATTTTAATTATGTAAAATAAAGAGTGAATGAAAAACTTACGAACTCCAAAAATGTTGGTGAAACAGCGTTTCACGGTGCTTCACCTGACCAGTTGACGCTGATTGGAATGTGGTGAGCAAAATAATACAACCACTAATTTAATATTAGTCAGGCCCCTAGGTTACATAGCATAAATCCCTTAGATATTAATTAAACCCAAATATTACTTCCGGAATTAAGTAAATGCTACTTGCTAATTAAATGCTGTTAACGTGGACCTGTTCTCTCGTTTAATTTCTAACATTACATTTATAGGTTTGTAGAAAATTCAACGAGATTGGTAGTAAGTTGTTGTCAAGAGGTTTTATTCAATTGGAAAAAAGACATGCTATCATATATAAACGAGTTAAATCCCTCCTACCTCGGAGAGAATCTGAAAGAAGAGCACATCCACTATCTAGACATTCCGATATTCTTCAAGCCGTTGAAACTAGAATCAGCATGTTAAATATGACTTATAGTAAATATATTGAAAGTAGTTTATTGTGTTTCATACCAGGCAAGGTAAAAAGTTTTGTTTTCTAAATATATTGAGACACACAATAATTATAATTGTTGTAGGTTTTAGATGAGATGAAAAATGTTTTAGCTCTTGTTGAAAGTGATAAAACTCCTCCGCGTACTCATCAGTTATTACAAGAGTTACGTGATCTTAGCAGCATGGCAATGGAACATTTCGATGAACACATCCTCCCAAGAGTGAAGGGACTCAAGGAACAGGTAGACCGCCGATCAGGTTAGCATTGGTTGAAGATTATTATAAATGTTTCAGCTACTATTTAATAGTTATGAGTGAACGTTAAACCATGAGGCGATAGCCGAGTGGTTCCATTACACAGGTTTCATTAACACAGTTCATATGGAATGTGTATCATTCAAAATTTAATCTATGACAGTTAAAATAAATTCGATTTATCTTATACCAGAAACCTTTTCATAAATTGAAATTCACAATTATCATGTGCCCATATTAGTCGAAGCCATGGTAACAACGTTTGTTTGTTGTTATTTTGACTTTAATCGCCAATTTTGTGTCGTACTTTAATTTATTTATTTATTGACGTATAATTAATTTAACATTTTAATTAATGTCTACAATAAATAAATGCTATTGAGGTTTTTATAATTAATAA